>VZTF01003389.1:977356-1148071 GCA_013397755.1 Cnemophilus loriae
GCTCCGGCGCCGCGGCGGAGCCCGGTCCGCCGTGCCCGCTCCGTGCGGCAGCTGGGCCCGGTCCCCGCTCCGACGCGGTCCTCCGGCGGCCGTGCTGTGCTGCCCGGCGAGGGGCCGTGGGGCCGCGCCCCCTCGGCGGCCCGTGTCTGGAGGAGCAGAGCGCACCTGGTGGGGGGGAACCCGCCTCGGCCTTGGGCCGCGCCGGGGAGATGCCCCCGCCTGGGCCCCGCACGCCCGCTCCGGCTTCAGCCCCTCTGGCCTCCTTCTCCGGCGTGGCTTCGTAAAAGCACCGTGTTTGCTTTCTTCTTGAAAGGCTTAAGCCGAGCGGTTCGGCTGTGCTTGCAGGAGTTTATGTCAGTAGGTAATCCTTAGAAGTTGGCTGCCCCGGTTCACCTCTGCCTGGTGGAGGGTTTCTGTCCCGAAGCAGCCCCGCAGCTCGGCTGTGAGGCAGGCAGGTATTTGAGGACCAGCGTGGGCTATAAATGTCTGCTGTGTCCAAAGGCATTCTAAAAGGGGGAATCTGGCAGTACTATCTGGCAGTGCTTTCCAGTTGCTGGAAATTAGACTTTAGCCTGTATTCTGTCTTGTCTACAAAGAGCAATTGATTTTCTATTTTTAATATGTCAGCAAGGTGTCCTGAGTACAGATACTTCTCCAACACAATGACTGCATTACCCACGTTTTGTAATTTGTCATTTTATTCTACAGTGGAGGTTGTTCATCCAAAAGTGAGTTAAGTCTTGCAGGGTAAAGGCTTGCCTTCCAACACCTGAATATTTTAGCTTTGCTTTCCTGAATGATATTGAACAGCGTCTTCCACGTTTCAATTTGCATCAGTTCAAAGTTTTAGAGCATTAAGAAAGCAGTTCTGTAGAGCCGTGAGCTCTCAGATTTCCCCAGGAGGGTAAAATTTGCAGAATGAGTTAAACCTGTAAAAATATATGACCTATTTTTGCATTGAGGGTATTTGGTGGATGGTCAGGATTAATAAGCTGCTTTAAAGAGAATTGGTGAGTGTGATGCATAAGCACTAGCCATACTAATTTAGATTATTTTCAGAGTAGCATAGAACATTTTTGGTCGGTGCCTCCTACTGGACCATTTGTTCCTTTTGATGGTGCCTGTGTGTGCCCATCCAAGACGCTTTCTCTTGGAACTGAATTTTTTTTTTTCTGACAGTGCTGAAATTGTGTGAATAGCAGCGTGGATGACACTTAGTCCATTAGCTTTTTGAGGTAAAGCTTAGTGCTTCCATGTGTGATGACCAGTTATGACACTTATCCTTGGTGTCAGGAGAAGCTTCTGATGTCCGCTACTTCTAGTTCTTGTACATACGTTATTTGTAGATGAGATGCTTCAAGGTAAAGTATTCCAGCCTTGGTCTCTGCCAAGGAGATGAATTTAAATTTTAAGGGAGTCTAGCAAAATTGCAGGCTTTACCTGCCTGAAAAGCAGTTGTGGGGAGTTCTTCGGGCCATCAGACAGCTCTAGGCTGTCAGGAGTACCCACCTAAGGTGATCTGGAGGAGTCCTTTCCCAGTGCACTTTTCTTGGTGTTCCAATGGTGACTTGGTAGCTGCAACACCCTGGGGAAACTGCACACAGTTGCATCTATGAACCCGTACCACACTTTGGAGGAATATGCAGATTGTTTCAAGTCTACTGATACGTGATTTCTTTATATATGAAAATTGAGATTGACTGTATGGTGAAAGATGGGCTTTAGAAGCGAAAACTGCACTAGTTTTTGGTGCTGGATATTTGTGGACTTGTCATGTTTGATACTGTCTAGAGTGGCCAAAATCACTAATTTTTTTTTTTAGCCATTAAAAATTTAGATCCATTTCCCCCACTGTAACTGCTAGTTTTATAACTTAAAAATCTAGAAAATATTTTTTCTTAAATATATTCAAGAATGAAGGAAAGGCACATCAGGTTTTACATGTATTGTTATGCAGTAACATAATGTTGAGTTTCTCAAGGTCAGTTTCCTACATCCTTTGACAGTATCCATATATGCAGACCTCAGCAGATTAATTTCATTTTTGTGTGAATGCAGTTAGGATTAGGACTTTGTAATCAGTAATTTCAGGGGAAGATCACACTTCCTGTCAGGAAAAAATACTGTGTGTTTTTTATTTGGCCCTTTCTGCCCATCTTATTTTAGTTGCATTCAAAACACATGCTGTTGGATGCCAAGCATGTACATTTATTTACCTAGCTGGCAAGTGCCATTTCCAAATTTTTCACCATAAAACTTATTTTTGCAGTAATGTTGAATACATTCTGTCGGCATGTGTTCAGTCCTGCTGTGATGATCATTTTCCTGGATTGTTGTGTGGGCTGTTCTGTGCCTTTTCACTTGTTCCCCTTTTCTTGTTCATCAGATATCTCCTCTGCTTTTCAGGCTGGTGTGGCCTGTTCCCGTGTGACTTACTGTCTCAGCACTTTCTCATCTGGCGAGGCCATGACGGACACAAGTTACAATGGTCTTTCTCTTGTCTTTTTGGGCAACTGGCTTTGTCATGCTCGCCTCTTGTGCGGTGGCAACTGCACTTGCACTGACTACAGGGAAGCAGTTGGTGTTTTACAGCTCTGGCTCTTGGTGGTCAGTAGTGTCTTAAATTCTGATGGAACAAACATTCAGTAGGATTTTGACTTAATTTACAAGAAGTTTTAGATGGCTTTCGAATTGATGGCTTGTGCTGTCTGCATTTGCAGCCTGTGTTACCTCTGAAGAAGGCACTTTATCTAAGCTGAGAAGTGGATTCCTTTTTGTTTTCCCCAGCTACTCATTAAACTGCTTTGAGATGCTTACAGAGGACTTCCTTCAGAATTTATCAGCAGCTAAATTTTTGACAACTTCGTTCTCAGCTTAGCAAGAGTAACTTGTTGCAGTCTAGTGACAGTTGAGAAGATTTTTGAAATTTGACAAAGTAGGAAAGCTTTTTTTCTTACCCACAACTAAAAATGAGCCATGCTAAATGAGCTCTGACGTGTTGGTATTTCTTGTTATTGCAAGATAATTCACTAACTACATGCAGTATTTCCTTTCCTTTAAGGAAATCTACATTTTGTTTATAAGAGAGGTTTAAAAACCTTTTTTTTTTTTGCCATCGAGAAGTGTTTCTGAGCAAAACCAAGCAAATTAGCCTCATTTTTAAGAATAAAGGTTGACTCAGCAGCTTGTTTTAACTTGCTCTAGAATAATAGTGAATTAGCCTTCCTGCAACAGTAGGACATTGTAAAGTATATTAATACAGCTCGGAAAGATGCAGAACACAGTTAACTGCTTGATGTAGCATTAACTTTTTCTGTTCCTTGATACATGGCAGTGGCAGATTGCTCTGGTGCTTTATGTGTCTGAACTATGTCCTGCTGGTAGGACGATTTTCAAATGTGTAGACATTTACCAGGATGCTGAAATAGTTTCCTGTCCTTTTGTGAAACTTGTGTGCTGGGGCTTTCTTTAGTGCTAGTGTTTTGCTAGATGAGATCTAGCTGGAGCATTAGTTGCAAGCCCTTGGGAGGTAAAAAGCCTCTTTCTCTTTCAGTATTTTCTGTCAATGAGGTTTCCTCTACTGCTGGTCTGTGTTGTGTCCCTAATTGTTCCTATTACAGCTCTTTTAATAACTCCACATTTTATGAAGTATCAGTTAAAAGTGTGTGAGAAATGCTAAAATTAAGAAAACTAACCTTTTATAAAGAGCAGGTATTATATATTCCTAAGTATTTGTTTTTAAATATTTTGCTGGCTACTAGTAAAAGATAGTGTCTAAACACTCAGGACTATTCTTAGAGTGTACACTTGGGTCCAAACTGCTGAGACTGAATGCAGAGTTCTGCAACAACTCTATAATGTCAGTCTGGACCATTCCCCAGAACAGCATGGAAAAAGAAAAGGATGAAGTTCCTTACTTCAACAAAAATAGTAATAGCTTCTCTGGTTAGATAGCTGAAGGAGCTGCAAATGATGGTTTCCTCTGTCTGGTTGCACTCTAGGGAATTATCTCTCTTTTAAATATGTTTGTTGTCTTCTCCCCATCCTTACAATGATGACAAAGCATGTTTTTGTTGAGCTAGCATTGGGAGGGTTGCTATTATTAGAAAAGAGAAGTCATTGATATTGTATCAAAGTTATTTGCAACACTGAAAGAATTAATATTTAGAAGTCTCACTAGTAGTTTTCCTCATTGCTTGGTTGAGAATGCCAAGGCTGGAATGACAGCAAAATCAATTGCAGTTGGCACTTGCAGTTATGTGAGCGAGAAGCTTCAAGAAGTACAAGGCATTGTAAGCTTGGGCCCCATGCTTGTTCTTATGCCCCCACCATGTAATGTCTGATTTCTGAATTAATAAAACAAGGCATTATCTAATGATGTAAACATATTGACGAGTTTTAACAAGAGTACTCTAACCTTGTTTACGTAATTTCTGTGGAATCACACCTTAACATGATGACAGCATAATTGTGATTTACAGGTATGAGGTGAAATGGGTGTAAATTTGTATTGTGAGTAAGCATAGATAATAGGTATGTTCAGCTAGGGAGACTGCTTTTATAACTGCCATTTGTTTTGGACAAGAGGTCGATTCCTACACTGTCAGAGTTTGAGAGGACCTGTTAAAGACTATTATTGCTCTGAAACAGGAGTAGCTGTAAAATCCTCAGAGAGTGGAGATGGATTTCTGAAGAAGTTGCAGTGTTGATTGACTTTGTGTTCTGTGTGGAATGGGATGTGATCTCAGTGTTGCAGTTAAAATAGTGTGAGCCAAATTTATTGCTGTATTCTGACATTGACATTTTATGAACGTTTAAAAAGTCACAAAATTTTTAACTAGTTTTTTTCAAATGGGATGCTGTGAAAAATCAGGGACTTCCCAGAATGGAATATGGAATTTGACCATAGTGGTTAGTACAGTAGTTTATTTTGAAGTTGTTTTACCAGTGACACTGAAACTTTTTCAGTCCTGCTGTTCTGCCTATTTCCTCGGACCCTGAGCACAAGACTGATTTGAACCTCACTGATTTGTCAGTCCACTAGTTGCCAGCAGGAGATGGAGGTAAAATCATATCCGCTGGCTTGAATCCCATTAAATCCCTTCATGCATCAAATGGCCTTTATGATGTGCTTTCTTCAACTTCACTTGGAAGGATTTTTTGATAATCAGAAATACTAAATTTCAAGAACTTTTTTTTTATTTCACATAAAGATGAAATAGCACTGTGTTTGTTCATATGAGGGCTCATATGGCCTAATTAAAAGTTCACAGGTACCGTTGATGTCTGAAATGCTTAATTCAGTATCCCATTGTGGTTGGAGTTTTGAGTAGGAGGATGAGTTTTGCACATATTTTCTTTCCAAGAATCAGAAGTTAAAGAGCATTAACTGCTTAAATGCAGTTGAGCTTTTGTTACAGTGGTTTTTTTTTATCTTTTATGTCTGTTCCTTTGCCTTTCTTCCCTTAATCCCACGCTTCTTGGAGGAACAGGGTGATCCTGGTTCTATTTTAATCAAATCTGTTTGTGTCAGAATGTTTTTATTTCAGAAATGTCACTATTGTAAGATCATGTATTCTTGTTCTTCAATATATTTTTGCAATTCCAGGGAATGACTACTCAGCACTTCTGCTGGTGCCTCTAAGGTAGTGCAGGTTAGGCTATCCCATGTGATGTAAGGAATGAACTTGAGCAGGAAGTTTAAATTGCTACATATCCTCTAGGACACCCAGCATTTCCACTCTTCCGGTCAGCACTGTTAGACAAGGCCGTGAGGAAAATAATGTAGAATCGCAAAATTCTTGCAGCAGCTGTCCAGCTGCTTATGAAACAGTACCTCAGACTTGGGATGATATCTCACACTAAAAGCAATGGGGAATGAACGTGTATGGTGTTCCCAGTCACCCCTTATTCAGGATTTGGCATTCCAGACTGCACAGATGAATTGAAAATCTGGTGGTGTACATGCCTTGGGAAACAAGTGTCCAACCTGTGTTACTGTAGAAAGAGTGATTGCTTTAAAGTCTTGCTGATTGTCAAAATGGTCTTGGAACTGTCTGACTTGCAGAGATGAGGGAGCCTTGCGTGTTGCTGTGCTGCTGTTCTAACAATGGCTGCTGCAGGCTGAGATATCTCTGAGTCTTGAGTCTTTTCTCCCGTGTAAGGCCCACTTAAAACTTTACACTCCATGTCCGTTATAACAAATCAAAACTTTGTTTAGATTGGGTTTCCCCAAAGGTTGTGGGGTTTCATACCATTGTATCAGCTTACTTTTCTGAAGCCTCTGTTAATGATTTTTTGTGATACCTTGAAAATAATAGGATCAGTAAAAATGATATAAATTCCTGATTCACTGAAGGAACTATTTGTGCTTGAAATCACATCTGTATTTTACTGTGTGATTTTTATTTTTTTTTCTGAAAATCTGTGCAAGTGGTTGTGGTTCTGTTCTCCTCCACCCCAGTATACCTTAGTATATTTGTTACTGATAGTCATCTTAATTTTTAATGCAGCCTATTGGGGATTGAGGTATCCAACCTCTTTTAACATACTTGGAAGAAAAATACCCTTTTTTATAGTTTATATACTCAAATTAGTATTTCTGATCACAATGCTAACAAATGGAAATTTCATTAACTTCATGAAGTAAAATCATATACTAAAGAAGTCTTAAATCTTGTGATTTAATGCCTGAATTACAAATTTAATTTGATGGTACATATAATGAAATGGTAATTACTTTTTATGCTTGTTTATTTCTTCTATAAAATTTAAAAATTCTTGTGGAGAACAAATTGTTTTATATGAATATAATTTTTATTGTTTTGATAAGAAGTTATTTATTTATAACATTAGGCTAGGAGAATAAGGCTTTATTTAAAATTTTCACACGTACAAATTTTTTCTCTTCACAGTCAGCATTTTTTCTAAATTGAATAGTGTGCAGTAGGTGTGTTAAAAATAATTTGTTCTTACTTTGTGTAACAAGCACTTAGTACTGGTACCTTGCTTTATGGTCTTACAGCTATACACTTCATTGCTTCTTTTGTGCTTCATGCTTGACTTGCATGTGTGCTTAAAACTTTGAAATAAGTTTTATATTTATTTCTTTATGTTGTTTTTAAGGTCTGGACTTTAAATGGTACTAGTCTTCTGTCTTTCAGTTGGCAGTTGCCCTACTGCAGCTTCTTAAAAATTCTTATGAAGATTATGAATTAGCAATTGAGACCAACAGCAAACAATATTTCTATGAATGTTTCTAAGCTTTTCCAATACTTTATTGGATATTTTCCTTTACTGAATTCTCTAATTAATGATGGTTGGCTGTTGCCAATCACTGTTTCTTTTAATTGTACTTTATTTTACTGGCACCTTTTTTGTTTGAAATATTTTTTCTATTTTAACAATCTCAATATAACATGATACTTGCAGTCTTCTTAATTTTTCTCTCTAGATTTCTAGAGAATTGTCCATAACTCTTATTTTCCTTATTCTCTATGTTTTGATGCATTATGGCAAATGTTTTTTATGTTTTCCAGTGATCAAAGTAGCTGCATTGTTTCTGTGTGGAGTTGTGTACCTGGGTTGGTCTATGAATGCTTCCACCTTGCTGTCTATGTGGTTCTTATTTTGTTCGTTCTTTGTTTCTCTCGTGTATTGCCCTCTTCTTTATTATTTTCTTTATGTATTTGTCTTTGTTTTCCTGCTGCTGTCACTGGGATGGCCATATATATTTCTTTAGATGTCATCTGCACATAAAGGCACTTAAGATGCTAGGAGTGCCATTTCATGTTTGACTACATTGGATCTAGTTTGGCTGCTACTAAAGCGGTTTTCTCCCCTCCACCAGACACAAGCTGGTCTGACAGCTTCTTGTTTCAGGTCTGGCAGCTAGATAGCAACTGCATGAAGAATTCTTTTGCTTTGGTGAACCAGTCTTGTGGAGGGAGATGAGGGTGGGAACACAGGGTAAGTTGCCAAATCAACAGCTGCATGGTTCCGTGCTAGGGAAGTGCATAGTGCTAGTCTGCGTTTCCTTCTGCGTAGATCTAAAACGAGTCAATATTCAAAATAATTCTTGTACTTTTGAAAACAGGGAATGTCGCTGTTCCTTCTGTGACTTCTGAATGCATCTCTGCCTCTAGAAAAAGTTACGAGTAAGGTTTGGTAGCTCCAGTTAGGTTTCTTTTTTTGTTCTTGACCATGTGGCAATGATCGAAGTTTTTCGATATCTTCTCTAAACTTGCCCTGGGAGCTGGGTATTCAAATGACTCAATTAGTTTAATCTATAATTAGTTTCAGTCTATAATCTTGAAGTGGCGAGAGTTGATGCACCACTTCTGTGGTTTCCTTCCTCTCCAAATTCATTGAAATTTGTTGGAAATATTCCATGCCCTTATGTATGAGAATGAAGTTTTTCAGCAAGTTCGTAGAACTGTCCCTTTATGTAAGTGTTATTTGTAGATATTCACACTTGCTTTCCCTCCTCTGTGTCTTCGTGGGAGAGGTAGTATGTGAACCTGGGAGATATCCAGGAAATAGTTGACATGCTGATTCCGGGCCCAGATTTTGTACGAGGAAGAAGATGACTACTTGAGGCTAAAAGATTCATCTAAGATACTCAACGGGCTCTTTGCTTCCATAGAGAGGCCAGATGGACAGAGGCCATGGAGCAGAGTATTGGAAGAAGATGTAGGAGGCTCCACTCTACTTATACTTACCTGCAGTGCTGTCATCAGTGTTCTGTAGCAAACCACTCAATAAAACTTGTGGAGTTTCTCAGGGTTGTGCAGGCAGCAGACAGCAGTTTTCTCAGTAACGGTATTAAGGAAAAGGCAAAAGTGCAGAGAGGACTGTGAAAGAGGTGCACAGAGCGAGCAAGTCTTCTCGGAAGGGATGGAGAGCCAAACATCTCTGGAAAGCAACCAGGTAAAGCACACAAACAATAAGGACTGTAGGAGGTATTGGGAAAGGGGGATATTAAATACGTGAAGGAGAAAGATTTTATTTGTTTCTGTTACATCCTTGTTGCATTTGTCCAATTGGAAAAAGACAATACTATTTCAACAATTTCCCCCCTCTTAAGTAAGGGCTTTTTTGCTGATTCAGAGCAAAATCAGAGTGCTGATTTTCTGTGTTGGCACTGTCCATTCTGTGAAGAGTTAGGCATCAGCTGCTTATTAAAGAGGTTGCAGATTTTTTGTATATTGCGAACTGTTGAAAAACTTGATGACACTGAACTAATCTCTTTTCTCTTGCTTTGTTTTGTGCAGCTGGATGATATTCTGTCCAGAAAAACAGTTGCAAGGAACAGGAAGTTTTTAGGCTTACTCTAGCTTTGTAAAAGTTTTCGTCACTTTATATAACAGCTGTTTCCGTGGTTATTTTGTCTTCATCCAGTAGGCATGTTTCATATGAAATTTGGCCCTGTAGGAGTTCAGATGTACTCTCAGAGACCACTGGGAATTTGTAGTGAAATAATGGTTGTATCGGAGTTTCTGTATTTTGTTACTGGAGAAAACCTGTGGCACTCAAAGAACTGCATAGAATTTAAACTTTCGAAGAAAACAGTGGAGTAACATCACAATCTCCAGAGGACCGTGCTAGTATTCTGTCAGTGGTTTTAAGTATCTTAAAAATGTACTATATTTGCAGCTTGGGGTTATTTGTATACTGACAACAAATGCTTTGTGGTGCATGCTCTGATCTTTGGAGTTCTGTTTTTATATCCATTTCATTTTCTGGTTTGTTCATTATGATGCTGATTAAAAAGCACTACATAGTTTTAAAAGCTGTTGTGGAACTATCAGTACGTTTTTGACAAGAAATCAGATATAGTAAAGAGGTGATCGTTGCAAGCAGGAGTCCAAACAAACTAGTTCATGATGCTGTCACTGATTGAGGTCTTGGAATTAAAAGAACAAAACAAATCTGCCAAAATAGTAAAATCAGTGAATACAGTGTTGGTAGCTGTTTCTTCAGAATTCAGTGTTTAGGCAGTAGATGCCCTTTATTACTTTGGTGGCAAGAGTGTAGACACTACTACCCTTGTTTATTTTTGAGGATAAAGGTGATCACCAGGGAGAGGAGGAGGGGGTGGTACTTTAAAATTTGTGTTACTTCTCAGTCACATAGAAGAGGGTGAGAATGTTAATTGGGAACACCAATAAGCTTTCTAAATCTGCCCTTCTCTTGGTGGCAAGCGTAGCCAGTGTGTGGCTTCATAATACGGATATATTGTTTTAGCACAAAATGCTTTGTGGTGGGATTGGATATTATGCTTTGGTTTCCAGATGGATTTGTATTGTAATGGGAGGACCAAAACCAGACACAGGACTCCAGGGGTGTCTAAATGGAGAGGAAGGTTCACTTTGCTGTCTCTGCTGGTGACACTTCTGCTGATAGAGGGTAGAATACTGTTGGCCACCTTTGCTACAAGGGCACACTGCTGACTTGTGTTCACCTTACAGCCCACCTTGGCTCCCTTTCTGCAGAGCTGCTTCGCAGAGGATGGGACCCCGACTCTATTGTGGCCCAGGATTAGTCCACCGCAGATGCAAATCTGTGCTTGTTTTTGTTGAACTTGATGAGGTTCCTGTCAACCTCTTTCTCCAGCCTGTTGACACACCTCAGAACCCTCCAGTGTAAAAAGCGCTCACCCCACTTTAGGATTCTGTGTGCACTTTTACTGAGAGTTCACTGTGTCACATCACCCACATTACTAAGGCATCATCGGTCCCATACTGATCCGTGAATGCTCCCACCTAGTTACTGGCTGCACACTGAACTCTGTACCACTAATCATGTCTTTGCATCCAGCATTTTTCACTTACCTTTTAATCTACTCATCCAGCCCATACCTCACCAATTTAGTGATAAGGAAGCTGTGGGATATTGTGCTAAGGCAAAGTGCACGTCATCTAAGGCCCCGCCCTTGTCCTCAGCATCGATTGCCTCATCATAGAAAGCAGTTGGGTTGGTCAGACATGATTCGCTCTTGGTAAATCTCTTGGTTGCTCAGAACCCTTCTTAGGGACTGAGGTGATGCTGACTGGCATATATTTTTCCTTCCTCCCTGGCCTGGACCTTCTTTCTTCCTGCTGCTCTTCTGCTGCCAACACAGTCTGAGAAATCATTTATGTTGGCTTTCTGTTAAGCTTTGGTTTTTTGGATTCCATGATAGCAATTGCAGTACTGCCTTTAGTCAAGGTGACATTTGACATTACAGAGGAGAAACTCAGTGTGGTGTTCCTTTATGAACGATACATTATTGCTTACAGCTTTTCTCCTCCTTTTTAGTAAATAAAAAAAAAAAACCAAAAAACTTTCTTCAGGGTAGTAAAAAAGATAGGGATGTTTTAACCACATTATTTCATTTGCCAAAATAATTCTGCAAAGATAAGTGGCATGACTGACTGTATTTAGAGACAACAGCTTTGATCACTAGGGACAATGTGGATATCAATTTTTAGTCTTGTTGAGTATGTCTGTTATTGGACTCCTTTTGGCAATTGGAGGACTCCTTTTGGCAATTACAATAGTGTGAGTTAGCTTCTTCCACTTGTATTCTTTCAGATTTGTAACTTGACCAAATAAGGCAAGTAGAGTCAATCTTTATACTTTGTACAGTCCTTGATAAAAATATTTTTAAGTTACATTTTTAGCTTAGTATTTTTAAAGTAACTTTTTCATCTAGATGAGGAATGTTGCTTATTTGGGATCTATTAGATTGTGGTATGTACTATTCAAAGAATAAAAACCCCACAGTAAACCACTATACTGCATCCAAAGCAGTTGCATCTTAACTTTAGTGGAATAATGCTAAAAATTGTGCTGGGAGTAGCAAATAGCAACATAATATTACCTGTGGATTAAAGAACTAAACAAAACTCTTGGGTGGCTAATTTTATAGCCTCAGGAAACTGGAGTACTAAAAGATTGATCAGAAGTTAATAACTAGATCTTTCTGCAGTAAACTTAAGTACTGGATTTTGTGTGTGTATGTATAATATTTATGTAAATGTGAAATATGTATAAACACATATAGTAAGTTTAACTCTCAGTAAAAAAAAGTCACACATTCTTCAGATATATATTGAAACGTATGGTTTATCAGTCTGTTTAGAAGAAACTGCTGATTTTAAGGAATTTGCTTGAAAATAATTATTTGCTTCTTGCTACTTTCAAGCAAGTCATCAAGTGGTAGAAACAAAAATCTTAGTATTTTTGTCAGTATAAAATTTGAAGGTGTTGTCTGCTGTTTACATGTGATGAGTTGTTTAGGAGAAAGCAAAAAAAATAAAGCTCAATAACTGCTGCTGCAGTGTGCAGTTCCAAAATTTCCAAAATTTTATGTAATTTACCTTGTTTTATACTTGCATGTCTTTGACACATCTGTATTTCCAAAAACTATGCACATTCATTTCGTTTTACTTTTTGTTGTAGTGCAGTTGTTGTTTGAAGTTAGCAAGATTTTCCAAAGCAGATACTGTATCATTGTGCATCTCTCTTATATCTTTTTTTTTAAGCTGATTCTATCAATTCAAGATTGCACAAACTGTTTTGGCCACTGCTGTGAGATTGTGTGGTATCTCCATAGAAAAAATAATGGATTTATTTTAAGAAAAGTAATCATTATTCATCAGACCTCTTATTACCCATCTTTTTCCACTTTATCCTCCCTGTAAAGATCATACACAATAATGCATTGCCTTTGAACAGAAGACTCTGTCCAAAATAATGTTTGTATAAATAAACTTTGTATAATTGTTTTAGTAATGGTGCAGATTGGGCAGGTGTAATGAAGATTTAAGTTCCAGGAATAGGCAGATGCTTATGGCTTGGCAGAAGGGTTGCTGAGTTGAAATGACCACTACCATGGAAGAACAGCTTAGAACTAAAGAGATTTCTTCTCTACCTTCCAAAAGCACAGCTCTTAAAAGTATGAAGAAACCTTTTTAAAAACGTGTCCCGTGCAACTTTTTCTTTAGTATCTGTGAAATATAAAGAGATGACCACTAGATCTGATTCTTGTGGAGAGAGACTCATTTAATGCATACAGATAAATTTCTGTACAGATAAATATTAGGAGCTGAAGTGGTAGAAATTGCTCTCAAAGCAAAGCTCATGATTCTTAAAGTTCATTCAGTGGAATCAGGTTTCTTTAGCAGTGAAAGAAGAAAAAATGGCGAAAAGAACTTTTAGATAACTCCCTGCTGCAGTTCGAGGCAGGAAAGTAAAAAGCTTAAGATGCTGCCTGAGCAGTAGTCACAAATGAAATACACAATAACAGAAGAGCATGGGACCTCATTCTTTTTAGCTATATAGGAGAACCTTTTTTTTTTTATCTGATAAGGATTCTGGGGGCTTCCCTCTCTCTCTCTTTTGCCACTGTTTTGCACCAGAAAAACTTGAAATAGATGTAATCTGTTTATCCAGAGGCAGAATGTAGAACAGTCTAGATTAGCTCATTGGCTTGAATTCAAGATAGAGAGATTACTTTGTTCTCTCACTTTAGATCACTGTAGGCAATCCTGTGAAGCCTGGCCCTGTGTCAGTCACCTAAGGTGATCCAAAATGCTTTTATCTTTGTCTTGCTTTCTGTCCAAATAAATAAATTGCTTGGACACAAGTCAGTATGGATTGTTACAAAGGAAAAGGGTAATTTTCTTGGAATTTGTATTAAAGATGAGTTAGAGTATGTCACTTTTATATTCAAGAAGGTAGCAGAAAGTGGGGCTTGCATCTCTTATTTCCCATTGCTATCCAAGATGCTCAAGTGCTTCTTTCAAATTTGACCAGAATTCCATATCCTTTAATCTAGAACATGATTCAGAGGGGGTCTTAATGCAAGCATGTTATCAGAAAGAGTGCACATCTGTGGAGGTGGCCACTTTGTTTTTCATAGCAAGATAAGTACTTGGGCCACTGAAGAAAAGGTTACATGAAATGAAACTTTCTGTCCTTTGCTGATAGTTCTGCTGTATAATAAAGTAGCTGTTAGGACTGGAAACAAAAGTTAGTAAAATGAAGGTCGATTTAAAATTAAATGTTTCGCTTCCTAATTTCATGTAATGATCAGCAGTGGTGGCAAAGCAGGTGTGAGAGAGGAAGAAAAAATAATCTTGGTTCTTGACTCCAGGCTGAATTTTTACTCTGTTCACTTGAGAAGAAAGTTTGGCATTGGAAATATTTACCATTTCTTACAGAACTGTAAGTGTTAATCAGAAAATCAGTCTTTTACGTGCAAAAAACCCAGTTGTATCAAAATATGGAACATAACTATTTTATTTTTAATTTTATTGCAGATTGTATAGTAATATTCTGATTATTGCAAACTGTCAAGTTTTAGCAATGGAATTTGTTGCTCTCTGGATAAATACTAAAATCATAGTAATGTGTGCAATAACTTTTAATCTTTCCAGTTACACACTATAATGTTACATATTTTAAGAAAATGTTAGCATGTATTTTCATTTAAATGTTTGCACTTCAAAAAATGAGTTTCAGGAATAGTCAAAACTGCAGTAGTAGTGAATACAGATGAAAAATTGTCACATATTCATAAGAGCCTAATCTGTTAGACTGCCTTGTATATCTGCAGGGAAGAGCAGGGGAAAATGATCTCAGAAGCTTTGCTGTTCCGTGCGGTGTGAGGAACAGCAGGAAAACCCAAACTCAGTACAGTTAGACATGATTGTGTTTGAATTAATCCAACTATTAAGTAATTAAGACATTTGACATACAAAGTGTGCGTTAGCAGAGGAAGAGGAGGTGAGGTGGAGAGGAGACAGATGGCCTCTTGCTTGCAACAGAGACTTTCCAGCCTCTGTAACCACTATGGATCAGCAGGAATACTACACTTAACTAGAAGAAACTTCATTGGCCAAACTTCTTAACTCTTAACATTAACTAACATTACCTTTTGCATTTATTTAAAAGATTATTAGTGTATATTTATTTGCTTTAGTATTTTAGGCTTTCTTTAGGAAAAAAATCCCAATCTAAATGTAGAACAATAAAAGCAAAATAGACTATGTAAAATCCTTTAATTTTTTTTTTTAAATCCCAAGAGTTTCCTTGGGAGTAGTGCAGTAAATTATTGTGTAGATTCACCACAATTATTTTTCCATAGTGTGAAGTAGGAGTGGAGCTTAGGGTTTTGTTTTCCTTTGTCTTTTTGGGCTAAGGGAGGAAAAGGGCAAAAGGATAAGAAGAAAGAGGTTAACAAGAGACCTTTATTGTTGTTAGGAAATCATGATATGCAGAACCAAAAAGCCTGTTGATGTGTCTTTCAGATGATTGCTTTAACTTTGGCAGATAGGAGAATGTAACTAGAAAACTGTTAATGGTTTATTTCACAATTGTTAAATATTTCTCTGAGTAGTGTAACATAACAATTTCACTGCACTGTAATTGGCACTCCGGTTGGTACAGCTTTCCAATTTTACTTGTCATGCTAGTGAAGAGACAGTAATTTGAAACCTAAAATAATGTTTTTAATCACTTGACAAAAGTGACACTCACGTTAATTATAGAAAGGTTTATATGTGAACATGTTCCATTTGCACTCAAAATGGAAGTCAAATTAAAAGGCAGATGTGTGGAATTAACAAAATTAAACTTGACATCTACCGTAAATGCAATCCCTGACATTTTTTTTAATGTGAGCCCAGAGGAGGCATTAAAAAAAACCACCCTAATAATTTAAACTACCCAAATGGCAAAAAATAGTTTATCAGGTTCTGTTAGGAATAGGTCAGATACTGTAACTTTTAAAATATTAATGGACAAATGTAATTTGATAAACAGAATAAAAAAATGTGAGCAAAGAAACATGTTTTTGTTTTTAAATATTGCTGTTCTTTCAAAGCTCAGATTATTCTGTTGTGACCATTAAATTTGAAAATAATCACAAATTATAATCTTCTAAGGTGGTGTCGGTCTTTTGGATGCTACTGTGAGACTTAAATTTTATTCTGCTGCAGCTTTAAGGTTGACAAGCAGGTGATTCCAGAGCCCGGCCTTCCTATGTGGGTGTTCTTTGTTTCCTCTCAAACTGTGTCTCCAAACTTGAAACCACAATTATTGTGAACGTGTGTGGGAATTGTGAAGAGAGACAAGTGCCTGAGACAGGAGCTTCCCACTGGAGTAGGAGGGTGGTGGCACCCAGAGCCTCATCAGTGGAAACAGTTATCCACTGCTCAGTGGCAGAGGGGGGCTGGGAAGAACCTGTCATCTGGACTTGTGGAGTAACACTTTTTTTGCCCGAAACCAGACACATGTGTTACCTTACTGCCAGTTGCAAGCTGAAATTGACAGCACTAGTTTAAATCCAGACAAGAAACCTACACTACCTTGCTGAATCATTTTTAGGGAAAGATGTGTCAAGACTGAAAATCTTGCTTAAAAATGGGTGTGGGGCAAAGGTCTGAAAGATTGTCAGATGGATTAAGCAAATAAGAAACCTATTGAATCTACTTTTTAGTAAGACATAATTGTGTTTGTTTCTGGCATAAATAATTGCTGTGGATTGTGCATTTCTAGAAACTTCTGTGTGAATGGTCATGTTAAGTCACATAGTCAGTCTTAGCTCAGCGCTACTAGCCATAATGGCATGCGGCTTAGACCATCAAAATGTTGCCTTGATTAGGAAGCAGAAACCAAAGAAAGAAAAAGCTAATATGCATAAGAAAGCAAATTCTTTATGTACTACTTTTAGTACTTGGCTGTGTACTGTGGAAAAACCATTCAGTGTGAAAAATGGACAAAACCTAGTCAAAAAACCCCCAACAAACAGGTGTCATTGAGGTGACAGTTTTGTTATCTGTAAAAGCTGAATCAAGCATGTATGAATATTCATCTTTGTGTGTCTTCTCTCACCTGATGAGCCTCTGCAGTGTATTGTTGCAGGTTACAGACATTCCTGTACTTCAACTGCAATTTATTTTGCTGAAACAACTCCAGCTGTGGAAAGAAAATTACTGTGTGTGACCATAATGCTACATTAACCCATTGTATATATACTGCAGAAGTCTTTGTAAAGTCTTAGACTTGAAAGCCAAGAAGTGATGATGGTGAGACAAACATAGAGTATCTGTAGTGGTGGTAAGCAAAAGGGGCTAAAACTGATGAATTGGAACAGCTGCTGACATGGAATAAACATCCTATATCCATGTGTATGCACACAGTGTATACCCAACCATGTCTACCACAGGACTACGGCCTGTGCTTCTCTTTGGCCTTTAGGTAACTGTCCCTAATTCCTTGAAAGTCAGTGAACAGCTCTTTGCCAGGTCAGCTTGGAAGTTTGCCCTGCCAATGTAGGGCATGTCAGCTTCTTTTAAAGGGTCTGGATAGCTGTGACGTAAACACCAGCAAAAACACCATTCCTTCAGAAGACTGGTTTGTTCTTTCTGTTAAGAGTGATAAGCATTCACCCTGCAGCTAGCTTTAGTAAGACTAGACAAATCTTCACTAAATCTGTTAATCTTCTAAAAAATTAACATTCTAAATAAAATTTGGAAATAAGCTGTAAGTGGGGTTTGAATAATGGTACCTAACCATTTTCGTGCTGACCAGCTGTGTAGTCATAGTTGTGTATGTTTGGACATTCTATTAAAAAATAGTTAGTTTTGATGTATAAAGAACTTTAAGGTAAGTTTTCATGTTTTCTCCCTAGGGGTTATACTGCTGAAGTCCCTTCAAGAAGTGTGGAGTTAGGGGAAGTTTTGTTTACAGTCAGTGGAAAGGGTACCATCCTGAATCCCTTTGAATGTCTCAAAATCTGTAAGACTATAAACCACTCATTTTGAATATACAAGAATTGGGCCGATATCTGTTGTACTTCCTGCAGTGTACCAAGTTGTACGAACTTTAAGAAATCCTATTAAAATACCAAATGAGATTTGAATCTCTGTACCCATATGCTAAACTGCAAAACTAGAGGATAGGACAAAAGGTCACTGTTTGTTTATTTATTAGAGTTATAGAGCTTTCTTTGTTAATCATGCATTCATCCAACTCTGACTATACATCCATCTAGTTTAATTAAGTCATTTAGAGTGCTTATCTCATATTTAGAACTTAAACTTTTTTGAATGATGTGATTAAGCATAATGGGTTTTTGATACAAAAAGACCCTCATTAAATGCTGTCTTCTGTGTGCATGTCTTCCTTATCATGCTTGTAGTGCTCTGCAGAAGTTTTAAAGTGTATTCCTGAGAGTATGAATATGCAGAATCTTCTTTTTGTGTTGAAATGTAGATGTGCAATGGGATCTCATGGTTTAGTTAATTGTCGCATTTGCCAGGTTTTTTTGGTTTCTTTTTTTTTGACTGGTGTGTCTCTCCTTTGTATCTTCCAAAGAGTTTATCATAGAATCCTAGAATGGTTTGGGTTGGAAGGGGCCTTAAAGATCATCTTGTTCCAGCCGCACTGCGGCGAGCAGAGACACTTTCTGCTAGACCAGGTTGCGCAAAGCCCCAGCCAACCTGGCCTTGAGCACTGCCAGGGTTGGGGCATCCACAGCTTCTCTGGGCAACCTGTTCCAGTGCCTCACCACCCTCT
Organism: Cnemophilus loriae; assembly: GCA_013397755.1. Taxonomy (NCBI): domain Eukaryota; kingdom Metazoa; phylum Chordata; class Aves; order Passeriformes; family Corvidae; genus Cnemophilus; species Cnemophilus loriae. Next base: position 995,924 of record VZTF01003389.1, read on the forward strand.
CACCAAATATCTAATCTGAACTTAGTCTCAGTTTGAAGCCATTCTCCTTTCTTCTATCACTACATGCCCTTGTAAATAGTTTCTCTCTATCTTTCTTGTAGGCTCTCTTCATGTACTGGAAGGCCACAATTATCTACTGCATTTACTTATTATGAGTCAACAAAACAACAAAATCTATTCGGTTTTGATTGAGATTTTTTTTTTTATTGTAGTGCCAATTCAGCATTTTAGTTGTGTGGATTTTGTGGTTTATATTACCCATTAAAGCATTTCCTCAGCTTAAAGAGAATTGAACAACTTGCAATGCATGTTTTTTTAATTGCGGCACTTTAATTACACTCATCTACATATTTGTATGTTTAATTTTTCCCAGCCTCAAACACTAAGAACAAAGCTAGTACACCTTGTATCTCCTGCTAAGAAAGTTCAACTAGGAAAAAAATAGAATTTCATCTCAACATTCCATTAAGCTTTTAACTAGGAAGAATTAAATAATCCTGATTATTACAGTTTAGATCCATGAAACAATCTCTCTTCAGAGCTGTGATTTTGCTTTCTGGTCTTGCTCTCAAAAAATAATCAAAGCTGCTTTATATAGGAGTCTTAATTTATATTCTTTTTCATTGTCTATGGGATTTTTAAAACTTTTTATGAAAAATTAGAGATTTTTTTAATCATAAGCCTAAGATGAAAAGATGAAATCTAAATAGTCCCTTGAGGGAAATGAGCTGTAGCTCCTTCATATTAAAAGCTAAAAAAGGACTCTCTGCAAATCTGGTGTTCAATCTTGTTTGTTTTCTAAATGTCAAACTGCAAGACGAGTTTATTTAAATAATTTCTTAGTGTTACTTGTTGACACAGTTGTCTGAGTTCCCATCAGGGTGTCATTTGATCACTGTTAGGAAGGGCATAAATTAGACTACAACAACCGAAAAAAAAAAAAATATTGAGAACCTTAGAGCTGGAACAGTTTTGGTGGCCTATAAATACTTGTCATCATTGTGTTTCACACTCTTGGGACTTGGCTGAAACATGCTTTCCATATTGAACTAGAGTCTAGATTGAATTAAGTTTATATAAGTTTTGTTGACTGCATTGCAGCATTGTGATGATTTAGAAACTATTGTAGCTCCGATCAGTCAGTCTTTCCCTGCCTTGCTTTTTTAGATTACCATGCATGTATGTACAGGTATGTACAGACTCACATGTGTCTATATAGATAGATCAAGAATGTGTGTGTATACATGGGTGTATATAAAAGCACTTACATTATAACCTATATTGGCACAATAACTGGAATCTTGCTGCTTTTTGCGTACTCTTGGTGGCTGCCGGCGCAGGTGGAATTTTGCCTGCTGCATTTATGCCAGACATGAACCCCAAAATCCCGCCAGCCCTACATGTGCTCTTGTGACTGACTTTAACTTCATCGTGGGCTTTTCAAACAACCCTGACCTCCCTGCTACTGCCCAAGTATCCATTTCTGAAGTTTCCTCCCTTTTTATTTATAGGGAAGAGTAAAAGTATGCTTGTGCCAATTACTTGGTGCACCTGTTGACCCGCCTGTCACTTGACTGGAGAAAGGGACATCTTTTTAGCCTTGCACCTGCTTTGATCTAGGGAAGAATCTAGCCAGCATTGCCTGCCTGTAGAACATAACATGTTTAGATGTGTAAAACAAGGCTGTATTCTGTCTCTTCCTGTTCTATCACAAAGCCTGCTTTTTCCTAGGAGGTGGTGGAGAACTTTTTACAGGGTGGGGATGGGGGGAGAGGTGAGGAGGAAGGGAACTCAAGAAACAAAAGTGCACAAAAGGAGAATAGAAAAGAAAAGGAGTGGCACTTTAAAGGATGATAGTTGCATCTGAAGTGGGAGATGAACAGTATTTGAAAGAAAAATGCTCTAATGTTGGCTGAACTGGATTACTGACCCACAGTGTAATGGGGGACATATTTGATAGCAATATACTCTTAAAAACAAAGGTAATTTTTATTTCATCAAGCAGAACTTATATCTGGTTAAAATGTATCACACATTGTAGAAACTACAAGTATTGCCCTGGAGACTTAAAGTTGTATGAATATAATATTAATTATTCGTTTTCTATATGTTCTTGTTTACAGACCAGTCTTTCCATATGGGGATGGGGAAGTCTTGGCCTTGTGCTTTTTCTAGTAACTTTTGGACCCTTCGCTATATTTTACTTTGCATTTTATATCCTCTGCTTTGTGGGTGGGTAAGTATACTACTTAGTGTTTTGTTTAATTTACTGTGAAAGTAAAATTTTAATGGATGTATTAGCAAAGAGCTTGCTCTGAAAATCTGAAGTGGCTTGATGTAATTAATATGTCCACATTTGAGTACCTCTTTATGAGCAAAATTTTTGTAATTGAAATCTCAATTTAGCTATTTTTAGTGTATGTTAGAGGACAAATGTTCACATAAAACTGGTAATTTCAGTTCATGCTTGTTATTAGTGGCAGTTCTTTTCCCAGGTAGTGCTAAGTACTTACGTTTCCTTTTCTATCACAATCTGATTTTCCTGCCTAAGGCACTTGATTCATGTGGGTGGATGTTGTCCTGGGTGTGTGGAAATAATGCAGCACTCTGAACAAGTAGATCAGTCCAGCAGCTATAGACTTCATATGTTATCTATATGGGCAGGAAGGGAGCAAACAGGTGAAGTTTAGCAGCATTATTACATTGTATACTATGATGTTTGCCTTGTAAAACATTTTTAATGGCAAGTTAGAGAGTCTTAGTGGGACGTCCTTTTTGCCTGCTTATTTGCTACCATACAGAATGTAGGTATATTCCTGTATATCTCATCAAAAATGTAATAGGGTTTAGTAGCTAGAATTAGAGCTGCTACACTTGGGTTTCAACTGTATTAGGCTTGGTATTTCATCTCTGAGAAATCAGAATAGTCAGTCTGCTAGAAAAGGGTTTTAGTTAAACTAACTTGAAATAAATGCTTTTGTCTAGTTAAGTCTTGATACAGGTATGGTTTGCATATTTTGCTATCTCTTTGTCCAGGGCAAAAGTCAGAGTTCATCCAAAGGACAAGAGTGCATCTGCTTGCTGTTTTGTCTTACCACTTCCTTAGTATTTGCAGTATGGAAAATAACCTGGGATATAATAATTTCTTAAGAGATTATCCTTCATTCTTGCACAGTTTCGGTTGTTTGGCTTTTCAGAGCTAACAGTCAGAGCAGTGTCTCAGCATGTCTGAAGTCAGCTACAGTTTGGCACCACAGAAATGCGTGTGGTGCCTGAGCTCATTCATTCTCAAGTCAGCTCTCATATCTCTTTGCTGTGGCTATTGTGCTGCTTTGGTTCATTTTTGTGGCTAGTCAGTAAACATTGATCTTATTAAGGATAAATTCATCTAGTGGTAGTGTATCTGTTAGAGCACAATGTTTACTTACTTATATAGATGTGAAGTCTCAGCCCTTGCAGTAGAATGTCATCACTTCGTTACTTTAACATACACATCTTGGCTAAGGCTGTGATCTGGCCCTTTTTTACACTGTTAATCTTTTTCAGAGTGACACACTTACTTTAACATTCAGCACACAGAACCGTGAGTGCTAACTAGGCCAGATGGGTTTATATCTAAATTAGTCTTACTTGCTTTGTTTTTTTTTTTTTTTTAATTAATTCCCTTGAAGTTTTACAAAATGCTTGGTCATGCTTCTGTTAGAAACAAACAAAAATTGTTGAGAAGTAACTTTTGCACTTATGATTAGCAATTTTATGCCATAACATTATATACATAAATTTAGGAAACAAAAATTTGGTTTTGGTTCATGATTATAGTAGTGTCCGTAATATTTACTGTACCCTTCTCTGGAACAAAATAGCAACTTCGGACATGGGTTTTTGTGGTTGAATTTTTTGTGGAAACTTGGAGTTCTTATCCAGTTTGTCATACAGTTTTCTGGGTTTTTATATTTAGTTCAAAAAAGAACTGGGCTGTATCAAAGGTGGATACACCTTCCACTAGCTGGAAGTCCAGCTTCTGTCCCATTTTGCAGTCTTAGCAAAAAATTGCTGCATCACAGCTGGTCACATTCCTAGTATTGACCTAAGCATTTAAATAAAACACCAGTGAGCTGTGCAGGAAGACAATGGTGATGGCAAATTTGTGTCAAAGTAATCAATCTGTTAATACTGTTTAACTCCTATTACGTGCTAATTATTTCTTTTTGATTTGCACTCAACTCTGTGTTTGCATAGATGGCTTGTTGTAAATGTACTATTGTTTTTGATGTACATGGAAGAATACTGAAACCATTTGTATATATGAATAAAAGTTCAAAATCACAATTTCTCTTTATTTCATTTTGTTCTGTTTCAAGACTGATTTATAAAATGTTAGCCTTTTTCCATTCAGAATCTGGTAACTCATTCACTCAGGGAACTGAGCTCAAAAGCAGGAGGCTAAAGGTAGATATTGTTTACTTAACCTGTGTAGAATATTACAGGGTGTTATTCTTCTTTTTTCCTCTTCTTCAAGTACTTGTGTAGACGCCTTTACCTGAGTGCTGAGCCTGTCTGTTACCATCTGCCTTTTCTACTAAAAGTGTTTCTTACCTTATTCTCTTTCCTTCCCTCTTTCAGTCCTAAGGAGTAAAATAAAAATGATGTGAAATTTGGTTTTGCCAAATACAAAAATTGAAATTTCTTGGATTATCAATTGCTTGCCATTTAAAAGAATTTTCTGTGTCATCAAATCCCATAATTATTGATACTCCATCGTATCCATACGTATGTGACTGTCTGGCTCCATTAATGATTGTAACTGCTGACCAAATCAGGAATGGTTCTGTAGCTCCTTTTTGACTTTCACAAAGCATTCAGCTGAGACTGTTACTTTTCAGACTTGAGGGGAAAATGATAAATCTGTGGTCTTCATTTTTCTTTTACCTTTGTTCTGTTGTTAATCTGCCCTTGAAAAAAGATGGCTATCCAGTAATCTTTGTAAGGACTTTAAAGAAATTAAGCAAAATACAATCTTTCACTTTTTCTGCTCTATTCATTTAGAGAAGACTAATATGATTTCTCATTCATGTATTGAGAATCCTCTTGATGAATTAAGTATTCATTTACACTAGAAGATTCAGGTTAGCTAACAGATGGCCTGAATGGTCAGACTATGTATCCTTCTCTAATGCTCACAAGATTTTACATTAGAGAATAAAATGTTTCTGCCAGCGAAGAAGAAGCTCCTAGCTTTTCTATCATGAAACAAAAGATACTTAAAGACATCTAAAATGAGCATATATTTGAATTGTATTGGTAGTAGTAGTATTTTTAAATGAGTCATTAACTTTAAAAGTATCAAAATATTTGAGAGAAAACAAGAGATATAATCTATAGGTAGTTATTTCCAAGGCTTCAGTCTTTTTGAATAAATGAAGAGAAGCAGCTGGCTGATGGATGTTTGAAGTTAAAGTTGATTTTAGGCCAAACGTGGGTATACTGTGTTCTTTAAAAGGCGGCTGAGGTTTCTAATAGAAAAGTCATAGATAATCAAAAGAAAATCAGAACTTAAATAATTAAAACCAAACCAAAACATTAGTGAAACTAATATTGAGATTTTTCTAAGCAAGTTCTTGTCTGTGATCTCTCATCGGTGTTACGATTTTAAAGTTATAGGGAGCAGGAGGGCAATTAAACCTTTTATTTCTTGCTGTCATAGGACAGGTAAAGATAAGGTAAGGGAATTAGAGTATCCAGTGAACTCCTCTTATGCATTGTCAATTTACTGGTAATAATTTGTGTAACCTTCCCCCCGCCCTTTCATGGAGTTCCCTCCCAGCTTCTGAATCACTGAGCCTCTGGGGGACTTAAAAAGAAAGATTTAATTTTGGGAATTAAAACCTTTAAATGGGATATTTTAGCTTGGATAGGATTTTTTTCTCTAATCTTAAAAGTGAGTGTATCGTACATCAACAGCTATCTATATTAAAAGAATGTATTACTTCAGCACATTTCAAGCCTAAAATAGCTTTGTGAGCTCCTGTGGTCACGAATGCTGGTCAGCTGGCCTTTAAATTGAATGCTTTGAAATTTGTGTAAAAGCTGTGTGTGTTTAGTCATCCCAAGGCTAATCTATTTTCTTTTTTCCTTTGCTAGATATTCCAAAGGCTACATGGTCTACTTATGCTATAATTGGGACAGACACTAGGTTTTCATCTGTTTCTTAGCAAAACTAGCTTGATGTTCATGTGTTTTTGTGCCCTTGTGTCATAAGCTGTAAATACATTCTTACTGTTGTAGAAAGGGTGAGCACAATGTCTAAACAAATGCAGCGGTTAGTTATGCTTGCTGCATCAGTTTATTCCTGGACTGTGATTTTGTGGCTTACACCACAATGGAGCAGCCTACAGAGTTTATTTCTTCATAGTGTTGAAGTAGGAGAATCTTGTTATAAATACAACCAGAGCAACTTCTGTATGTACCCCTCTTCTCATGCACTAATATTTGTGAGCACAGGCAGTGTGCTGTCACAGCAGGCACACTGTAGCATAGACAATGTTACATACATCTGCTGTGTGACCAGAATTTATCAAGACAGATAATACAAGACCGGGAAACTTCATACTTAGGGTTGTGTCAGTTATTTTGACCAGCATGTTACAGTGTGAAAAAGCATGATACTAAACAGCGAAGACTGTCATATATTGTCATTTTATAACTTGCTGTTAAATATTTTTTAGACGTGAGAAAACGTGGCTGTTGTTGTACCTGGTCTTTCTTTTTCCATTTCAGGGGTTTTGTGGTTACTCTTTTATTTGGAAAAAGCAATTCAGAAAAGTACCTTGAGCAGTGCGAACATTCGTTTCTCCCTTGTACATCAGTTGGGATCCCTAAGGTAAGGAAAGTTTTCTGGTCTTAACTTCTAGATCAGGTTTTATAACTTGGTTAGAAATAATCAGTTTTAATCTAGGAATTGTGCCCATTTCTCAAGGGAAAATAGCCTGCTTTTATCTTTTAAGTCAGCTGCAATGTGTAAGTGAAATGCAGTATTTTTCCTTTATAAAATACAAGGTTTTTTTATAGGCTATGGAAAGTTTGTTTAAAGTATTTTTTCTTCCTTATGAGAAATGAGTATGATATGACTGGCTAATATCATCTGTGAGGAAATTACTAAACCATTCCGTTCTAGACTACTTGTGTGTGTTGGTTTGTTCTGGGGGGTGGCTCTTTCTTACTTCTTTGTGCAAGATTGTCATGACTATTTAGGTGTCTTCCATCCCTGGATCTAAGTCTCTCCACATTTGGTTGTGGTCAGAAAGTTGTCCGCCTAACTAAGAAAGTCAAACTGTTACAAAGTCTAGATTTGCAGTACTTCAGGGATGTAGAGGTTATCTTTGGCTCTCTTCAAGACCTAGCAAAAATTCTGGAAGGGCGTAGATGAATACAGAGCAGCAGTGGAATCTACTTTTCAGCTCTTTTCTTTTCTGAATTCATAACAGACACCTCATTTTGGTTGATGGACTTAAGTTCAGAGTTCCTAACTGGATAAATCTGCATCTGTTTAGTACAGAAAAAGTTAATAGCCAAGAGGTAGACTTCTAGGAATTCATGGTTTATGAACCAATGCATCTTGTTAGCTCAGAAGTTTAGATATTTCTTGGCCTAATCCATTTGCACGTGTCAGAATAGAGAAAACACTTTAACTCGAAGATTGCTAATTATGTTAAATTTAATCTCACAGCTATTGTGACTGAAGCATCCTGTTCTTTCTTAGCTGTCAGTTCATTACACTTCATGTTGTCTATCAAAGGGAGTGAGTGTTCAGCATTATCAGTAGCACATAGAAATTTACCTTGTGATTCAGCAGTATGTTTTCTAGTCACAGAACTTTTTCTTTGACTGGTTCATAGCTTGTTTGGTTAGTGGCCTTTTCACTTCAGTCTTTGAATCCTTTGAAATAAATCTGAAAGTATACCCTAAACTGTAAAGTAAGGTCACTGCTCCAGACGAAAAATACGAAGGTTAAGGCTGAAAAAGGAAAAGTCAGCAGTCAACTAATGTTCCTATTCTGTTAATGAAACCTTATTTTAGATGGCTGAGGTTCTTGGTGCTATATAGACTTCAATGCTTATGTTATATAGGTTGTGGAGTGTTACTTATGTCCTGTGTTTTGAGAGCAGATTTAGATAAGTTTTCAGTTTTTAAAATTTCCTCTACATGCTGAAACTTTCTTTAATGTTAATGTTACTTTTCTTGGGTTCAGTAGGTATGTATGCTTTGGTTGCTTTATAAAGGATAAAATCTTGTGGAGTTTTTTGTGTAATCTTTGCAAATTCAGTAGTTTGACTTTTGATTTGAGTATGGACTATTGACGCAGCACTTTCCTCAACTGACCTGTCTCGACTAATCTCTGGGTTTAAGTTTTGTAATACGAAGGTATTTATTTTTAGCTGACTTATGAAATGCTGTTTTAAGCTGTTCACCAAATAAAATGTTTGTATTCTACAATAGTGTTTTGCATTTCTCTTTTGCCACTGCATTAAAGTAGCATTAAGTGTAGCTGAGCTTTCCAGTAGCAGTGCAAGTAGAGATGAGTCCCAACCAAAACCAAATGCGTTGTTTGCTTGTGATTTCTGTTTGCTATTTCTGTGTTAAATTTCTGCTGACTTGCATGGAAAGTAATATTTTTAACTTGAATTTTTTTCATGTTTAAAACCGTTGTGGCCCTAAGTGGTCTTGAGCAATTAATATTTTTTCTAGTGGTTAGTGTGTATAGATTATACTTCTTCCATGAACCAAGTACAAGCTGAATTCAGCTTAACATGAAATTATTTTGTGGTAGTCTGAGGAGTAATCTGGTGATATTGGTTCTTTATAAGATGCTCTTTTCATCAAAGACAGAGTTTTATTGATAGTTTTGGGGTATTTTTGGGTACTTGGAGATTTTTTTAGGCTAAGGTAAATGTTCAAATGCTTGATTTTACAGAAATCAGTTATAATATAGAGCATCAAAGTTGTGGCTGGATATAATGTGTAGAATGTACCATACATTACAACACCAGATTTGGTGCTGATAGGTTTCCTTGATTGCTGCAGATTATACTTATTAGCAAATATGTAGTGAATACCTCACATTTAGAATACTTAATGTACATTTGATGGAAGATTGTATACCTTTCTGCTATTTTTTTTTTGTTTGTTTGTTTACATAAATGCAGGGAGGCTTAAAAATTAGGCTTAGACTAGCTTTTCTTTTTGCAAGTTATATATAACTTCTGTGTCAGGAACCTGCTGGATGATGCACTAATGTACTTCTGCAAGATACACAGTTGTCTGCAGGCTTATATTAAAACAATGTTGAATAAAAGGTAAGTTTAGAGCCTTCTGAACTGTTAACTTGAATGCTACTTTTAATTGAAGTTACAGTTTCACTCCAACAGAAGTGTGAACGGTTATTGTAGTTGATGTCTCGAAGCTTCACCTAAAAGACAGAGAGTTTCTGTAGACTGGGTGTAATATTGCCACAGTACAGTAAGATAACAGTGATAACAGCTTACAAGCGGTAGTTGCATGTTGGATCCCTGAATAGCCTCTGAGTCTCTTTAAGTCAGTGGGTCATAGCCTATGTCGCGGGTTTGATGCAGATGTGCAAACACCCTGTGTCTTGTCCGCTCTTGAAACCCTGTGAGCGCAGTTGAGGAAATAGTAGCACATTCCAAATGAGGCATATTTCATATTTGGCAGTTACCTAACAGTTTCAAAAGAGGACTTCAAAAATACCCATTACTGCAGCAAAGCAAAAGTCCGAAGTTATTCAGTCAGTGCAGTTAGATGCTTGTGGAGCCTGGATTTGTTTGTGCCGCATCTCACTTCGTGAAGTCTGTGTTTTGCATTCCTCCCAGGTGCTTCCTACCTGCTTAAAATGAAGCAAGGAGGTGTCAAATATAACAATAACAGGTGATGCCCATTTCTCCTAACTAATGATTTAATACTGGTAGGGTGCATCAGACTAATTGTGAGTGAAGAGACAGTCAAATTGGATACTTGTCATGTCAGTTGGGTCCTTCTTTTAAGTCTGTCTTCTGTGTCGGTGTCTGGAAGGCAGACATAAAACCAGCAGTGCTTTCCGAGTGAGACTACAGTCAGGTGTTGTACCTATAATGGAATAAAAGCACATACTCTCAATTTTAGATGTCTTCAGATGTATCAAAAACAAATTAAATTATACTGCAGGCACATAAAGGTTTCACTGGAGAAAAAGAATATGAAAAAATGGTCTAACCTTGTAGTTGGCTCTGCTTTGAGCAGAAGGTTGGACAAGATGAATTTCTGAAATCCAGGTCAAAACCTGAATCCTATGAGCATGTGAACATTCAAATTTTTACCAAGTAATCTTGCATATTCTCTTTTCTCATTTCTTGTGGCTGCTGCTTTTTTTACTGCTGTATTTTCCCCTCTTTTTTCCAGATGTGGTTTTATGCATGCAGTCCTTCAAAAGTATTTTGACAGTTTTGTCTGGTAATTTGTACTATGCTGTGCTTAGTAAAAATATTTAATTATTCAGTTCTGTATCATTTTGGTGTTTTTGAGACGATCAAGACAAAAATACTTCACAAATTCTGTAGTATATAGGTGGAATATACTAATTGTTTGAATGTGACTAACTCTTATTTGTATTAAAGTAGCATTGAAGGTTCTCTTGTCTTGAAAGTTTAAAAATATACAGAATTTTGCAACCAAATATTTCTGTGTTGTGATACAGAGTTGGTTAAGTAGGAGGATGATTTTTTTTCTGGCCTCAGCTATTTCACTGCTGTTCACTGTTAACTGATTTGAATGAGAGATACTTAGGGCAAGTCACATAGAATAAAAACCTTGGATATATGGTTTATAATTGCTTAATTTATTGTTTTGGCAGTTCTTCTTTTTTTTCAATATAGTCATAACTTTCTAGATCAAAGAAATTGTTTATTTCAGCAATAGTGTAAGTTGTTGGGTTGTTATTTATGTGAAAATAGAGTTTATTGCCTATTTCATTGAAATTTTATAGAAAGACACTGCATTAATCCACTTGAGAGAAGCACTGATAAGGGGAGTTCTCTTTCAGTATGTCACTTGCCAAAAGTCAGCTCCGATGAGGTCATTCTTGGAGTTAACTGCTTGGAGTTGCAAATCCTTCTATGAAGTAATTTCTTTCGTTCCTCATCAATTACTTTCCAAAGGCTCATTTGTTGAGTAGCAGTGGTACAAAAAAGTAATTTCTCTTCTGGCATATAGAATAAACTGAGGTGGATAAAGAAACCAAAAAACCCAACTGAAAATTATCTGCCTGAGATTGCACAATCGAGTTCAGAAACAAGTGGGGAACTGGAGTCTTGCACAAAAACTATCTTGTGCTGTTGTTGTGTCTCCCCCTTGCCTCCTTCTCTAACTATCTGAGTTTTGTTTCCTGCTGATCTAGTAATTCAGCAAACACTTGCTCCTTTATAGTAAGCAAGAAGTAGGTTTTTAGGAGTTCCTCATGATTATGTACTATATAGTGAAAAATATGGAAAATATTGTTGCCCGGAGAGATGGTGGATGCCTCATCCATGGGAACATTCTAGGTCAGGTTGAACAGGGCTCTGAGCAACTTGATGTAGTTGAAGATGTCCCTGCTCATTGCAGGGGGGTTGAATTAAACCTTCCAACCCAAGTAATTCTGTGATTCTATGATTATATCTTCTCTATAAATTATGATAATATGGAAAATATATAAAGTCATTACTGGAAATATGTATCTGTATCTCATAAGCAGTAGAGCTGTTTTTTAATTAGAGCTAAATCCTGCAAAGTTACATTTCCCAATCTCTTTCAAGTGCATAGAAGAAATGAAACGTGAAGCCAGACCTATTAAGATTGACAGAAGACTAACAGGTGCGAACATAATTGATGAGCCTTTGCAACAGGTAAGCTCTAGGGCTATTTAACCTACTTTTTTTTTTTTTTTTGCAAATATTGACTATGTAATGCAGAAGCAGTTGAATGACAAATAGAATTTCAAAATTTTACCATGTTTGAGAGTGATAAGTGAAAAAAACATGGGAGATAGGCCACGGTATTGGGCAATATTTGAGTATGTTTTCAGTATATTTTATTTTCTCAGTGTAGTGGTGATAAAAACAGTGTGTGTAAACCAATCTGAATAAGAAGTTTCAGTGTGTGAATTTTATTGTTTCACTCCCATTTCACTCCATGATGGCAAGGGAGTATCGTTCACTCTGGTAACCTTTTAAGATAACTGCTCTTGCGTTATCAGGCACAAAAAACTGTTGTGTATTTTTTTGGTCATTTTTCATTAGTTCTGGTTTTTTCTTTCCAATTTCAGGTAATCCAGTTTTCCCTGAGAGACTATGTGCAGTATTGGTATTACACACTAAGCGATGATGAATCCTTTCTTCTGGAAATTAGGCAGGCTCTTCAGTATGCACTTGTTCAGTTTTCTGCCAGGTAAGATTTTTTTTTATTTACATCAATATACTGTGGGTCGTATGGTAGTAGATAAGTGATTAAGTTTATCTACTAGCATGGTTCAGTATGTGTAGCATTTTACAGAAAGAACATATGAAAATATAAGATTATAATGTAAGATGTACAATGTTTTGCTGATCCCTCAGGGAAATAATGGAGATGATGGTGTTTGTAGTCACGACCTTTTGCAAAATGGCCATTTCAAAATTTAGATTGATATCTCAAATCACTGAACTGCTTTTTTTTTTCTTTTTTGCAATGTAAGCATTAAGTTTGTGAATCATTACTTCTTTGTATTCAGGTCTGTTTCATGTAAAGAGTAGGGCCACTCCCAAGGTAAGTCAGTCCAAAAGTCTGAATTCAACATATGTATCAACTCAGATGATTTGTAGAAGTGGTGTGGCTCTTCCATATGTAAGAACAATGGGTATATTAAAAAGAACAGTAGTCGGGGGAATGAAATGGAGTGTCACATATGCAAACCATTTTTTTAGAACAGGATTGATTGAGGACAAATGGATAGTTTGTTAATTACCCCTTATTTCTACTGCTGTTCTCTGACTTCCTGCTACTTGATGAAACAATTTGTCTGGGAAATTCACTTCTTTAGTATGGCTGATTTCTCAGCCCAGGTACCATGTGCCTTTATATCCATATACTTGTTTATGAAGTTTTTTTTTCAGGTATTCATCCCACTGTGCTTATTGTTACTTGCTTTCTCTGCAGAAGAGGATGTGGGTCACCTAAATATGAGTAACTTCTTAGCAATTTTAAGGTGTTGTTATCCCCTCCCTCTGTTGACTTGAAAATGTAGGTTAGTGTGCTTTTCTGACAATGAGGGTCAAAGATGGAGAGCTGGGTTTAATACTAGGAAAAATTAATTATAATATAATCATAGTAAGTGTAAATATAATATAATAATATAATATAGTAAAATAATGACAGTCTTCAGAAATAGTACTGAAATAGTGAAAACTATGCTAAATAAACTATGTTACAGCAACCAATCTTACGGTTGCATGAAATGGACCTGGCTACCCAGCTTCAGTGTTTGTGTCTGTTTGGCAAAGTTACTTCATTGGACAGTGTCAAGCACTGAGCTTGTGTCAAAGTAGGTCAAATTCTAGCAAGTTTATTTTTCTTTCCTACAGTACTATAGCTCTTGAAAAATAGACTCTGCTCCTGTTTCTGCTGTACAAAGCAAATCAGTTTCACAGGCCTGCAGCAGTTCTACTTCCGCAGAAAAAATGATGTAGTGTATTTATAATGCCTGTAGTTAGATATAGCTGAAGCAGTTTAGATTAGTACCATCACCTATAGTTTCATGCAGCCTGTCACCTTCTGGGCAGGATAAGTTCAGCGGGAATTTTTTGTTCCCTGAGAGCTGCAGCTGTGGGAGCCTGGTGTAAGGCTGCCACCCAGAGGTTTTTGTGCGGTTCTGTCTTGGGCGGGTGGGGGATGTGGACTACTGATGGCTTCCTTCGGAACAGCTCTGCTTCTTATTTACACGTCTAGATTTTGCAGTAGCCTTCCCTTTCTTACAGAGTTCTTTATCTCTTTCTCCTTGAGGAAAGAAAGAGCAGGTAAGGGAACAAACACAAAAAAAAGGAAGTGTTGTAGAAGGATTCCTGCTGTAAGAAAGTGGGTATCTTGAGAGAGTTCAGGCAATAAAATACTTAGTGCAGGATAAGAGCTATTACTAGCATCAAGATTCATTAAACCTATAATGCACAATCACATTTTTAGTTCGCCTAGTAAGGCACAGATATCATAAAAATATCTGTATCTTTTTCACAGCACTAAGGAAGTAGTTTTATGTAAATCTAACAGTGACTAGTTTCTGATCTAAACCTATGTGCGTTGTTGGAAGAGTATGCTAAGTATCTCATATAGGCCGTGGAACCAGTTGTTGATAGTATTAGATTGCTTTTAATTCCAAGTGAAATTTGTATTTTCTTGCTTGTGCATGTTCTGCAAATTCAGAAGAAAATTACTTTGTTTAGGTGCCTTCCGAAATGGTAGAAAGTGTGGCTGAAAAAGGCCTGGAGAGTATTTTAGTTTAACATTGTAAACTGCTTATCTCAGGACTTCTCACAGATATTTGACAGTGTCACAAATCAGAACACTATTCCAGATGCAAATGTTGACTTTCAGCTAAATCAAACATAAATATTAATGTGGTGCAAGAGTGGTATTTTACAATATTTAGTTTTTCAGTGGATAGGCAGTTAGGAGACTGACCTATTTCTTTGCCTTTCCGTGTTTATTGTCAGTGTGGTTCTTGGCAGGAAGGAAGGAGAAGTAGAAATTTATTATTGTTCTTTGTGTTCAGAATAAAATAATTCATTTCCATGGATGTCCTTTAATAATAGGTCTAAGGAAACAGACTGGCAGCCTTATTTCACTACACGACTTGTTGATGACTTTGGCACTCATCTTCGAGTTTTCAGAAAAGCTCAGCAAAGGATAGCAGAGAAAGGCGATCAGATGAAAGGTAATGGGAAATATTTTTTATTTGAGTCTGAGTAGGCTGGTATCTTATGTGTGTGAAATATAGTTAGCCTTATTTGATAATTCAAGTTTGCTCTCAAGTTTTTAGTCTTCACAAAAACATGCTTATTTTATTTTCTTTTGCATAGATCAAGCTGAGGAACTTGTAGATACATTCTTTGAGGTTGAAGTTGAAATGGAAAAAGAAGTCTGTCGTGATCTAGTCTGCACTTCTCCCAAAGATGAAGAAGGTCTCTCAATATTATCTTCTGAGTAAATATTTTAGGATGGGAGACTAAATTAAAATACTAACAATTGTGTTCACGATAAGAAATGCATTAAATCTTAGCATGTGACTTTCAGAGTGTGGTTATCTACCATACATGTATATTTCCACTGGTTTGTACATGTTAATGCTATAGAAGCATGTACATATGTAAGTCTTCCTCCTTTAAATGGAAGAATTTTAAGATAGAAATATTTTTTCCTGGGAGAGAGGGGATGGGTTTGCAGATTCTTACTGCTTTTTGTTAGATGTGCCTTCGTTATCACTATTCTGTAGTCTTCCTTCAAAAAACACTATCTTTTTAGGCAAAATGTTGAAGGAGGGGAAAAAGAGCTGTATATGTTAGGTAAGGAAAATGCATTAGACTTAGGTTGTTTTTTTTTTTTATCTTGGAATTTGGCTTTTGTTGTCCTGAGTTTGAGGTAGATCTTTCTCATCAGTGCTGCTTCTATTCCATCTGAAAGGTGCTGCTGTGATGCTTGGACTGTAAGAGATACGTGATGGTATATTTGAACTCAAAATTAAGGATTTATGTATGGGATTTGATGATATCAGATAAGATGTGAAGTAACATAATCTGAAATTGTGCTGAGGGGTTTTTGTTTTCCTTCTCTAGGATTCCTAAGGGATCTGTGTGAGGTTTTACTGTATATATTGCTACCTCCTGGAGACTTCCAGAACAAGATCATGCGATACTTTGTCAGGGTAAGTACTGACTAAAAGCCATCCCAATTCTTTGGTTTAATGTTATAAAAAAATTTTTAGATCTAAACTGCAGCTCTTATTTTCTAAAATTTATCTAATTTAATATTAGGGTATTTTAAAAGCAGTAGAGTCTTGAGAAGTATTTAATAGCAGTGAACAGTTTGTCTGAAATGTTTTTGAAGGTTCTTTTAGCTCTACCGATATGAGAAAAGCATGAGAAAATGGATGTTGTTTTTCTTGAGGTTGTTTTCTTGAGGTTGTTTTTTCTTGAGGAGGTTTTTCTTGTAATTTGTTGTAATTACAAATTACATTTGTAATGTTAATTGGAAGAGAATGTGGTAGTGCCTATTAAATGTTTTCTGTAATTACACTTTTGTGTTTTAACCTCTACACAGTGATGTTTAAATTGTTGCAGTTATACTAGCTTTATAAATAAATGTATAAAATGATCTATTATCCTTTGTTTTTTAGGAAATCCTCTCCCGAGGAATTCTTCTTCCATTAATAAACCAGCTCAGTGATCCTGATTATATTAATCAGTATGTCATATGGATGGTAAGATTTAAAATGTTTAAAATTAATTGTATTTCCAGAACATTTTCATGTAAAGCTTTACTCGTGTTCCCTGTAATCACGATGGATGGATGTCTGGTATAAACGTTGCCAGTGGATATGTTGGCAGAGATAGTGAACTTAGGGCTGCTGTATTAAATTTCATACACACATACACACACAGAGTCTATATATCGGCACTCTTCATTTTGATTGTTCAGCAAAAGTTGCCTGACTGAGGACAAGGGTATCACAAAATGTAAAGTTCACTCCTCTGACTGTTCTGCTTGGCTGTTTGGGAAGTATGGCAGTAACAGTGGAAGTGTTTTCACCTGACTGTGTTTACAGTTTGGCCTTTCAAGTTTAAGAGGCCTCAAGAATGAAAACTAAGAAAGATTTATTTTCTGCTAAGGAATTTCAGGGCAATTGTTTTAGGACTGTTTGTGTTAACCCCAAATAATTCAACTGAATGGGCAGAAACAAATTTTTTACTTTGATAACTCTCTAATGCACCTGCACAAAAAGCCCCCCGAATAGTATTATATAGTAAAGCTAACATAAATAGAATGTTCGTGCTTTAATTAACATTACTGATTCTTTGCAAAGCAAGTCAAAACTTTCTCTTATACTTTATTATCCTTTATAGTTCATGAATCAAGTTTAATTTTTTTCCCCCAACTTCTCTCTTTTTATTCATTTATTTTAGTCTTAGTGTCAAATACTATGCTGAAAACACCTTTGCATTTCAAAGGTCTTATTATGTGTGTAATTATGGAATAGATTCAAGTGTACGTGTACATTTCCTTCACTCCAAGCTCCTCCATTTCATGTAAAAGTTTGCACGCATTCTACAGGAACCTAGCTTTAGTAAGAAAAGGTACTGCTCATCTGGACCAGAATTTCCAATTTTTGATTCCCCTTTCCTCCTACGCATGTTCTTTATTTGTAACTTGGCCTCGTTCTTTATTTACTGTGCACTGCCCCCAGCTGCATCCAGAGATAGGATTCTGAGTTTTTTATAAAGCTTTCTGTTATGATGGTGATGTCCCAAATAACTAATTTTCAAAATTGCCTTCTGAGATGAAGAAGCAAATGTGCTGGGCAAAAGATAAGGAAAAAATTTAATAGAAGTCTTATGAAATGGAGATTGTTGCAGAAATTAAGGTCATAAGTAGAGATGATTGAACTAAATCCTGGCTCCTTTTGGAACTTTTGACATAAAGTCAGACTGGAATGAAAAGATCAGTTTCTGAAAAAGAGAAGTTTAATTCCAGGTTTCTAGGCATACTACAGTCCAATACTAATTCTGTTGCAATAAAATACAAAGTTTCAATATAAAATCAGAAGTTAATTCAAACTTCTCTCTTCACTGTGAAATTCACATTTTTGCAAAATATTTTAAGTTCAAGTATTGCTTGTACTATTACTTTTAAAAGCAGGTTTCAAGGGAGAATTTTCCATTAACTTTGATCAATGGTATCCAGTCTTTATTCTTTCTGCTTCGTGCAGCTCATGTCGATGCACTTCTGCGGTACAGACCAAGTATTACATTTCCGTATCAAAGTGAACATTTATAAGAGATGTTGGTGAAGTGACTTTTTTGGCTTCAGATGGTAAAGACAGCATTAGAACTCAACCCTCAGCACCTGCATGCGTGCGTGCGTTGTAAAGATGCCAACCTTCCCCTGATCTCCATGCTGCGTTCACAGCACAGTTTCCAGTGATCTTGGCAGCACAGCAGGCTTCCTTCACTTGCACAAATTCCTTTGAGTCCCTAGAGCAGGTTCACTCTATGCCAATACTGGTAAAATAGTATGTATTTAAATAGCTTTATAGTATTTGCCAGGGTATCAGAATTAGGGTTCCAGAGAGGAGTCATTGACTTTTTTTTCCCCTCAGTAGGTTATGATGACATTGTAGAATGTTTTAATTCTTTTTGTAATTCTGTATCTTAAGAAGCCCTTACTCTGGGAGCTTGTATACTTGCGGGGGATCTTGGTAAAGCTGAACCTTTTCAGTGGTCTCACCATTTTCTGCCTATTTAGCTAAGGAGATCATAGCAGAAGAAGGTGGATTGGATTTTGAAGTTCTTCATTAAGGAGATTGATGGACTTTCCATGCGTCTGTGTTGTACTTCTTGAAAACAGAAAGTGATGGTGTGAAATAGGTTTTGACTGTGCATGCTTTTTCTGTCTTAGTCCATGTAAAATTTCAGTACCAAAAGAAAGATTTAGAAGCATCAAAGAATTTTCAAAATGTCACTTGGCAGTGCTGAATCAAACTAATTCACTTGAAGAAAAATCATGTCTTGTGCTTTTAGCTGTTTTGCATTACTTACACTGTAAAACTTTGTGTTTCAGATTCGTGATTCCAACTGTAACTATGAGGCCTTTATGAATATTATTAAATTAAGTGATAATATAGGAGAGTTGGAAGCAGTGAAAGATAAAGCAAGTGAAGAACTGCAATATCTTCGATCTCTAGATACAGCGGGAGATGGTTAGTGCTGCATTGTTTCGCAAAATATGAAATGCATTTACCAGCATGATCTCTGTAGAATATTGCAACAATTAGAAAAGAAAAGCTTTGATGCAGCATAGTATAAAGTATTTTATTAAAAAAAAAAGCATAAGAAGTGTTAAAACTTGAATTTTCGTTTTCATAAGTGTTTTGTTGGTTGGTGTGTGTTTGATTCCTTTTTGTAAGTATAGAGAACTTGGTTAACTAAGTGTATTTCTGTTAAATCAAAACTGCCTGTGACTGGTGGTTCTGAATTTCAGTAATATTTAAGGTATTAGTGGTAGTCAGTTAACCATTAATCTGAAAAAGGGAAGAGAAAAATATTTCTTCTTGTTCACTTCCATTAGCAAGATATTTAAACTGAAAAAAAACCCTAAGACTTTATTTAGTCATCTGCATTGCTTAATTGTCTTTGTTTTTGCTTTCAGATATCAACACTATAAAAAATCAAATAAACAGTTTATTATATGTTATTAAAGTATGCGATTCAAGAATTCAGAGGTTGCAGTCAGGAAAAGTAAGTGTTTTAAATTTTTTTTAGTTTCGAAAGGGTGAGGTTGCAAATGACTGACTAGTTGTTCATTTTACTTGCTTTATAATTAAGGGTTGATAGAGTTGGTATGTTTGACTTTACTTAGTTTCTTAACTCTCCTAATTTGGCCTAAGTGTGGTTCCAAGATAATGTAATATTCTGCATATATTGACTATTAAAATTATTAAGCATTCTATACCTGGACCTGAAGGCATTACTATAATAGCAAGAAATGTCATATTGGCAGAAGAAAGTGTGACAGATGAATTTAAGTTGTGGTGACTTGCGGCCCATCAAATGCTGAAATTAATTCTTGTTAATTAATTTTCTGCTACTGTCACTATTGATGAGGGATTTGGGATTAATTTGACCTGTAGAGTGTTACATGAACATCAGTATTAAAATCCAGCTTATCAAGTAGCAGAATAGCTGCAGCCTGTTTTGAAGGCAAATAATTAAGAAAACATTACCTTCTAATCTAAACCGTCATTTATTAGTGATTGTGAAAATAGTTAATAATTGAGATGCTACTTTATTATATGTAATGTAATTTTTTTATCCTATCTGCTTTGTGGTAAGTAGAAGTTTCAAAAGTTAATTAAAAAAAAAAGCCTATGAACACAGTGAACTGTGTCTTACAGGAAATAGATACTGTGAAACTGGCAGCAAACTTTGGAAAACTTTGCACAGTCCCTCTGGACCATATTCTGGTAGACAATGTTGCACTACAGTTTTTTATGGGTAAGTGTTAATTTATCTGATCTGTGTTATTTATAAAGAATATGCTAACTCACAGGATTGTATAGTTGGAATTGCTAAATGTCATTACTAAGAATATCCATCAGTTTTGTTGGTGGTTATAGTCCTTCTAATGCAGTAGATAGAAACAGTCCAGGAAGTTCCTGGAGTGCGTGGGAGGTACTTCCTGACACAGTTGGTGAGGCAGCCAACCTAGCGAGGCACCTGTCTGAGCCTGTTGTTTGCAAACAGGGTGGTGTGATAGTCGGAGGCTGTCTTGAGCATGAAATGAACATCCTCAGTCAGTTTGCAGATGACACTTAAGTTGGGCAGGAGTGTTCATCTGCTGGAGGGCAGGAAGGCTCCTCAGAGGTAAGAAGGCTGGAGTGATGATCCGAGATGAGTTGTGTGAGATTCAGTAAAGCCAGGTGCCAGGTCCTGCACTTGTGTCAACCCCAGGCAGTGCTGCAGGCTGAGGGCAGAGTGGCTGGAAAACTGCCTGGCAAAAAAGCACCTGGGGATACTGGTTGACAGCAGCTGAACATGAGCTGGGAGTGAGCCCAGGTTACCAAGAAGGCCAATGGCATTCTGGCTTGGATCAGCAATAGTGTGGCCAGCAGGACCAGGGCAGTGGTTGTCCACCTGTATTCAGCATTGGTGAGGCCACACCTCAAATCCTGTGTTGAATTTTTGGGACCTTCACTACAAGAAAGATACTGAGATGCTGTAGCATGTCCAAAAAAGGGCAACGAAGCTGGGGAAGGGTCTGGAGCACAAGTCTTACGCGGAGTGGCCAAGGGAACTGGGGTTGCTTAGGCTGGAGAAAAGGGTGCTTGAGGGAGACCTTCTCACTCTCTACAACTGCCTGAAAGGAGGCTGTAGTGATGTGAGGGCTGCTGTCTTCTCCTAGGCAGCTAGCAGCAGGGTAAGAGGAAATTGCCTCAAGATGTGCCAGATGAGGTTTAGATTGGGTATTAGGAAACATTTCTTCACCAAAAAGGTGAAGCATTGGCTTGACAGGCTGCCCAGGGAAGTGGTTGAGTCACCATCCCTGGAGGTATTTAAAAGATATGTAAACGTGGTGCTTAGTAACATGGTTTAGTGGTGGACTTGGAAGTGGTAGATTGGCAGTCTTGAACATCTTTTCTAACCTAAACGATCCTATGAACCTGGTTTTTAGAAATTCAGTTTGACCTTTGTCTTCATTTGTATCATGCTGTACGAGCCTGTTATATTCACATGGTAATTAACGATGGATTCACTTTTTACATGAGCATTTGAGGATTCAGTGCTTAGTTTCTAGACTTTGCTCTCAGTTTTTTTTACTGGTGATCACCAACATGTATATATGTATACGTACGTACATACACATATCACCAATATGTATATGTATTTTCTAATTGACTCTATAGGGCAAGTATTCTGGATGTATAACCAGATACAGATATACCAGATCCTGGTGTTCCTTATGTAGTCAACATCATAGAGAATTCCTGTTCCAAGCACAACAGTAACTAAGGTCATGTGGTGTCTGTTTTCTGTAGATTACATGCAGCAAACTGGTGGCCAGGCACATCTGTTTTTCTGGATGACAGTGGAAGGATACAGGGTTACAGCACAGCAACAGCTGGAGGTACTTCAAAGCCGGCAGAAAGATGGAAGACATCAGACTAATCAGACCAAGGGTCTGTTAAGAGCAGCTGCATTTGGAGTTTATGAGCAATATTTATCAGAAAAGGTAGGAATAACTTAATTCTGCATTTTTGGTGTTTATTTCCTGGTACAGATACTTCTTTGATAGTTATGACTAAGTTAATATGAAACAGTTGTTATGTAGCACGTTGCTTACACATTGACCTTTAAGCTATTACTTGTGTATCTTCTTTCTCTCATGTCAAACAGTAAGAAAGTCTTCCTCTTTTGTGTGCCCCCACATTTAAAAAGGCTCATATTGCCGCTGACTGTCCTGTCAGATACACTGAATGTGTTCCTCTGAAGCTGACTTTCTAGAATACACAAATTAGAGACAATGTAAAGACAGATAAAAAAGTCTTTCGGCACATGCTGTCCTTTTCCTTCCTTTTATTCTGCCCTCCACCCTTGCCTTCTCACTTAAGAAGTGTTTTTAAAAAAATGGAACCGAGTATTTGTCCAAACTTGGATTAAGATTGAGTTATCAAACGAAATAATTTCCTGTGCTTCTCAACAACTGTCTGTGTAAATTGCTCAAATATCACCACTGGGTATCTTTCAATAGGCAGTAAGGATTCCTCTGTGAAAGAAATGACTCATCAACTTGTATTGACAAAGCATCTTTGTTCTGAATTTGTGTGTGCATAAAAATCACCTCTCACTCAGAAATGGGTGGAGTTGGCAAACTGTTAGCCTTTCCTCAGATGTTTCAGGACTTTATCCCATTGCTTTTTTATTGGCTTGTTCTTGATTTCTGAATCTAAATCTTTTTCTGAAATAAACAAAAAGTGGTTTGAAGTCTGAGTAAATCTGATTTAGGTACTGCTTCAAAATGTGTGCATAAATTGTTTTTGAGGCAATTCCTAGTGTTTCATAGTGAAACTTCCACATTTTTATACAGACTCTGAACTTAATTTTGGGGGTGGAGGGGATCTGACTCCTGTTGTATGTTCTAGACAGTTACAGAGATATTTGTGGAGAAGAAATTTAGTTTACTTAGAGAGTTGCAGCATTGCATTGGATCTTATTTGTTAAAGTAGAACTTTCTTATTTTTATGCTGCAAAAGTTGATTTAGATCTCTATGACAGGCATCTCCAAGAGTTAATATTGATGACAACTTAGTAGCAAAACTTGCAGAAACACTGAACCATGAGGATCCAACACCCGAAATCTTTGATGACATTCAGAGAAAGGTATACTCTACTCGTCCTTTATTTCATAAGATCTGTTAATGCTATAGAGTATAAAACGTCGTTACAGACACTAAAAAAGAAGGAAATCAAATATCTAAAACCTAAAACCTGTGTTACCATTTTTCTGTTCTATGAAAATCACACTCTAAAGTTGTCAACTTTTGCTTTGCCATTTGTTAGCCCATGGTTTTCAAAGCAGTAGACAGAAGGAATAGGTGTCCTTCCTAAACACAGTTTAGAATTATCATATTTTTATTTCTGTTGACGCACCAATTTAAGAAAAATGTCATGAGTAGACTAAAACATACAGTTTTCATTCAGTTTTGCTTCTCTTTTTCAAAGGTGAGTGTAATGGTCCCATATTAAATGCTATAGCTGTTCCTAGAAATTAATTCGACTCGTCCATTTCTGCAAACTCGCACAGTGAAGCACTCAGAAGCAGCAAGTACTGAAGAAAAAAACAGTATTTTTGCTGCCTGCATATGTAGACTTTATCACTCAAGTCTAATATATGTATTTAAAAAGGAAAAGTGCTTGATAAATATTCTGGCAGTAACTTGCATACCCAGTCTGCAATGTTTTTATTTTAGATCATTACTTTGATGTTCTCATTCACGCTGCAAAGTAGTGATATGAGCTGTAGAACTTAGAATCACACTGTTGTACTTGAGGCTCACATTTAAGACTAATTAAAGCACCTTGTGAATTCTGTATTGCTCAAAGTAGGTTGAGGGCCTTGGTTGTGAATTCTGCTGAAGGGCATAAATTTCCCATGTGTTACAAAAGAAATGAACTTCCTCAAACCTGGATGAATTGGGTTTTTTTTCTATTTTTACCAGATGATAGTACTTGAACGGTGGTCCATGAAAAAAAATCATTAAAATGTTCTAGAGTTGACATGAGTATCCAAACATTATGAATTAATTCCTGCTATGTATAGATATTTGTGTATATATGTAAATATACTGTATAGGCTGTGAAGGTAAATTGAGGTGGTGTGGTTAAATCTTTGTGAGGCAGGGCTATGTTGTATTGGCTAAACTGGAAATCATGAGAAAGGTCACATGTGGTGTCTTCCCTCCCTTTCTTTCCCTCTTCTCGCCTCTTGCCCTTAAGTGTTTGCAGGTCTACATTTATAGTTTATCCACAAGGAGGGACTGAGATAACCTTTTATGAAATGGGTAAAGACCAAATAGGTTTATAGTGCAATTGGAAGGGTTAAGAGCAGAGGACAGAAGCATTTACAGCTATTGTGCTGCTTCCTTTCCTAGGTATGCACGTCTGACTAGTTAGATATTTTCTGATAACCTTTCCATTAAGAGTAAGTCAGAGCTATGTATGCGCAGGTACTTCCTGTTCAAACAGAATTTATGAAAACTAGTCTGATTAATTAAAAAATGCAATAAGTATTTCTGAAGTTGGCATTTTTGTCTCCATAAGGTGTATGAGTTGATGCTGCGAGATGAGAGGTTCTACCCTTCGTTCAAGCAGAATGTGTTGTACGTGCGTATGTTAGCTGAGCTGGATATGCTGAAGGATCCCAGTTTCAGAGGATCAGATGATGGTGAAGGAGGTGAGCTCTGTATCTCTAAGGGGTAGTTCCTGGGACCATTCTTTTCTCTACTTTAAAATGAAAATTTAAAAAATATCCACACAGTTTTTAGTAAATTGAATACTCCTGTGGTGTCTCTGATATTTAAATTAATGTTTCCTCCTAGTGCTTTTTGTGTGTAAATTGTTTTGGGACTCACATAGGGTTTTCTGTGTAGTAACTTTATTAATCTCGTATTAATTCTTGTCAGGTCTTGGTAACTAGTTTGTCACTAAAATAAATACGCGATTCTTCCATTCTACTTTTTTCTTAAAAATATCTAAAACTCTTCAATATGTTGAGTTCTTTTAATACGTAACTATACTCCTCTCTGGAAATAGAAATTGAAAGTACCTAGGAGATGTGGCTTTTTACAGCAAATAAAATCATTGTTCTTGTTAACTGAAGTACAAATCCAGTGGAAATCGTTTTCACTATTAAACTAGCTCCTTAACGAAGCAGTATCATGTGGGAATAGAAACTTAAATAAACATTATCTGAAGTATTTATTTAGAATCTGTATCTTTATAAACTTACATTTCTTTAAGTGTTTTTATTGGAAATTTGAAACACTTATATGTTGCATGCAGCATTTTGCCCAGTGCCACAGTTGTCCTTCATTTTCCATAATGTTTTGTGCATGCATTTTTATTTATGTGTGGCCCTACAATGAGCGAAAATCTTCTAACCTGTTTTTTCCTTTTCTTCTTCTCACTGCTCCCAGAATCTTTTAATGGGTCTCCTACTGGCAGCATAAATCTGGTAAGTGCTTGGATTTTTTAATTTTTTTTTTTTTTGTCATCAGCAGTAGAAAAAGTATGATAAAATAGTTTAACTTATGTAAATTGCAGGTTTTACTTCACTGCAGTTGAATTTCTGAAAAAGTTCTTTAATCAAATTGAAATACACAAGATATTAATTACTCTGTAAGATAAAACTTCTCCTTTTGTGTTTTCCCACATTTAGTGAAATCTAACATTGTTTTTCACAGAAACAGTTAATTTATGGAAAGCGTACTTTATCCCTATTTGTTTTTCTTAAATAGATATAAATTTGGAGTTACGTAATAATAGGTGAAAACAAATTCTTTGAAAGAGAAATATCAAAGGATTAAATTGAAATCAACTGTAAAATGAGGCATTTATTTACATTTTTGTTGGTCGATTATTTTTTTCATTAGGACTTGATTTGGAAGCATTAAAGTATCTGGAGCTTATTCAGGCCATGAGTCTTTGTTTCTCAATCTGACCAATTTCAAGTTCAGTTTTGGTTTTTTTTTAAGTGATTCTTGACTTGTGTCAGTTTGTCAAAACCTTTTCTTTGCTAAATTTGTGTACCTAGACCAAAAATGCAAATACAGTTACTTAAAAAGGAAAAATCATAAAAAGTTTGATATATATCCTCCCTATGTTTCTGCAGACAGTGTGTAGCTGAGCCACAAGGTACACAAGATTCAGTTGGGCATATGAGAGTATGTTTCCAAACCTTTTAGTTTCATGAGGGTTTATGTGGAGATTTACAATCTGCATGCAATTTCCTGGCTTAGTGATGCCTGGGCCCTTCTAGTTCTTTCTTGGAAGGTGCTGTAGCTCCTTAGGAGTTCCACTGCATTGATAAGGTCAAGCTTGCATGCAAAGGAATGACTGTTTTCTAAAGGATTACACATTAATGTAAATGTGTTTCAGTGTGGGGGTTGGATGTTTATGGGGTTCGTTTTTTTGTGGGGTTTGGGTGTTTTTTAAATTTAAACTGGGATTTTCTTTCCTACTGTTTTCCTGTTGTTTACATTTTGAAATGCAAAGAAAAAGGGAGGTGTTTAGCTGATACAATTTATGCAAACTCCTGGTAGATGCAGAAGAAAAACTTAATTTAGCCATATTTTTTATGAATTTACATACAATTCTGGTAACTTTTCACAAGAGTCTTTTAACTGACTAATCTCTTTAAAAGATCTTTCAAATGTTTTTTATGTACTCTTTCTAATAATGTTGTGACATACCAGGGTTATATTTTGTGGATGAGGATTTGTCATTGTGGTGGCTCATCTAGCTAGTGGTTATATGCTGCTTCATTTCATGTGACTTTACAAGCTAAGTTAGAAAGTCCTAAAGTCTTAATGAAGCACTGTTGGAATACAAATAGGTATTTGCATGGGGGTTCAAAGTCTTGATTTTTGTTTTTGTTGTGACGAGGGTATTTATAGAATACTACATTTATTATAAAGAGCTAGGAAATTTCTAGCAGAAATACATAAGTAAATTTCTCTTTATGCAGAACTACTTTTACTATTCTGTAGTCCATATTGTTCAGGGTGTTCAGTGCTTTTACAGGTGTTTGAATACTGGTAGATTAGTTTTTGCTGGCTGAATTCCATGTCAAGAGTAAATTTCTGTACACATAGTTTAGCTCCCTTGTGTTAGTCTGTTACGTAAGAAAAATAGACCTTGGAGAGGTTACTTCCAAGGTCAGGGAATTTCTGTACTTGTAGCTAATGACAATGTATTAAATAAGATTGGGTTGTGATGTGATGTGATATTTTTAGGTTTTTAATTAACTTGTGTTCCTGTGAATATATCTAATGGTGGAGATATTAGCACATATTAAATGTCTGTCTGTTGTGTTATCTGTTCCGGTTTCAACCTTTTAATTTACTTTTATTAATAGTTGCTGTATAGTGCCTTGCCACAGCAGTTGAGTGTTTCCTAAAGTTTCTATTATAAAATAAATTGTCTGCAGTTCATACTTTCACTGGAAGAATTTGGAAGAGAAGCTCGAAATTGTTTTGAGGAAAAGTTGTTTTACAAAAGTATCTTAATTTCTGCCTTTTAATTTGATGCATTAGTCTACTATATTAAATCAGTAAGTCACATTTTGGGGGTATAAAATAATTGTAAATATTGATAGACTCTTGGAGATTTCCTCTAAAGGATCCATAATGGGAACTTTGCATTGGGTAAATAGAAGGAGTTACACAGGTATTACCTATCCAAGACCTTAAAGGGCAGCAGAAGTGGCTGGGTTGAACTTTTGGCAGTCATTAGCATATGTCAGCGTGAACCCCACTCAGTAATCCCAAAGAAATCTGAACTTGAGTGACAGTGAAAGGAAGCAGGAAAACAAGAAATGGTTATTCCTTTAAAAAAGTGTTACAGTACCTTAATGTCAGTATTTTGTAGCAAACAAAACATTTGAGCAGTTGACAGTTACTTGTCTTCTTTTATAACATCACATCCCTTCTATTTTATTGATAATAAATCCTAGAGCTTTCAGAACATCAAGCACTTTATCCAAGCCTCCACAAATGTCTGCTGTTAGCTAGTCTCAGGTGATAGTCTGCTCTTGAATTGAACACTTCAGTATAGAGCAGCATGCCTGACAGGGTCATGGCTATCCGAGGGACTTGCTCAAGAATGGACTAAGTTGGAGCCTTTTGTCCAACAGTGACTGAAAGCAAGTTTAAAGATTAAATGAACAGCCCACTTGTGGTGCTACTTTACCAGAATACTCTCCAGCATCCAGTAACTTATAGATTCTTGAGGTAAAGATGATGTCTGCTGTCAAAATATTTTTGCATAAATTCGTCTGTTCTACCGTTCAACAGACATAAACTTTTAGCACTGTAACATGTAGTGGCAAAACAGATTTCCCAAAAGGGCTTTTCTTCTAACTTTTCTCAGTCTGGGACCTTAGTACTGCAAGTCTACAAGCTATATCATAAAGATATTCAGGAGACTCCCTACAGCAACACATGTTATTCAGACACTTTTAAGCTGCCTTTTATTCGGTATCTAGACTTGGTAACAGAAATGTAGTTTCCCTCACCTTCTGTAGTAGACATTTAGGCAGAGACTGATTGAGGTGGTTGAGGCAGAGAAGAGCCATTCCTTGTAGAGAACTAGAGGAGGAAGGAATGGAGTATTACGTTGGGATATTGTGGAGTTGATAAAGATTCAGATGAAGAAGGGGCAAGAGCAGAGTCTTTAAATAATTCATGTTTAAGTCCAGCCTGTCTTTTGATTGTAATCTCGTATATTGTTTTATGTTTAAGGAACAGAGGAGATTTAGAAACTGAATTGATGTAGTCAGAGTTTTTAGTTCGATATGGGTATGGCACTGCTAACCAGTAAGTCCCATTGTAGGTAACTTTTGTGGTAAGTCACTTTAACCTGGTTTGGTTAAATTATAAAAGATAGCAGATAGCTGTATTCATGCTGAATGTGTTTCTTTGGAGAATTTTAGAATTCTGGAATAAAATATTTAAAGTAACTGGAATCCCAGTGCCTGCGAATGCTACTTAGGTAGCTCCAACTCTTTTTTTTTTTTTTCAACCTGATAATTTAAGATTAAGATGCAAAGTGGCCCATCCTCTATTTCTTTGAGTTGCGTATGCAAGTCTTTCAACAATCTTGAAGAGCTTTATCATGTTAAATCTTAGTAATCAGATGTAATAATTCTAAGTTAAAGCAAAGCTTCCATAAAAAAACCCATTAGGCTTCTTTTGATCCCGGTAATCGTTAAATATGGAGACAGAGCATTAATGAGCTGAGGATGTACCTGTTCGTTTTTTACAACAAAAAATAATCCTGATAAAAATGTGGGCCGTTTTTTTTTATATAATGTAGAAAAGCTTCCAGTTTCTACTGCTGTGTAACATTTGCGTAGCGTGTAAAGACATTTGAAAGAAAACAGAATGGTATGAAGGTAAAAACCAAAAGATCTGTTCTACAACATCTGTATCTCCCCAGTTGTTTGGGGGATTTTCTGGTTTTGGTTTTTTTTTTCCCCTAATGCTCAGTAAAAGACCGTTTGTAGCTGTACTTCCCTTAGAGTTGAGATATCAAACTGTAGTGGCAAATACGTTTGATCAAATTCGAGTGGTCACAAAGTTATGTGTGAAAACGCTGTGGGAAATGAAAGGCCCTGTGCTGTGCAGAGGAACGGCTTTGGTAACCAGGTGGTACAAACACCTGCATTGTTACAGTGCACTAAGCTTTTAGTGTAGTGAACTGAAAGTTTGAAAATTAAGTAGATTCATCAAAACACATCTCAAATACAGTGTATTTCTGATCTTACTCTTTTTTTACCGTTTTTTCCTTCTCCATTGTCTCCCCACCCTGCAGTCTTTAGATGACCTTTCAAATGTCCCTTCTGATGAGACAGTTCAGCTGCATGCATACATCTCAGATACTGGTAAGTGAATCTGTTATGATGTCTGCTTACTTTTTTCCACCATTTATTTTGAGTTTTGTAATATTACAGGCCCTTGAAATCTTGATTGTCTCATTTTTTGACCTCATAAAACGTTTGAACTCATATTTTCCATCAAGTCCTTACGGAAAGCTTTACAGTATTTGTTCTGTAGGTCACAGACTATATATCTGTACTTAAAAAGGGATTTAATTTTTATTGTTTATGGTAGTATTATTATTATTACTACTTCTATCGCTGGAGAATCATTCCTTAAACTTACTATTGAGTAGGATTTATTTTAGCAATTATTTAAAGAAATTCTGAAAGCCATCTCTCTTTCTAGTCACAGAATTATAATTCTTGACTGCTTCATTCTCTTAGTATAATATTTTTCCCTTATTCTCTGTGCTTCCTTACTGACTTGACTTAGTTTAAGGAAGTGACTTCTGTCCTTATTGTGGCAGCATTTTTGGTTATCTTTTAAAAAACTTTGCCTAGAAAGAAATTATTTTCCTTTATTACATGAGAGTAAATAACAAAAAAATCTCAGCTATTATTTGCAAATACTCTAGTTAAATGAGATTGCATTGGGTAAGTCATTTGTGAAGTGATCTTCAGATACTTTTTTTGGTAGATTTTACTATGCAAGATGCTTTTAAATCCATGCATTTATATAGTGGACACATGCTGTCAGCAAGCATTCAGCTACTTTGCATTTTAATTAAACCTATTCCAACTCAGTCTGAGAGCAGTGTACAAGCAAAGTGTCACGGTAGTCAGTCCTCAGGGAAAGGGGAAAATAAGTTGAAAGTTAAGAATGAAATTCTGCTTTTTTATTAAAATGGCATGTGATACTATTTTTCTGAATTAAACTTAGAAGTTTCATCATTCTGACCTAAGAAAAAAAGGTAAACTTAGAACCACATGAATTGTAAAATTTATAATCTTGAGGGCAGCATGTATTCATAACTCTCAGCCTGACTCTGTGAACACATAATGCTCCAGTTGTAACAGGAGACACGTACAGGTTTTATTGCAAGATAGTATTAAACTGCATCTGTGAGCAGGTTCTTTTTCTCTGCCGGTTACTATCCTTTACTGTGTGTGAGGGTTGTATACAGACAGGATTATCTCTGTGTGTTTCAGGATTCACATTGTCTTGGGTTGCAAAATAAATACTAATTAAGAGGCTATGACACAAGGGGCAGCAGGACAAATTCTTCCTTTTCCTGCCTGAAGTGGTTCTCCTAAAGGTGCCACTTAGCAGTGCCCCTGAGATGTGTTCTGGTGGCAGCAGGGCCAAGTGGTCAATGTGAATGTAGAGGACAGGGCCTGTGCAGCATCTGTGGGGCTGGGGATTCCTGGCTCCACTCTCTGGGCAGTGTTTTGGCACCATCCTGACTGCCTGCTCTTTCCCCTGGAGGTTCAGCACTCAGCATTCTTCTTTTAGAGGGTGGATGGCGAAGACAAGATGCTCTGTGCCCATCCTTCACCTTTCTAGTGTGTAATTCTTACATTGGCAGCAACTGCCACTATCCTACAGGTGCTCCCTGGCTGCTTAGACGAAAGCATTATACTTCAGAGAAATCAAGACACTGAAAGTACTACAGAGGATGGAATTGTTGATTTCTCAGGAGAATTGTATTTTATGGGATATGAGTGCATAGAAAAATTCAGAGACCTTGATTAAAAATATTTTCATCTAACCACTGGAAAACTGTAGGTACTCGATATTGGCTCAATACTTAGAGATACAACATATTGCCAATTTAAATGGTGTGTAGTGTAAACAATATTGGTTCTAGGCTATTCTCTAAACAAAATGAAAGGTTTTGAGATAAACTATACTGGGAAAATTCTGTGAGGGAGGAATGTCCAAGAAGACTTAAATATTTAATGGAGATGAAAAAGGTGTTTTCTTCTATTTCAGATAGCCATATGTGTTCATTTATGAATTAACTTTTCCATACAATGCATGTGCGCGTATGCAGAGAATGGATTAATAATGTGTACACACATGTCTGTATGTATAGTTTCTGTTGACTAAAGTAGCGTGGTGGATGTTTTTTATCTTAGAGTTAATAACAAACTGCCGAGTTAATAACAAACTACTGATGCCAGTAACAAAACTGGATCCTTGCAGCTTGCAATCTTTGTCTTGTATTTATAGACTTTTTTGATGGGCAGACTTTTGCAATATGATTAGACTACTTTGCAGACTGGAATTTCTTCTAGTTTCACAGTTGTCTTTCACCCCTATCTTGAGTTCTTTAGGTTAAAATATCTTTTTTAAAGATCTATTTACTATTTAAAAGTTGAAAATTTTTCTGTTTATGTTTTGCATGGCTTTGAAACCTGTCTAACTTTAAAGCTGCTTAATCTCTATTTAAGCTTACGTAGTAAGTTTTGCAGGGTATCCTACAGTGTTTAAGTTAAAAGGATAGTTTAGTCTTCTGCTTGCATGTCCATTTTTGTCTTTCAAGTCTGTCATTCCAGACATTTCTTCACTTCACATTTGTGTCCTTTCGTCTTCCTTCTTTCTGTTTGTTCCTTTTTTATTTTTGTTTTTAAAACTACTAGTCTATGCTGACTCTGACCCATATGCTGTGGCAGGAGTGTGTAATGACCACGGCAAGACCTATGCCCTGTACGCCATCACCGTCCACCGGCGAAATGCAAACAGCGAGGAGATGTGGAAGACGTATCGGCGCTACAGTGACTTCCATGACTTTCACATGAGGATCACTGAGCAGGTAACCAACCTCATGAAAATCTTTATAGGTGCACGTTTCTACAGTTTAATAACTGATGACTATATAATTGCTCTATGAAAAAGAAATGGAACTTAGAAAGTGTCCCCCCTCTTCCCATACTGCTTAATTTTACTTTAAATCTCTGTATGGAAGTGCTGTTAGTCTCAAACAGTGGTGTGTTAGTTATATTTGTCAAAGAGATTAAAAAATAAAAGCTGAGGTTGGGAAATAGCTATTTAGGTTTTAAGTGAATGTTTAGAATTGGTGGGGTCCCAAAAGTGAGAGCTGATAGCACTTCACTATACTATTAGCAATCTGCGTTTTACTGCTGTACTTGTATTCTCAGACTCTTAACCCTCCTAATATGAAAGAAGGAAGAAATAGAGAGTTGTAATTCACCAGCTGGTACAAAGTAGAACCTGCTGACATGAAAAAATGACGAAAACGCGGTGCTTTTAAAAGGAGGCTGAAGTGCTTTTAAACCAAGGCTTTGGAGAAGTCAGATTTGACTGCTAACCTTTGAACTAGTCAGAAGTGTCAGTTTATATCCCTTTACTCTGTTACTAATTGAGAGTCATAGAGAACAAATTCTGTGCAGGTAAGTTAGCATTTTAAAGTTACAGCAGCAATAAAAATTGAAAAGGCTTTATTAAAAAAGCAAAGGTGTTGAATATTTGGATTAATTATGAACGAAATCTGACTTTCCTTTGAATTTCTGATGATCTGAGTGTGCTGTCAATAAATTTGAAATACCAATTTTTGTACTCCTTCAAATTGATTTCTTTTTAATTATTTCAGTGTTTTCAAGAATCCTGGATCTTAGAGTGAATTAATGTTCTGCTGATATGGGACAGTCATTTAAAACTAACTCTAAATGAGTAGAAATACATGGCAAAAGCAAAGATGTTCAAAATATGAAAGCTCAACATTTCTGGTCGCTAAATCTGCTTGAATTTACAGACAATAGAAATGTTACCCTAGAACACTAAGACTGCAAAATGTAAACAGATTTCTGTGATTCACTGTGGCATCTCAGATGCTCCCAACAGTTTTGCTTTGTCTTGACAGTAAAATAGACATTCTTGCTGTCTTGTGTGCTTGTCTGAGAGATTTCTATTGACATGTTAAGGGTAAAAGTTAGAATCATTGATTTAAAATGAATAAGAAGGGCAGGGGCTGTTTTTCAGAGAAGATAGGTAGTTGATCCAAAATGGAACTGAAGTTAGTAGTTCAAAGTATCTGAGTTTTTTTTCCTTAGAGCACTGAATAGCTTCACATCAGTTCCTTTAGTCAGTCATGTAATAAATACCATTTGAGGTAGATACGTATATTTCAAATAGAGGCTGTTAGTTGCTTACATTGCTTCTGATTAGATATAAGAGTCCGAATGAAAACTAGACCATCTTCTGTTCAGTTATTTTTCCCATATGACTTACTTGCAAGGGAATGGGATTTGTAAAGTTATAAATAGCTATTCTTTGGTGCTTCCTACAAACCATAAATTTTATATGAGCTTCATGGCCTTCCAAAGTTTAATGATGCAAGAAGAGATCTTGCGGGGACTGAATGGAACCCATATCTTTAAATCTGTAATGTTGTGGTCTTTTCTAGAGGAAAAGGATGCAACCTGTTTCCAGGTTGTTGCTTAAAGCCTAGAATACTGTATTTCTCTCTTTACCACCTTAAGGATACTATTTACAGGAAATCTGGATTCTGTATGGAGATCATCCTGATTCCTCAAGTTTTGTTCTTGTCACTTTTTTATTTTTGTGCATTGTACCAAATATATTCAGCCTTATTAAGTGTTAAGGCCTCTTCTTTCCTTTCTGCTTCCCTGGGACTGCCTAGAACAGTGGAATACATGTCAGCCAGGGCCAATCACTGTCATTACCTGGAGAAAAGGCACAGGTGATGACATATAGAGCATGTTTTGATAACCTACATGTAACCTGGGTGCTGCCATCTCTCCAGGGATAAAAGCCTAATTATTTCCTTAATAGGCTGGATCAGGATAGGAAAGGTAAGAGAAAGATTTACAAGTTCTCTTGAAAATCTTTACTCTTTATATAGGCTCATAATCCTCGTAAGCTCATCCCAAATAATAATCATAAATTTTGAGCCTAAGCCTTTTGAACACTCTGTTGGTGTGTATTTCAAAAGTGAGTATCACGTGTAAGTTCAGAAATTAAATTACACCCTTGATAGTCTCCTGGGAATTTTCATGCATTTGATTTTGACAGTATACCTCTCACTTTGGCTTCTCCAAGGCCTCTGAGTTCCAGGCATGATGCAGAAATTTTTCGTCGGGTGTTAGATGATATGTAAGAATAGAAGAATAGAATGTCCTTATATAAAGACTTGAAACTCTTGAAAACAGAAAAAAAAATCTTCTCTTTTTTCCTAGTTTGAAAACCTTGCAAATATACTAAAACTTCCTGGCAAAAAAACATTTAACAATATGGACAGAGAGTTTTTGGAAAAGAGGAAGAAAGATTTAAATGCTTATTTGCAGGTAAGCTGTTACGATTTTTTTTTTAGCTCTGTGGTTGGAATTATTTTTTCAGAGATAGCATGCTTTTGTGATTTTTTTTCTTTTGTTAAAAAAACCACCAAAACTAAATAATATACCATAAGAACTCAATACTAGCTCGTAAGTTTGCATTTTCTTTGATGTTTTGGTTTATTCTCAGTTCTATCACAGCTTGTCTGAGCTGGTAACGTTCCAGCTGTGCTGGTTTTGACCTGTGTGCCATTGACCTTCTCCTACTGACATGTTTGTGGTCACTTTCTCTTGTGCTGTTGAATAAGGACTTCTGTGGCACCCACTCCAGTAGTGTAGCAAACCACACAGTGCCTCTGTTCAGATAAGGCCTGTATCAGCCCAAACAAAAAAATTCAGTCTTCCTTCATAGGGACTTTCTGGTCATTTAGCACTAAAATGTGTTGACCAAGTCAATGAACATGCTAACATTAAATAATGAAGACAGGTAAAACACTGTAAAATGACAGTTTGAGTGGTCATAAAGGTGTATATTTTTCTGTGAGATACTATAATTACCATAGTGGTTAAAATTATGGTACATACTGAGAAGCCCGTTGTTTTCCACATGAGACTAGTGTAATGTTGGAATAAAATCTAGGAATGAAAAAATACATTGCTAGATGTGATGTGTTTGATTGTGTCTTGTTCAATATTTATTAAAATAACCTTTAAAAATTATTTTTCATAGCTCTTGCTAAATCCTGAAATGATGAAAGCTTCTCCAGCTCTAGCCCATTATGTGTATGACTTCCTGGAGAATAAAGCCTACAGCAAAGGGAAGGGGGATTTTGCACGGAAGGTAAGAATGTTTGTACCGTCAAGGGAACTGCAGAGCATTCATTCATGCAATGATTGCATTAAACAGACACGTTGAACTGATATTAAAGAGCTATATAGCACTTGAAAACAGCTTGCAAGTGAGTTGCTTTAAAACTGCGAGTGGTGAAGTGAGGACATACGGAATCAAAAAATTACCATTTTTATAATAGGTAAATCTGTTTGTATGACAAGGAAATAAAATTTTGGAATTGGACACAGCGAATTGCACTGAGACTACTCTAAAAGTGTGTTTGTTGCGAGTTGCTTTCTGTCAGACATCTGTGATTTTTTTTTTTTTGTGGTCTTATTCCTTCTGATTTCTTTTTTCAGTTCTTTACTCTATATTTACTGCTGTTACCATGCTTTCCACTCTTCAGCCCAAAACATGATATGCATTTCCCCTTAAAACCACTTGTTAAGTATTTAGGTGTAACCATCCAGAGTCCTTGGTCAAATTCAGAACTCTGGGCTCTGCATCCTTTTTGTTAAGCCACCAGAACTGTCTTGAGACAAGTGGTTCTTTGTTCAGTTGACCAGTTTGTGTGATCATCTGCTTTACAAATGCAGCCATTTCTAAAGTTCTAGTGATCTTGATATAAAAAGCATCTGCAACTCTATTGTCACTTCAAGTTACTGTCCTGCCTATATTCCTTAAATAATTAACAGTGAAACAGTCAAATATTTATCAAGGTTTATGTCATGAGTAGGATGTGCTTTAAAGCTTACGAGATTCTTTATAAGCATAACTTTCTAAAGGGCATCACACTGGTATTTTTGCCTCTGTTTGGACTGAATTTAGAGTATATACTGAAAGAAAAATTGCAACAGTTTATTTGGAGCTGCTTTATGTTTTTAATTATACTTGCCATGATGCATACTATTCTAGTGCTGTCTAAAAGAGGCATGTTTCAAAGATGAAGAGTTGAAAGCAGAATTGAAACGTCTGGAAGTAGAAAGCTTGGAAGAGACAAATGGTATTGAATGGAGAAGAAAAGGCAAATAAATTTAAGCTAAGAAAAGCCAAGGGATGGGAAATGGAAATGACTCAGGAAAACATCTGTTGAAAGATGTAAATAGCTGCAGTAGGGCTGTAACAAATGAGAAATATAAATACAAGTAAAATTAAAACTGTATTCTGCATTCTGTAATGAAGTCAAGTAATTTGATTTGTCCTTTTATATTATTGTTCTCTGGAACAGTGCCATACTTCTCATAGTGTATTAATATGCTGGTGTCCTCATAGATTATGCAATTCTGGTTAAACATCTTCCCCTTCAGATGGACACGTTTGTAAATCCACTGCGTAACTCTATGAGAAACGTTTCAAATGCAGTCAAGTCTATCCCTGACAGCCTGGCAGAAGGAATGACTAAGATGTCAGACAACATGGGTAAAATGTCAGAGAGACTGGGACAAGACATAAAGCAATCATTTTTCAAGGTAAGAAGATACTGGTGGTTAATACATACTAGTAAATTAATAGAAGAGTCACTATTGACTCACTTAAACTAATGTTATATAGAAGAGTCAAGTCATTAAACAGAAGACCAATCTATTTTGTATCTGCAGCCTTTTAATAAGGTTCAGCAGTCATTTTACTATAAAAATGGAGGTCTTTGCTATTAAGTAACATGTTTTAAGATGGCATCTACAGACTGTTACAGTTGTCCTTCACTTAATTCAGTGCAGTAACTTGAGAAGAACATGAGAGTCGTGGCTTTTCTTATTTTTTAACCAACCGTTCTTATAGAGCTAATTTCCTGCATCTGCTGTTTTCATTAGGAAAAAAACCCCATATATTTTGAAACTCAGAATAAGGAGATAGCCTCTTTTCTGCTTATTCCTTGCTGAATTTTGGTTTAAATTAAATTTTCTTTCTGTCTTTCCTGCCATCTTCCCTCATCTCTTACATTCATAAAATATAATACTTTAGTGGTGGGAAACGGTAGCATGACATGCAATCTGGAAGTCCTATGAAAATAGTTATCTTCAGAACATGTTCGTCTTGCCTTTGTTTCTCTGGTCTTCCTCTTTCTGTGTGTAAGGTCTGTGGTCAGGGATTGTTCTGTTTTGTACTGCCAAAGCAGTTATATATTGCAGATACAGAGCAGCAACTGAGATGGGTGAATTAACCCTTAAACCATGAAAGGGAATGATAAATCGGGGCCCGGGGGGATATGTGAGTTTTTTTAATTACTTGCAGGGTAAAATGACTGTCTCTGGACTTTCTCATTGCTAGTAACTTCCTTGGTGTGTCACTAACAATATATTTGCAGTTGTACTAGCTGGGAAGCCCGTGACTGGGCAGGACTTAAGATCAGGAAGAAATACCAGAAGAAATATCAGTCTCATAAGAGTTTTTAGGAGTTTTTCAGTTGAAGCATTAGGCACCTAATAAATTAGATGTGGAGTGTCTTAAAGGTGTTGATAATTTTGGTAGCTATATGAAAAATATATACGAACTTGATTTTTGGTTTTGGAAGGTGAAAGGGCGGCTACTTTGTATTTATCTGCATTAGCTTGCAATTGACTTTTGACAAAATGTTGTTGGTGTGTGTTTTCATAACCAAACTGCTTATGAAATTTTTTCTGATTTATTCATACTCTAAAGTATTTTTTCCGTCATAAACATACCTTTTTTATTATAGGTGCCACCTCTGATGCAGAAAACCTATTCAGATCCAGACCATTGCCGTGTTGCAGCACCAATTGATGACAACGTGAGTCTGACGTTTGTCCTTTCGAAGCTGACACCTCTAAACCCAAACAAATGAGTTACTTATTCTGCATTGAGCTACACTTTTATTGTTTTCTGACACTATACCAGGCACTTCAAAACAATTCTAAGCTTTTTAAAAAGAAACTTGCATATTTCCTTTTAAAATGAACATTTTTGCTAGCACTGAAATGGTTTGCACAACACTGGAATAACTGTGAGAGTGCATGTACTACTGTTTCTGCGTTTTATGGCTGGGAGTTTCATTTTTTTGGGTTTTTTTATCTTCTCCCTCCAATTTCTGTCTGTTCAAAGATAGTGTGCTACCAGACTGCCAGCATCATTTCAATTGGCGTTTTATGGATTTGGTTTCTGATGTGACCTTTTAAGGAGCATTTGTTTAATGGATCAAAAGAAGTGTTTACCGTGGTGTTGTGGAAGCACCCTTCAGAATGTGTTCCTAGATAACCGACTTCTAGTATGTGGACACCTAAAATGTGTAAAGTAGTAATATTAAAAACTTGAAAGTGAAGTTTAAACTCCTGATGTTATCATAAGCTATGGTATTTTACCATTGTTTTGATTGAAACATTGATCATATATGTGCAAACAATCGGAAAAAAACCCTTTTATCTCTAGGTAGGACAGAAAAGCCTGAGACTACCCGTCAGTATATGCATTTTGCTATGCACCTGCTCTACCCTTCGTGTTTCAGGTTTTTTGGTCACGTGAAAGCATTTCAGTTTATTTCCCTATACACAACTGCTGTGATGACTTTGTAGATGTATTTTTACTCAGCTGATGTCTCTTTGAGTTCTTCTGGATTTTCTTTTTCCCCATTACTTTTCACTATATAAGACCGTATGCCCAAGTTTGTAATTACAATTGTAATTACAAATATCTTTGGTATTCCCAAAGCTTTGTACAGGCAAA
Source organism: Cnemophilus loriae (assembly GCA_013397755.1). Taxonomy (NCBI): domain Eukaryota; kingdom Metazoa; phylum Chordata; class Aves; order Passeriformes; family Corvidae; genus Cnemophilus; species Cnemophilus loriae. Next base: position 1,035,672 of record VZTF01003389.1, read on the forward strand.
ACAAAATAACATAATTCAAGTATATGAGCAGCTTCTCTGTAGGTATTTCACTGATCTTCTGTAAAATGATTAGATGTTGCAGTTCTTGATTGCTTTTAAGTTAACATATCAAGTGTTAAAGGCAAATTTCAGATATTCAAAAACCTTTCAACTCTCAACTGCTCCTCTAAGATTAATGGCTCACAACTTACTAAGACAAAAATAAGGCAGTTTGAATGGAATTATACTTGGAGAAGCAGTACTGTAAAAGTGAGCCATGGATCTGTACAATCCCCAGCTGGATTATGAACACACTGTCTGTGTTCCAGTTGCATCTACTTGTATAGTCCACCAAAAGAATAATATTAACATGTTTTTTGTAGGCCAATCTGTGTAACATTATCTATTAAAAAATAAAATTATGATCCTTTCCTTAATCTTCAAGCATAAAAGCACTGGATAGTCATGCAGGTTACAATGACGTCTAAATAAAAGGCAGTTCATTGCAATGAAATGCCACTGATTTTAGCACCCATAAGAAAATGCTGCCCAAGAAAAAGCTCCTTCTAGAGATTTTGTGTAAGGCAGTTGGAAGCACAGCAACCAAGGAAGAGGTCAGGGATCAGGTCTCTCTTTAGGACATGTTTGCATGTGTTGATTTTATTCAACTTACGTAATAACTGTTAACTTTTGAAGTAGCTGTTTCTTCTTGTCTTATTTTAAAAATTCTGTGTATCTGGTTTTATATTTAATTTTCACTCTCTCTTTGCTACTAATGGTATTATAGAAGATTTAAGGAAGATTTCATATTACAGAAAAATACGGAGTAAAGTGTTTGTCATTGTTGTGCTTATACTAAAGTATTTGACGCATAAAGTAGCTTCTAAAAGTGTAGCTTTCTTGAACTGAAATAAAACTTTACTGTTTATTCTTTTACTTGGTGGTCAGGTGGATGACAATATTCCGCTGAGAGTAATGCTCCTACTTATGGATGAAGTATTTGATTTAAAGGAGAGAAATCAGTGGCTAAGAAGAAATATAAAAAATCTGCTTCAGCAACTTATTAGAGCAACGTATGGTGACACAATTAATAGGTACTGTTTTTCTTATATAGAGCAATCATGTGAGTGACACTGTGAAGTCTCTGCCTATACATTCTTCTTGATATTACTAAATTATTGTGGTTTAAATCTGCATGCATTCCTCTTTGAAGAAAATCAATAAACTGAGTACAAATGTGGTGTAAAGTGGAGATAAACACGAAACATTACTGAAAGAAAAATTCCAGTAACTCTTACATGCCAGAGAACTTACAAAAGAGCTTTCACATACAAGAGTTCCCATTTCTGTGGATGTAACTTAATATTTATGCCTTTTGCCCTGTTTTACCATTATACCTTTTTTTATTAATATTATTTATTATCTTCTGCACTATTTCTGCTTACATCTCTTTCATGCCACAAATGATACACTGGCACTATCAAATTATGTGAACTATACTGAGTTGCTGTGTTAAGTTTTTGCTCTCACGCTTTAAAGATGGAAGTGGGAAAGGAAAAGGGCTCTTATGGGGTCTGTTTTGGCTGCTCCATGTTCATTGTACTTCACATGTACCCTTATTCATGCAAATGCAAAGCCAGTTAATAGTGCTAATTAAGTAATGTTTCTTGCCCTCAGCTTAGAAATACACAGTTTCCAGGCTTGCCATCTAATCATTTGTTTCTGGAATGTAAACAAATATAAAGAACAACAGAAAAAAAAATTATAGATACAGGTTTAGAACGGCATTGTTACTTTTGATTTAGTGCCATGAATCAAAAACTTAATTTCTAGATGGTGAGAAGTAGCTTCCTATTACTTTTTTTCAGGACGTCGTTCGCTCTATCTTTTTTTTTTTACCCTTCACAATTATATTTGTGATGTTTTCATCACCACTGTTAAACATATAGACTTATGGTAACAGTAATGATGTAAACATGTGATAAAATAGCACTGGGTCTTTCTCAAATAATTCCTCGTGGCCAGTTGAAAACTGTCTGGAGAACTATGCTTCCAAGAACATGCTGCCCTGTTGAACAGCTCTGAATACTTTTTGCTGTTTCCAGATTGTAGTATAAGCAGCAGAGTTTGTGCACAGGCTGCAGCTTCCTTATTGCAGAGATGGCTGTAGTGTAGCACTAGTTTGCTTCCGTATTAAGAGTCATTCCAGATACTCATGGCTTCCTCTGGTCAGCAGTCATACCTTGTCCTGGCAAGTTCTTGGGATTTAACGTCATTCTGCAGAAAAACAGTCTTTTTCTGTTTCTTAGAAAACTAAATTCAGGTTGTGGTTAGGGACGCAGTCCTGGGATTATGGTGATACACAGATGCATATATCATTCTGTAAGCATCCTAGATTTGGATATAGAGCTGTACGTATGCGTTGGTGAATAAAGGCCTGATGAATGATCAGTCTGTATCTCCTGTTAAGGATTGTGAAGTAACTGTACACATTGCAGCAAGTATTTTGAGATTCTGAGTAGGTCCTTTGCTTACAGAAGCAGAACTTAGACTGCTCCATGAAGAGCATGAAGAGGAGTGCTCTACAAGCAAACCAGTTATCTAATGCTGATGGGAGATGCAACAGCAGTTTTGCAGCCAACTTCATTATCATATATTTACCCAAAAAGAAAGAAGCTTTAGCTTTAGGGAGTTATCAGTGAGCTTAGATTTCTGTCTTGAGAATCAGTGTTTGCCTTCCTGTTGTGCAGTATTATAGAACCTACTTACAGAGTTGGAGAAAGTTGAAATTATACTGTTTCCCCTAGAATGCTCTTTAAAATGCTTCATTTATGGGTTCTCTGCTTTAAAAATTAATTGAGGGACTTGTCGCTTTGATTTTAGAAAAATAGTTGATCATGTTGATTGGATGACATCTCCTGAGCAAGTAGCAGATGCAGTGAAACGCTTCAGGTATGTCTTTTATCACAGATGTTAAATATGAAGTGCTCACCAGTTGATGTCTAATATCTATATGTCTTCATATTCTTCTTACATGAGGAAATTATTACCACTCCAGACTACCAGTTGGATCATACACTGCTTTTTACATATGTTAAGTGAGGGAAAGCAATTGTCACACAGAGTGTTTTTAAATTTTCTCCTCTACCTTAAAAACTTCTTTGTTAACCAGTCTAGAAGAGCTATAGTACAGGTATACTTAGAAATTTCATCATTTATCACTGTAGTGATGTAGTATCTTGTTTGCCTTGAGGAAGGCAAACAGTTAGTGCTAAAAGAGCCCTAGCTCTGAGATGATGTTTCACTTCGGATGGATACAATGGAACTGAAGTCTGAAATCGAAACTATCAAAGGCTTGGTCTTTCAGTTTCCTAAAAGTTGTAATGGCTTCTACATTGGTGTTGAGAAAGTGTTACCCACTTTTTTTCTTTCCCTATAGTTTGGTGGGTTTTTTTGGTTTTTTTTTTGTTTTGTTTTGTGTTTTTTTTTTGTTTTGTTTTGTTTTTTTTTTTGTTGGGGTGAAACTCAAAGTATGGTAATGTATTCTCCAAATGGTCATACTTTACAAGTGTTCTGTTATTCTTTGATTAAACTGTAGGAATGTGTACTTTTTATTCAGGAAAAGGATTGTCTTTCACTGATAGTTTATTAGAGGCATGTCTTTTGCTTTGGACTTTTACTACACTGAAACTATTTCTTCTCAGCTTTAGCTTGTTGAAAGGCTAACTCCTAGTGTCAAAATTCTGATGAAGTAGTTAATAGACCTAAGCCTAGACTCTCAGTAGCAGTAAAGCCTGGTAAAAGCAAGGCTTAGGTCTATTTTATGTGAGAACTATGTGGTATTTGAATGATTTTGATTTGCATTATTTTATTGAAATCTCATTTCATCTGATTACTGTACTAAAAAAGTATATGGTAGCTACTGACAGGTTGAGTGTATTGTACTACTTGCTTTTGATTTCTTCATCATTCTTCATCATTCTTTTTCTCTTCTAGTATTTGAAGTTGGTGTTAAGTTGTGTGCTTTCTTGTGCTTATTTTATGAGATAGCCTTGAGAGATTTAAAAGAGCTTTTCACTTGATAAAATGTTAATGTATTTTGACAGATTTACTTTTGTTACAGAGATGCTTTTTGGCCCAACGGCATTTTAGCAGAGTCTGTTCCACGACGGGACAAAGCTATTAGAATGAGAACAAGAGTGGCAGGGAAAACCAAATTACTGGAGGTAATGCCAGGTAAGTGAGTCTAGGATTAAAGCCTAATAATCCTTATCATATATTGTTACTGAAATCAGTGTCAGTGTTCTTGTTGATTGTTTTCAGTACTGAAAATAAATGTTGACATATGAACTGTATTTAAATAAAAAGGTTTGTAATTATTAAAATATTGGACATTTTCGCATGTACTGTCAGTAATTCTCTTAGGGACAACACAGTATTTAGTTTCTAGAGGTTTTAAATTGTGCCTGAAGTAGGTATATTCCAAAACAGTACGATTTCTTGCAAACATGCTTTCCACATATATAGGGTAAGAGTGAAGTAATTTTCAGAAATACTCTCTTCTGTAAGAGAACTTTAACTTTAGTCATGTTGCGTAGAGGCACTGTTATCTCGAATTTCAGGCTACATAGTTTGAAAGACTTAATACTCAGTTTAAGTTTGTTGTTAACATGGAAGTAGGACTTAGCTTTAACTTCTGTGTAACTTCTGTTTTTGTAGACGAACTGAAGCACATCATAGGCGCTGAGACTACGCGGAAAGGCATTCTTCGGGTCTTTGAAATGTTCCAGCATAGTCAGCTGAATAAGAGAATGGTGTATGTGTTTCTGGAGAGATTCCTAGAAACCTTATTTCCGCAAAATAAGTTCCCTGAGCTGTTCAACAAACTGCATTCAAGGTCAAAGCAAATGCAGAGGTATAAGCAGAGACTACACTCTACTCAAGCGCCTTCCTTACAGAAAAGGTGACACTTCAAATCTGTTAAGCTGGTGTTTGTTTGTCCAGGATTAATTACTTGGGCAGATTCTCTGGGGCTTCAAACTCACATGCTGTCATTTCTGCACCAGTCTTCTAGTGTCACATATTAGATTATTAATGCATCTGTAAGACCTGTGGATCTTCTCATCTTCACTTGTAATTCAACCACTACCAGAATGGTTTGTGTGTCTTAAATGATTTGGTGCGTCTTCATGCAACATTGAGAAGAAAACTGGCCCAGTATATCAGAGTGCTGATCCCTTCCGTTCCTGAGTCGATGTTTTGCCAGCAATGAAAAGTGCCAGACTGTTCAAGTAAAGCACAACTATGGTGATAACAATTGAAGAAAAAGGTGTTTTGGCACTGGGAGATAGTGCAATGTGTGAGAATCAGGTGGAATTGTTCTATATTACAACTGCTGAGGCTCTGTAGGGCTGTTTTAACATTCCTGTAAAGGCTGAGTTAACCAGAAAAGCAGTCTGTGGAATAGCAGGTTCATAGGAGCAGGGAGAAATAGCTATAGCCCCATCATAAAAGTACATTTCTTGAATAAAAGTTGAGGTAAGGTGGCTTTTATGCCACATTTGCATCACCTTTCATATTCTGAAAATTAAACTAACCTTATATCTAATGGGGGTTTTAGTAAAAGCAGAGGTGCAGTAGAAACAAACCCTTTACTCTGATTATTCTGTAGCTTTAAGGGCCGTATGCTGCTCTTACAGCACCTGGCATACATTTTGCATGTAACTTCAGTGGAGAAGGAGCATCGTATTTATGTTCAGTTGGTCTATCGGAACATAAGTCAGGTTGATAGTTGCAGAAGGAAAGGAATATATGTTTCAGAGAGGATAGATATTGTGTTAGAAGATGAGGAAATTGCACTAAGACACAGTTTACACACAACTCCCCACTAAAATCTGGAACTTTTTTGGGATATAAAAGAACTATGTCCTACTTAATTGAAAGATTCCTTACCTTTTAGTGTGTAAGCCTCATACAGAAAAATGTTAGAATTACTTGGTTCCTCACAAGTAAAAGATTTCATTAGTCATATGCAAACACTTGGAAATTTCTGAATGCATCTCAGTGTATATATGAAAATAAAAAGGAAATAAAACTGCAATATTTTTTTAAATAATTTTTTTATTTTTTGCATAGTGTAAAATTTTAATAAAAATTTGACATCAAGGCCCCACATCCATCTGTTTAGTTTCATTGAAGAAGTTCTGTCCAATTGAAAATACAGTAACATCTGAATAATCCTGTTTGGCCACAGCATATCTCAGTTTGTGTTTTCTTTTTCATAGTCCCCGACTGTTTGAGCACTACTATCTTGAGTGAATAGAAGGTAATCTTTTAGAGTCCCTTTTTTTTCTGAATGCTAAAGACAGGGTAAAGTACAGGTATGGATCAAGGATCCGAAGGGTCTTTGTAGTAATTTGTGTCTTAATGGGAACAAATGGTCCTTTTATGCAAGAGAGAAACATAGACCTTTGATGAAAGCATTCTGAGACAAGATAGAAGGCTCTCAAAGGACCTCGTTAAATTGACTGACACCTCTATATAGATAATTTTTCTCATGGACTCTATTAATGAAATGTAGCCTTTTATCATACTACTTAATGATGATCATATTGTACTGTTAACATTCTCATACAGTATGCATGGGCTCAAGTGCACTTGTTTTTTTCGTTATTGCAGAACTAAATGCTGTAAATTAAATCCCTTTCTTTTGTAATCCCTAGGAAGACAACTTGGTAAATATAGAAGAACCCCTCTCCCTTCCTCTCTGCAGGTTCTGTAGAAGTGTGACAGTTAAATGCTTTTGAATTTAACAAAATTCTTGAGTTCTGTGTGAAGTAATCAACATAGCCAGCTCCTATTGTTTACATGCCTGTATCTTCCTCTGATGTCGGGGTGCTCAAGCATAACTGATATCTGACTGATGAAAGATCATTCAGCAGTTGTTCTTGGTGATACAGTATATATCTCATTAATCCTACCAAATCTAATTTATATCTTTAAAGTCACTGAATTTGTTAAGCAGTATGAAAGTGGGAAGTTCAAATACTGTTTTGTCAAATCTGTGGAACCTTTTATCTATCTGTAGGTACCATGAAAAATTTCAAGAGGATAGTGATAATATACAAATTTGGCTTTTTTTTTAGTTATCTGGTACATTTCTGTACAAAAATAAAATAATATCTCTAGGAATGTGAACTGAACATAATACACCGTGCTTAATAGTCGTTTTACTTAATGAATTTATTACATATACCTATACACACATTTATATACGCATGTGTGCATATGTATATATGTACTGAAGTTTTGTCTTCTGTATTGAACTACAGAATGTGGCTTCCTAATTCAGTGGTGCCTGTTGGCTGGCAAGAACCATCAGAAATGAGTACTTTTTCTTAAAGCGAGTTTGTATGTATCTTTATTTAAAAGGTTTTCCTGTCAACAATTTAAAGTATCCACCCTGTCAACTCATGCAGCCTGTTATCCTAGGAAGTCTCCAAAACTGAATGTTAATACACAGCACTTAAGTGTCTGGGTGTATCTTCTGGCCTTTAGGTGCTGTGACTGGCCGCTGAAAATTGTGCCACTGTCAACAAATGCACTTGTTTTAGCCTTAATTATTTTTAAGAGAAAATGAGCAATTGAGTTTTTCATTTGGTTCATCCTCAAGCTTGTGCTGCTGGTGTTTGCTAGAAATAAACAGCAAATTTTAAGTGCTACCAGAATGTGTACCAAAATTAAAGTATATAAATTCCACAATCTAAATTTTAATTTTGTGCAATATTTTCATTTAATGCATGTGTATTTGAATAGCTGTAAAATAAATGAATTTTTAATGTTCTGAAGTCTAGGTTAAAAATGTCTTCTCAGCTGAACAATTCTGCATTCTGTTGTTACGTTAGTTTATTTAAGGACTTGTTTTAAAAGTCTTACTTGTTACTCCTTTGTTAATTCCTTTGTTCTCAATGATCCTTGCTCTCCTGAGCAAAGCTCATACATTACAAGGGAAGAATCTGAAGAACACATCTCATAAACTCATAGAGCTGTTATAAATTACTTGTGCATATCATTGTACAGTAAGTGTCAGCTGTGTGCCTAATTGTTCTATTGATGCTTTCCCCCTCCCTTCTCCCTCCTCTCTTTTCTGTAACAAAGAATGAACATGAAATGGGCTGCCATGGTCACTTCGACTGAATGGCAGAGGACTCTGAATTTTTTTTGGAGTTTGCATTTGTTCTGTCCAATGGAAAGCTAAAAAATTACACTAATAAAGTATTAACAGGACTACTATGAGTCTCCATTTATTTTTCAAATAACTTTCTCACTAGCAGGTACAAAAGGTCACTAAAGATAAAACTACTGCTGTTTAAATAAAACAACCATTCTCTGATTTTTTTTTTTAACATTTTATAAACTGAGTTTGCTTCTAACAAATTAATCTCTACATTTGTTTTTGACCAGTGTTTGCAGAGAGTCCTGTATTTTAAAAAGAAGCAGAAACAATGGGATTGTGTGATGTGGGAGGGGTGGTTTATGTTGCGGGTTTTTTTACTCTTTGACTTTTTCCCCCCGGGTTTATTTTTGCAGCAGCTGGATCTACCATGGGATCACAATTGTTACCCTTGATATATTTATTCCAGCTGTTTCACATTCATCAAGAAGATGTCCTGAGCTATAGAGATGTTAGTTCTTCTACCCTTGAGTAAAGTGTTTACCACTTTCTCTTGCTACAGGATATAGACACATATCAGGAATTTTACTAGCTGATTGGAAGTTCTTACTTCATGGCAAAAATACGCTCCATAATAAGCTTATTTTTAAAAAAGTCTTCAAAATAACTGCCCTTTGCTAACTGAGGGTAGTATGTGTCTGTGATTTATTTAAATCTTCAGTCAGTCAGATTATTTAATTTTGGTTTTGACATCCAGTGCAGTGTGATTGCCAAAGTTTTTGTGGAGTTCAGTAGTCAGCATCAGTCTTCCTTGACTTAACTACAAATTCCATAATTTATCTCTTGAAAGAAGGGAAATTATATTATGAAAACAATTAGTTCACTTTTGTTATGTATTTCAAACGAAATTAAGCTTTACTAAACACTTGAAACATGTATGCCACTACAGTGTATCCTTCCCCAAAATATGTTTGACTGCTTTTTATTCAGATACCTCAAATAACTGTTTCCCAGTTATTTGAGATATTTGCCATGTCTCTGAATTACTATGGCGTGTTGGTCTTGGGATAATCTGCATGGGTCAGTTAAATAATTTGATACCTGATTCAGCAAGGGCTAACTGGAATTTTCATTTGGCATTTTAGAATTGGACTAGTACATAAATGAATTCTGAGGCTGGGCTTAAGTAGAGAACAAGATTATCTTGAATTTGTTGGCAGTCAAGACCTACTAAATGGAAATAAGGAATGTAGATTTCAAAAATTGTATTGTTCTTTCTGACCATAAGACTTTTATACACGAGTCCAAAGTAGTCTATCGAGGTTTTGTGCTGAATTTTCTCAGCTTGAGCTCTGGAAACATGTTAATTCTGAATTGAATTGAGAGATAATGATGAAATGTTTCTTTTACTAACTTTTGGGAGTTTTAGGTAAGGTATTCTCAAAATTATTTGAATTGGGAACATTCTTCCTCATCTAGAATATGGGGAAGATTATTCTGTGAGTTACCTGATAATTCCATGCACGGAGTAGCCAGAACTTTCACTTCTTTTGTTCTTTTTCTTGAAATAGCCAGCCTGTATTATGGTAAGTACAAAACTTTGCAGATGTCATCTCCCCTTAGCAAGCTATGGATTTGTTATTTTTCAGTGTGGCAGTAAAATTGGAATTTGATTATCAAAGGCAATGTTTTTGTTATCAAGAACTTCATATAAAACATTTCTTTATAGTTTGTGTAAAAAATTGGTTTCATGTCTTACTGAATTGTATGTTATCTGTGTTGATTTAAAACACTGGCTTCCCATTAATCTCAAGCATCATTTCTGCAGACAAACAAGACCTGTTTATATGTAATGTAAAAACACAGGTATCTGGGGGAAAAAAGGGATAGGAGCTCCATGCGATGTTCTTCTGTCTTGGGGAATTGTATCCGTGCAAAAGTGAAAGCGGGATGCCACGCATTTGGAAATTCACCAGTTTTTCTGATGTTGTGCGGTGCCATGTAAAGGAAGCATGGACTCATGGTTTTCCTGTGGATCTCATGGAAAAGTCTGTTAGTTTCCTTTTTGTTACATGTAGGTTCTAGGTGTTGCTGAGGCTAGTGGTGAGTAGTCGTGGTAAATGCCTCTGAATGGGTTGGAGCCTCACCGTTCTGCTAATGAGGGAAGTGCAGCCTGCAGAAATGTGTTACTGACAAGGGTTCTGTAGAACCAACACATGGGGCTGTCACCACTGAAAGAACTTGCTGAAGCACCTGAGTGATAGCGAGTGATTCCACACAGAAACATTTGTGCTGTTCCACTTGCTGTAGAATCCATCCCGTTTTTCTTTCTGTCAGTGGTATTGCTATTGTCATGAATATCGTGGTCTCTAGAGGGTGTGTCATCCTGAGCCTAAGGAGTGTAGTAATACTGGATAGATGGCTTTTTGTGTAGGTGGACTCTTGGCTTGACAGTCATAATACTTTTCTTCTAGAATTGTGAACTACAACTGAAAAGAATCCATAAGCAATAATAAGAGGAATTTTCGATAATAATTTAATTATTAAGAATGATAACTTAAAAATTATTTTAACTGGTGATTTATTTATTTGATACCAAGTCAAGTGATCACTTCCTAAACTGAGAGTGATGTGGCTCTCATAGTGGGCCTATTAACGCATTTCTTAGAAAACAGTAAAATTTTCTACTCATTTAGCAACAGCATGTGACGTACAATATTCTCAGTTCATTAACTTGAGAGAGAGTTGAATAAACTGAACAGAGCACTGCAGAAGAAAAATTGAGGTGGGTCAGAAATATCTCTCGACTTCAGATTTATTTTGAAAACTTAAATAAAACCTCTATCAACATCCCATTCCAATACTTCAAGGTTTTACACTGTTTCTACTAATTAGTAAATAATTGAATTTTGCAGCATAATTGATTTTTTGTGCATCTCTAATATTGTGTGCATGTGTACTTCTGAATTTACACATTTTGTATTGAGCATTTCATGTCAGAGAAATACTAGTTCACATGCAATACTCGTTTTCTTTCCCATTAGCTATTTGTAGGTTTTATCACAGATGAAGAGAAGCACTCTCCAAATAAACTGCCTAGTCTTTGCAAACTGCTTTGGTTGATGACATCAAAATTAGTTAAATTTGCTCAGCTGGAAAATACTTCTCTTTTTGTTAAAAAACAAAAAAGACTAACTGCTACCCCTAGGATTTGCCAGAGGTAATGTTTGCTTCTTCTGATCATTTCTTTTATCAGTAAATCTCATGGTCTTTCTTCCACAAAAACCTAAACCAAGGAAGTCTAGCACATAACATGAGGTTATATATAAGTACATAAGTGTATATTGTGTGTTGCAGAGTATAGAATTAAGTACAAGCTTCCTTACCATTTTGGGGAAACTGTGCAGTTTTAAAATCAAATAAGGGGAAACAAAAAATTATGCTTTCAATTATTTTCAAATATAAAATATGCCAATCTTGGTGCCTTTTTTTAAGAATTCTTTTTGGTTGATTGTTTTCTTTTTTTAATCTTATCAGTACTTTTATACTTGTAGTAATCCCTCATGTCAAAAATGCTCCCCCCCTCCAAAAAAAAAAAAAAAAGAAAGGACTGGCATACATTTGCATGTCTGCTGTGGCTACACAGAGTGTTTTCAGCTACTTGGAAAGTTTTTCATGAACTTGGTCTTAAAATGTGGACAAACGTAAATGTTTATGGTGAGTGATGCCACGCATCCAAGCATTGCTTGAACAGCAGTGGGACTAGCTTAAAAGCAGAGGGCTTGGGTCTGTAGAGGAGATGTGGGCAGAGAACTGTGTTTTGTGTGCATTACGGATGTTCAGAGCATGAAAAGACCAGAGTTGTTAAAGAATACTTTCAAAGCAGAAGGGGACACAGAGCAAAATCTTGGCTAGCAGAAGCTGATTACAAAACAGTAATGCACATCCTGGTCGAGCACGGGAACGGGCTCCCCAGGGAATGGTCACAGCACTGAGTCTGTCTGAGATCAAGGAGCGTCTGGACAGCACTCAGGCACATGGTGTGATTTTTGGTGGTGTCCTGTGCAGGAGTCCAGGAGCTGGACTCGATGATCCTTTTAGTCCCTTCCAGCTCGGGATATTCTGTTGTATGATTCATTAATTGCTTTCTGAGCCTATTTTGACCGTGTCTGCTTTTGCCTTCTACATCGTGGCCATTCCTTTAAGTTAAATAAGAAAGAAACCACAGTTAGGACTTCTGTTGCTGTGCCTGTTTTTTATGGGCCTGCAATAATTTCATTTAAATGAATCCTCTCTTTCCTATTAACAATTCCACATGTAAGCTAAATTCCATTCTTTACAGCCTGCTGCATCTTTTAGGTAATTTCAATTCACAAGTGCTAAGAAAAAATATTGCAAAGATAATTACCTGAGATTTTCCATACTTGCAGAGTGTATCACTCTAACACATCAAGTTAAAAATATTCTACTCTTGATTTTTTTTATTTATGTTTGAAGTAAACCAGACAATTCTAGTATTGTTTCTGCTCAGTAGGTTTTGCAGCAACAACTGTCTACTCAGTGTAGGAATAAGTTTGAAAGACTGTTTTTTGTTGAACTAACTTAAACTTACAAAAAAATGTGAAATATTTCCAAATACAAGTCACCCTGATCAAACACTTTTAAAAATTTGCTGGTTTTCAACTCTGTAGTCAAAATTTAACGTTGTTGTTGTTCCTCAAGTTGTTTTGTTGTAAGTACAAGCAGGGGATAGTATGTTTCTAAAAGCAGATGTATTTTGAAGCAGATTGTGTAGTGCACATGTCGAGTTGAACGATGCATGTGACAAGGTACTCATGGACAGGCAGTGAAGTTACTGAGTGCAATTAGGAAGAAGTGGAGTAGAGGAGCTGAAACCCTCTTGAATTGTAGAGGTTAAAAAGAGGTCAGGCACTGGAGTTCTTGGATCTACACCCATTCCTCTTGTCCATCCTTCCTACTCCCTGCAGATTAGGAACCTGTTTTGGTTATGCTTTATGGCTTCGAAATTCAAGAAGCTTGTCTCCTGGCGTGATTTGCTGCTGACATTTCATAAGAATAATTGGTTGTATGAGATGAAAATAAATACTTCAGAAATATTTATGAATTTTCATCCAAAGCTTCATGGCAGCTAGTTCCAGGCCTCTGTTCTCATTTATTTTAATCCTGAGCCACGTTCCTGGTCTACATTCCTCTCTCTTCATGAAGTGTTTTATGTTCTGTGGTTTTTATCAGTGTGTGATGGTCCAATAGTGCCTGAGATCTGCTTGGTATAAAGAAAGCGGTTGTGTGTGTCAATATGATCAGTGCATGCGGTAAGGGAGCTCCACTGGGGGAAAACTGACACACAGCAGGTGTGCAAGGAATAAGCAAAAACATTTTACTATGATAAAGATCATGAAACTGAAGGCCAGAGAATGTCAACTATTTCTAGGACCCCTGACATTTTCATGAAGTGGTCTTATGGTACACGCTTGCCATCATCTGTTCAGCTGTGGAGGGTTTTAGGAAAAATGTTAACTCAATGCTGCTGTCCTTGACAGAGTCCCAAAACTTCATGTTATTGCACAAAAGTCTGTAAGCTTAAAAATTAATGGAAGGTGTCATTTGAAGTATTTTCTCCCAAAGCACTTGGTCTTTGTGCATTGTAGCATGTTTGGGGTTGTTTGTGGGTGGGATCATGCTTTGCAGTTTGGTTTGAGGGGCGCAGGAGTTTGTGTTTCTGAGCCCCACAGGATAGGGCCGAATATTAGCTACAGCCAGGTGCGATGCAAGATAGGCACAACCTCGCACAGACAGAGGTAAGCTCCACTGAAGGCATTTGTTCTCATAATTCTGGGAAGAGGGAAGGGTCTGCTTTGAAAGCTGCACTTCTGAAGTTCTCTGTTCCCACAGACCTGCTGATCCTTTTGTGTCAGAAGAGACTTTTCTGAAATTACATGAGCTGTGGGTGTACAAGAAGCTTGTCCTGGATTTAGCAGTTGGATATGGCATATTTTCTATTTAACATTATCCTGCCAAAAGTCAGGGATCTCCTTGGCATCTGAGTCAGATCAAGAGAGATGACCGGTGTGTTTGCAGGTTGATTTGCTGAAAATCTGCAGTAGTTTCCCTCCTAGGAAAGAAGCTTTGAATAGGAACAGGTTGTCTGGAGCCTGCACTGAGCAGAAGCCTTGAGGAACCTCTGGTGAGTCCCCCAGCTGAGTGGGCCAGGCTCAGTGCTGAGCCCATGGGAGCCTCTGTGTCTGAACAGGCGAGACTGCCCAGGCAATGGAAGAAGAGTTTTGCATCCCAACATGTGGTGTGGCCTGAGGAATGGCATCAGGTGTAGTGGTATCAGGGTGATCTCCTACACCCTCACAGGTAAAGTCTTTCTTTCATGGAGCCCTAAATGGAGCCTATGAAAAATCATGGTTCTGCTTTCAAGGGCACAAAAAGAGCACAAGGCTCTGCAGGGAACAATTTGCTCCATCACTTTTCATTTTAGTCCTTCCCAGGAACTTCAGGATGATGCTCATGGGTTTCAGCCTATTCTCTGAACAATAACTAGTAAGATAGTCTTGAGTGATGCAGATAAATAAATCCATGACTTTTCCAGCCTGGTGCTACTTTAAAGCCCTATCTTCAGTGCTCTTTTTTAAAAAAAATAGAATTTAACTGGTTGCATCACCATATTTTTGCTTTGGTGGATCGGTCTGACCAGCCCAACTTCACAGTAGTTGGCACTTTTACCCTCTTGGAAAAAAACTTTCTCGCTACAGGTGTTTTTCTTTTTCTGTAAGGGGGTTCTCAAAGGTCACAGAAGCATGAAATCTATCCTAATTCAGCTTAGCTGCTAATCACAGAGAGAGAAAGGAAAGTGTGACTGAGTATTGAGTAAATGTCAGTTGGCACCTGTTTTCACAATCTCAATTTGTTTTTCTTCTCACACCATATTACACCTCTTAATTTAATTTGTGACTAGCCTTTTCTCCTTCCAGCTGTCCAGGGCTGCAGGGCACACGTTCCAGCTGGTGTTATCGGGGGCTTTGCTCAGCCTGAGGGCTGAGCTGAGCAAATCACCCAAGTCCCGCAGCCGCCCAGGATCTGGGTACTCTCTTGCTGCCTTATCTCACTTACAGGCTGGTAACTTGATTCCCTGGACCTGAAATGGAATATGCATATTTCAAATACCTTTAAAAGGTCTTTCCCATCCTAACTATGTTGTTTTGGGATTAAAATGGACTTTAGGTAACAGAGTGGCCCATTCATCAGCTTTGCAATAATTACGGTGCTAATGTTGATTTAAGTTTGTTTTTTTGAAGGGAAAGGTTCCTAATGACATTTGCAGAAGGGTAGGCTGCCTGACAGTTGTACTCTGAGTGTGTCATGTGTAAGGGCTGCATTCTCCTTCTCTCCTGTGTGAAAGCACATGAAAAACAGCAGGGCTGGAGAAATCCAACATCCCACCCCCACGCCCCAGGAAAGTTTAAGACAGTCCCAGAGTGACGTTCAGAGAAGTAGCAAAGTTAACTTCTTGGACCTCAGGCTATGATAACTTAATCCTTCCTCTCCAGAACAGCTATCTTCAAAAATAAGATGCATGACTGTCTGGCAAAATTAACAGACAGACTGAGAGATGATGAATTTGTAAGATACAGAAGCCAGTGTTATCGCCAGAGCTTCTCTTTGTGTAGATCTTGGCACTCTAGGTCAAGAAAGAAGGAAATTGCCCAGCCATGTTCTCCCTGAGCAAATGTTTCTTGTCTTCTGTCAACTCTCTGAATTTCTAAAAATTATAGTGTGTGTATGCTGTAGTGCATATTATTAAACAGGCTGTTAATTTGCTGTACAGAAGCTAATATGTTACCAGCTCTGACTACCCCTGAAACCTGCTAGCTAACGATACTTCCATCCTGATAAGCTCATTTTTTTTACAAAAATCATTGTCCCAATTTCTCTGACTGCTCTTAGCAATTTCTCCCATTTTAATTTGGGAGAAGTCCTATATGGTCCCATATATTAGATGATACTGCTTCTTTTCCTCTACATAAGTTGTTCCAGAGAGTGAATATGTTAGCAGTTGTCTTTGAATAAGTAGTCAGATTGAAAATATATTTTCTGAAAATAGGTTCTAAACTGAAGAGCTGCATGAAGGGTTTTTTGTTGACAGTTTTTGTTTGTTTGTTTAGTTTGTTTGTTGTTGGGGTTTTTTAGGGGGGTGGTTGGTGGCTTTGAATGGAAAAAAATTGAAAAACGTTTTATTTAGAAGCAGTTTTGGTCAGCACAGGCTGTGGTTACAGGTGGTATTGGCAGGCATCAGACACATGGTCTTGGAGGTGGAAAGGGCAAACACCTCAGTGGGAGTGGCTGTCAGCCCTGCCAGCTCACAGAGGTTGTTTAAGGAGGTTCTAGAAAGTCTTTCTCTTTTTCCCAAACCCCAGACTACTGCATTGTTTGTATTAAGGATGGCCCAATATTGTATTTCATTTCAGCAGGTCATTCTCTGTTGCCCTTCTCTATCATTTTCTTGTCTTTGTGTAAAAGCTCCTGGTGGGCAAAAGATCTGACATCTATTGAAATGTTACCCCCATTCTGCATGTATTTCATGGATGTGGGATGGATATTTGAGAAGAAACAATCTTTCGGTCTTCAGGTTTTGATTTTTAGTAAGTCTCTGCTTGCACATGATGACTAAAGAGGAATTTTTAGAAAAGTCACTCTTGTCACAGCTGGTGACTGCTTGAAGCTTGAAACTTAACACGTGTTGAGGCTATCATCATTTAGGCCATTGCAGCTTGCTTTGTTCCCCAGCCTTGGCAAGAGTGATCTTACCTCTGCGGAGTACTGCCACAAAGACCATATTCTTAACTGGAGCTATTATAATTTTCTGCTTTTCCTGCTGTAGTTGTTTTCAGAGTACACAATCTTTTTAGTCCCCTAGAACCTGTAGAAGCAGTAACAGGAAAAATTAAGCTGCAGAGAGATCCCATGACAAAGTCAGAAATGTACACTTTGGCAGTTTTTGGCAAATGATATTTAAAAAAACCTCTACATGCTCATTTTGATTTGCAATAGTCCTTTTTTTTTTTTTTCCCAAGAAACTGTCCCAGCTCTACTGCCTTATAGTTCTCATAGACCTGCTTCCTGCATGCAGCAAAGGCACTTTGAGAGAATGTGAAGAGTCTGGTGCCCAGGTGCAGTGTGGTGGCTGCTTCTGCAGCTGGCAGGAGACCTGGGTCTGCTCATGGCATCACCTTCCGAATCACCCTGGTGCAATGCATGAGACAGATACATCCACCGAGTGATACAGATTAATCTTTCTTTGTTTTTCTGATGTTTGCTCTCCTTGTAGTGCCTGATGCTGGGCAAAATTATGCCATAGAAATTGGAAGCTTCTCTGTTTTGAATTTCTGTATTTCTTTTTCATCTCTCCCAGTCTTGCAGGTTTGCCATAATAGAATTATTAGGCTGATTTTTTTTTGTTTGCCTATATTTACTTCTATTTTGTGCTGATTGCCACTACTTTGAGTCAAAAATGTGCAGATGGCAGCACCTGATTTTCACAGATTTCCAGCTAAACTCAGGAAGTAGAAGGTTTGTATGAAATGTTGGAAGTGATTTCTGACTTGCTGGCAGTCTTGCCTCTCTCTTGCCTCACTTTTCCCATCTTTATTTTAACTCTGACATTGAACTCTGCCCTTTCAAAAAGGTGTCATAGGGCTGATATGGCAAATAATTTTACTTTTCTTATTGCTGATGACAGAAATGTCAGTAAAACTTCAGCATATGCAGGTTAATCTGTAGAAGGCTGCTGAATTTCTCTTCCATTCTCTCTAATGAAGGATGCTTCTGCCTAAGATTGTCACACTGAGATAGGGAAGAGTGAAGCTTGGAAGAGAAGTAAACACTGGGAAAATTTATTTGCCTAATTATCCCTTGTGGGAGCAGGCTGGATTGAACTTCCTTAGATCCTTCTGTGTTCTGGTGAACTTTTATTTTTCTAAGTGCAGAGAAATTCTCTAACAATAAAACAAAGACTAAGGCAATTGGCTTTAAAGTAGGACCACTTAAAAATAAGTAGTCCCCTTTTCCTGCAGTAAAAGTTGCTATTCTGAGTATTTCAGGCCCAGCACATCTTGAAAAATAATGAGGAGCAACATCCAAACAAAGTCGGTAAGGAGAAGTGGTGCGTCCTTTTCCTGAAAGGAGGAAGAGGCTTCTCTTGAAAGGAGCCATATTACATTTGGTCAAGAGAAGCAAGAAGGTTTCCTGGTTGAAAATGCAGCAAGGTTCTCTACAGAAGAAAATACAGAGATTTATTTTATCAGCTCTGAATAATTGACTCAAATCTATTACATGAGACTTATAAAATAATTACCTGTTTTAGAATGTCCCTATTACATGGATATTGTAGTGTCTATATGACTTTTCTGTCACACCTGAACAGCTCTTGTCCTGTGCCTCTTAAATTGCTCGCACACAGCTCCACTCCCAGCCCAGCATGGTGGGGGAAGAAGGCAGTGAACCCGTTACTGTGTGGCAAAAGAAGAGCTACAGAGCTGGGGAAGGGTCTGCAGCACAAGTCTCATGAGGAGGGAGCTGGGATTGTTTACTCTGGAGAAAAGGAGGCTCAGGGGAGACCTTATGGCTCTCTACAAGTGCCTGAAAGGAGGCAGTAGTGAGGTGGGGGCTAGTCTTTTCTTCCAGGTAACAAGTGACAGGGCAAGAGGAAATGGCCTCGAGTTCCCCCAGAAGAGGTTCAGATTGGATATTAGGAAATATTTATTCTCTGAGCATGTTGTCAAGCTCTGGCACAGACTGCCCAGGGAAGTCGTGGAGTTGCCACCCCTGTAGGTATTTAAGAGATGTGTAGATGTGGCACTTAGGGACATGGTTTAGAGGTGAACTTGGTTAATGGTTGAACTCTATGATGTTAAAGATCTTTTTCAACCTAAATGATTCCGTGATTCTCCAAAATTTGTCTGAAGCCTCTGCTGCTGGAAGGACATGGCCTGGGCACTCCCTCGTTGGTCTCTTCCTGAAGGACTCCAGTCCTGCGCTATTTCACTGCTTCAGTGTTTGCCTGCATCTTTTTGCATGGCTGAGAATTAAAACTGGTGTTTAAGGTCTTTTGATGGCAGTACCTAATAACTGAGAGTTGCTGTTTGTTCAAGCTACCTTTGTTAATTGTGCCCACATGCCTCTTTCTGTTCAGGTTTTGTAAACATGCATTTTTAGGGTAGACATGCTTCACTACCAAATCTACTTGTGAAAGGAAACTTTGCTGCCTCCGTTTTTTATGGCTGACTACCCTAACTTAAACACAGATGCAGGTTTCCCTGAAAGAACATCTTTTCTAGGGCAACTGTGACTTTGTTTTTGGCTGCTGACTCCTGTACCAGTATCATGGTGTATAACTAAAGCAGGAAATGCATGACTATAATTGTTGCCTGTCTTGTACTTGCCCTTGTTACTGGCAAGCTCTCAGACAAGTGAAATGTTCAGAGCAGTGTGTTTCTCCCACCGTTCATTGCCAAATCAGAGTTTAATAACTGGTAATATTTGGGTGCATTTAGACAGAAATCTATTCTGTCTCTGTTGAGCTAACAGTGCAATTAATAACTGTAATTTCATTTATTTAATAAGTTAATCGTTCTTGTAAAAAACTTCTTAGGTACTACTTAAACTGATGGATATCAAGCATTTACTGAAAGGTGACCTAGACTTTTCGTGGGCAACTGTGCCTAATCTAAGCACACTGAAATATAACAATATTATCTAAATTCAAGGGGAGAATTTGTATTTTTTTTTTTTTGCGAGGTTTAGCACAATGGTGGTGTCCCCCTCAGCATCTACCCTCTCAGAGGGATGGCTGCAGGGCTTTCTGGCAATGCAGAAAGAACGGTGCTGCTGCTTTTTTCTTTTTTTTATATTTACCAAGAGGGAGGGGTGCTATCAGCAACCGTAACAAACTTGAGCAGAAGGTATTTCCCAATGACCTGATGACTGACTGGTTTTAATGACTCTCAGCTTTTCTCTGGGTCATTAACTCTCCTAGGTAGTTATTAATCCCCAGGAAATATCCCAGGTCTCAATGTTCAGTGTTTAAAGATATGACAGTCTCTTGCAGATATTTTTCATAAAAAGCTTCCAAAACACATAGTCAACTAATTTTTTTTCTTCTTTCCAGATGTTCCAGTGTTTTTCAGTCTCTGGGAGGAATCTTCTCTTATCTTAGTGATTTATTTTGGTCTTATCTTGAGTTAGTATGCAGCTAGTGTATGCCTGTGAATGGAAGGTTTCCACACCCTCTGGTCTTAGGGCCTTTACTCTCATTTCATTAAATGAACTGCAAACGTCTGTGCACAACATAATGATGTTCTTTGAAACATATAATTTATTGACCTAATTCTTGCTTTCTGTCCTTTACAGTCGCTGTGCAGTAGTGATGCCCAGAATGACAGCCTCTTGCAGAGGATGGAGGGATTGATGCTGTAACAGGCACAAACCCATCCATTAGCTATCGGAGCCAGGGGCTGAAGAACCCTGAGCCTCAGCAGCCACAGCATGGCCTGAATGGATGGTGCCTCAAAGGACCAGAAATACTCTGATTCTACTCTTGTGTGCTCTTATTTCCTTTAACACAGGATTGCTTAGAGTTGTCAGGACAGTTCTTTGAAAAAATTTACATTATGATGAAAAAGCATCTGCTGCAAGGCACGGCTGAATCCCAGAGAAAACAGCCCATTTCGGGTGCTGTTTTGGGAGGTGCAGCCATGCATTGGTGCACCAAACACCTGACTTGGCAGTGGTGGGGAATCCTGACATGGAGCTCATCATGGGACACTGCTTAGAAGCCTCAGCTCCTGGTGCTGTCTGTGGACAAGCACTTCCTTTAATGTTGAATGTTTTGGAATCTGCAACATCTGAAATGAAATGGTTTATTACTAATGGTAGTCCTCTGTAGAGACTGATCTCTTGGTTTTGTACACAGCTTGCAAGAGGAAGTTCTTTTCTCCAGAAGTAGAACTTCTTGAAACATTTCTGGGGTGCAAAATAACAAGCTCTGTCAAGTGTTGCCCGTGTTACAGTTATCCCTCCGGAGAGCAGAAGCACAGCTGTGATGCCTGTGAAAGTTTTCAGGAAAACTATTCTCTGTGATACACCTCTGTCTCTTGGCATGTCTCTGTCTACACATAGGAAAGGCAGAATGGCCAAACTTTCCCAAAATGCACAGAAATGCTGTGGCAGAAGAGTGGACCTTGGAGAGTGAAAAATCATCCCGGACTTGTGTTTCCTCCTGTTCAGTAGGGATCACAGAGTTTGTTGTGGTAAATCTCCCATTTCCTTCACTGAGTAAAGTGTTGTGGGTAGGAGCAGGCCCTGTGTAAGAAGTAGCTCCTCCTTCCTCTTTATTTGTAGGAAATTATTTTAATTTTTTCCTGCAAACCAGGGCTGAATTACTTTGTAGTGTATGCACTTTCTTTTTCTGACTACCTATTCAAATAACCTTTTTGTGTGTTCAGACACCTATTAATTTTTTATTTTACTTCAGGTTCTTCCAGAAAGCAAAATTTACAGCATCTTTCCCAGACAGAGCTCCTCTTTGCTCATTTTGTGAGAAAGGCAAATCCCACCTCCTGTAAAGAAAGAAGAGCTTTCAATTGAACCAACTTCCACTTTAAAAGTTTTGCCATAAAATAGGCCCATGATCAGTTTCTCAGCCCTAAATGTAATTATAAATAAAAGACCTGTTGCAAAATAATTCTACTTACCAAGAACAACTTTTAAATATTATGTTATTTTCAGTTGGAATGCTCACTTTAGTGTATCTTTATTTCTAGAGATGAGGGGTTTTTTCTCTTTTGATGTTGTGCCTATAATAAGATGTAGCTGCCAATTTAAAATTGAGCTGGTTTTCATTATTTATTCTGCAGGCGCACAGGTCAAAGTCCTGATGCTGGAATCCGCCTGAGAACAGCACAAATATGAAACAAGATTGCCACCTCCTGGTTGGAAAATGAGCTGAATTGGATGCATTGCAACATATTTAAACAGATTTTAGATGGCAGTTTTCATGCCTGCTTGTCTGGCTCTGTGCTAGCTAACTGCATGCCTGGTCAAAGACTGTGATGAGCTGGGTTCCCTGGGAGAGGGTGTCATGCAGGGAAGCCCTCACAGTCATGTTTGTTGCCTTTAGTCAGCTCTGTGCACCCTTTTAAGCCCCGGAATCCAGGGGGGCATACATAATGAAACATTTGAAGATATGAAGTATTTATAGCTGTGGGAAATTCAACCAGTTAGAGATGTCTTTTCTGCATAAAAAACCCAGAAAAATAATTTTAGTGGCTCAAACATTTGTGTGGTGATAAGGCAGGGCAAATATTTAAATATTAGACCTCTTTAAATTATCTCTTGGAAAAAAACAGGGGTGGGCAATGTAGATGTTTACCAGTACCACTGTGTTTTCAGAATGTTGTGCTAATTCCCCAATTTGATATCCAAAAATGAAGCTAACAAATATTGTTTTAAGCACTGTGATAAAATTTCTGTTTTCAATGTACAGTGGTATGGGTAAACATTTGCAGTCCTATTCAGCTCCAAACCAAGGGTGACTTCCTCAACAAGTAGGAACTGCAGTATCAGAACTGAATCACTTCACTGATCTGGTATTTTTCTAGTGGAACAAGCAATCTTACATTTACCTTCCTACTGCAGATACTATTTTTAAAGACATATATTTAACAGTTGGCATAAGTCAGTCTAAAGAAAGAGAAGCTACAGACCTTAAGACAAAACATTTTACAAACAAACTATATCCCTAACGATTTAAAAGGGAATATTTTTCAAAACTGACTGACTGGGACCGCTGTGGGTGGAGAGCCTTGCTGTGGGTCCCCTCTCTTGGCAGGTGCCTTTGCCTTGGCCACGTGCAGGGGTGGCAGTGGCCAGTCCTGTCCCCAGCTGCCCAGTTATGTACGTGCTATTTCTTGGCTGCTGGTTCTCCCTGTGACTGATCTCTCCCTCTGGACACTAAAAACAGGGACAAGCAACACTTCTGGTTCTTTGTGCCATTTTCATTAAAACATAACTTGTCTTCTTGCCCTGTCAGCTCGAAGGGCCACACTTACTGTCAGCTGTTTTCTGCCACGCAAATGGGATCTGAAATGGCGCTTTTGCTAGAACATCATAATTAAAAATTATTTATGAAGGCTGAAGTTACTTTCTTGACCTTTTCTCAACTCTAAGGGAAGAACAGACTGTATGGAAGTTGTATAGACATATATCCAAACTAAGGATAAATCCACTTATCCAAAGTGTACAAGCAGAGGTTAAATGCTTTATCATCCAAACAAAACTAGGTAAACTCCATTTACCTTAATGACCCTCTAAATATGTGTGCTGTATTTTACCTCATGCATTTAATTTGAACAAGTACAGATAATGATATACGGCTGTAGATTACAATACCTCTTTTCAGGTTAGCTGAGCTTGTCTCTACTCCCTACAGCCTGCTGAAATTCTCTTACATTGTTACCTGGCCAGAAGGAAAAGCTGCAGAAGAAAACTTATCCATGAGAGAAACTTTTTCAGTGTGCACTTTGTTAATGGAGTCCAGAAAAGAGATGTAGAAATAATACTGATGGTGCCAATTACTTATTATTGCTTATTGTTGAAATAGAGAATAAAAAAACTCCCAAGCTTTTGAAAACTGGACCCTTCCAGTGCTCAGAGATGACTCTGCTTTTGTCCAGCATTTTTTCTGGAAACTGAAATATCTTCCTGCAGTGCACACAGTGTGTGAGGTGCCGGGTAATGCGCTGTCCAAAAGAATCCTTGGTATTGAGGGGACTGAGCATAATACTCTAAACTGTGTTTAAACTGCTGGATGTTGGAGGCTGTTAATGCTCCCGGGTAGTTTGTGTGACAGGAACGTCCAGCCCCAGTGTGGCTGCACGGTCTCGGTTGCAGGGTTAACCTCACACTCGCTCACTGGCGTACAGCTGGTTGTGTGCAGCTACAGCAGGACAAGGCTCACATGCCCTGTTTCCTGCCCAAGTCTGGGTAAATAGCTGAAGGGGAGATGCATGGTGTTGTTTATCTGTTGGGAGTTGGACTGAACCAACTGACTCGCTTAGCAGAGGTCATTACTTGGAGATTTGCAGCTGTTACAGTCACATTGCTGGGAGGAAGACTTTAGACTCTCAGCCATGAAGCACTTGCAGAGTAATGCATTAACTCCTATTAAATTCAGCACTTGTTCTTCCTTTTTCAGGGTTTGCTTGTTGAAACAGCAAAATGAAAGTGTATACCTGGAGACAGAGCTATAGCACTAAGCATTACTGCTGAAAATTTGAGGAGAGCTGCCAGCTAATTAACACATCCAAGCAGCTTAGCTTTCCTGCTGAGTTACAGCTGCCAAGGGACTATTCAAGGAGCTGGTTGGGAGCACAGTGGTGCTCTGTGCCTTTTTCTGAACTTTTGATATGTGAGCAAGTGACAAACTGGAAGAAGAAAAACATTCAAATGAATACTTTTAAAGGACTTCAGGAATTACTTATAAGCACACGTTCCTGGGAATAGTAATATATGATTTTTAGAAAATGTCCTGCATGGGAACATTGAAAGTATGCTTAACACGGAAAGGTAGATTTAGGATTGATTTTCATCTCTCATATTTGTGATGCTGAAACCTTCTAAGAGTCAAATTTGTCCCATCTCCTATTTCATCACCTGAAATCCAGATTTTCAGAAGTAGTCAAACTGGTAAGGGTATTTGAAAACATAATTCTGAAGAGCTCTTGGTCATTTGGAAACCCAGCGCAGGATTTACTCTCTGAGCAAGGCTGGGACACACATGTGAATGAGCCTTTCTTTTCTGTGACACACAGATTAAATATTAATTGTGGCCTTCATAAGGCCTTGCAAGAGGTTGTGCACCTCTCCCCTGAATACTGTGTACCTGTCAGACCTGGCCTGGCATCTTGGCCTCTCCTGTTCATGTCTCACATACAACAGTGTCTGCCATTAACTCTGTTTTGTAGGTAGGCCACAGAGCACTTAAAACTGTTGCTCATGATGTATATGACCTTTACATCACGAAAAAACTCTAAGAGGAGCGGGCTCTGGCCTTTCATGGGCAACCATTGGGTCTTCACTTTGACAGAGCAGTGCCACAGCTGTTTCTTATTTTGGGTTTGCTTTGATTTTCTCTCTGTGGGCTGGTGCTGGATACAGACCATGCCAGCTCCTAGCTGCACCTATTGCATCCACAGCCTATGGACAGGCAAGCTGGAGGGGTCTTCAAGAAAAGTAACCCACCAAGAGTGCTGGAGAAACAGCACAGGCATACAGCAGCGACTGCTGCTTTCCTTTGCTATCAAAATAAACTCGGCTTTCCTTTCTACCTTTCTCTTTGTAATCATTGTAATTCTCTTTGTGAATCATTGGCTTGCTCGCCAAACCAATGTTAGAGATCAGAGCAGGTTTCAGTGTGTTTTGCTGTACCACCAGTCCTGCTGCAAGCTTTTATGAGAAACCCTTGGACTGCCATATCTGCCCTCCCAAAAGTTTGCTCCTCCCTTTCCATTGTCTTCAGTGAAAAGCACTGAATGTTGTGTCCCAAGTTATTAGCTCTTCAGGTTAAGAAGTCAGGCTCTAACTTCAATTCCCAAAATTTTGACATTTTTTTCTCAATAAAGATCAGCAAATCTACTACATGGGTTATTACTGTAAGTTTTAGTAATCAGTAAGTAAATAGGTAAAAAAAAAAAAATAGGTACCACATATTAATGCTATTATTGCAGCTCGGATTCTCTACCTAATCATTTAGAAATGTCCAGCTTAGGGCACAGATTTGTTGTTTCTTCTTCCACCCATGCTGGATCTTTTAGTTCATGAAGTTTTATCACCATTCAGAGCAAT
The DNA here is from genome assembly GCA_013397755.1 of Cnemophilus loriae. Classification (NCBI taxonomy): domain Eukaryota; kingdom Metazoa; phylum Chordata; class Aves; order Passeriformes; family Corvidae; genus Cnemophilus; species Cnemophilus loriae. The sequence continues at coordinate 1,061,749 of VZTF01003389.1, forward strand.
ATAAATATAAAGTGATACACCTGCATGCTGCATTTTGTGGATTTAATTTCGTTTGGAAAAATTGCTTTCCTGCTTAACATGACAAAACATGCCAAGTTAAACCCCAGAAGAGCTCTTAAAGAAGGCTTAAAAAGATAACATTGCTTTTTCAGACAGACTACAGCAGAAACAGTAGAACAGCAACAACTACGGTAGAAAATACTGATGCACTTTAAATTCACTGGTAGACTCATAGTGCCACCTAGTGAATAGAGAAGAGTTAGCCACCTTATACAACCCTCTGCTAAACGAGTTTATTTTTTACAATTATATCAGAAAGTTTGAAAGAGTAGCTTTGAGAGTAAGCATACTTTCATTGGATTTCAGGCTTGAAATGCTCGGACATTAAATAACAGGTTGTATTTAGCCCTGTGCAAAGGCTTGTCTGCTTGATAAATTATTGCTGCGGGGTTATATATATCATGTCATGGACATTTTTTCCAGATATGCAATTTCCCAGAAAGCCTGTGCAAGTTATTTTTTTGTGGCCTCTTGAAAATTTTCCCATTCTGTGTCTGTATAAACTTGTTTTTTGCTCAATCCTAATCACAGGGGTAGCTTGCACATTTAATATTTTTCCTAAGTGACATTTTCACTAGCGGAATTTAAGAATATGAAACCAGGAAATCAAGAGCAGATGGGCTATATTTCTGTTTATTTGGTTGTTTCGGGGGGTTTTTTGGGTGCTTTTTTGTTTGTTTTTTGGGGGATGTGGTTTTTTTTGTTGGTTTTTTTTTTGTTTGTTTTTTATGGTGTAGGTTTGGTTGTTTCTATGGTGGTTTTTTTTGAAAAAGGAACTCTCAGATGTCCGATTTTGATTTGGGCTATTAATCCATATTTTGTGTCTGTCATCTCTATGGTGACTGCTTTCTGCTTTGTATAACTTTGTACAGAGATATGTGCTGTAAGTATTTGGTCTTACACACAGAGAAGACAAATATAGGATACTTAGTGTTTTGTTTTTCTTCTATATCACAACTTGAGTGAATCAAACAGGTTTTTAAAGATGTTTGCTTTAAAATATGCAAACAAAAAAGAGAGCAATTCAATTAACATGGAAGGAAAAGCAAGAAAAAAAGATTGCCTGTTTGTATCTGGCCGAAGTATTTTTTTGTGTTTTTTTACTTTCTTTTAAGCCATCTGAAACACACTAAATTCTTACTGGAAACAAGAACACTTACCATCAATAACCTTGATGTGTCACAATGTTTACTTCCTGCTTTGAAGTATTCGTCTTTTGCAAGAAGAGAGATTCTCAAAGAAGAAAAATTTTTTTTTTAGTTTTCATCCACTTGTTTGAATTATTTAGGAAAAAAAAGTGCCTGCATTTCATTCTTGCAGTTTTTGTTTATTTTGGCAATAATTGTTGTTGTTTTCCTTCTTATGCCATTGTCTGTATGCTAGGAGCTCTCTGCCTGTAGCTGATTGCAAATAAAAGCTCCCTTGTGGCTCCCTTGTATCTCGCTGTCGTGGGATAGCTCTGGTTTAGCTGTATATTATTTTTTGGTTTTTTCCCCCTCCTCTGGTCCAAATAGATTCCTTTGGTTAATTTTACTGGGATGTAAAGGTTTGTGATTGCTCTGCTTGGCAGTTATTTCTCATCCAGAAATAACAGAGCAGACCCTGTCCCCAAGTGCCTCAAAAAGCACTTCCAGGTTGGATGAACCCCTTTTTGAGCGGGGCCATGGCAAATTGTTGTAGAAAGGAAATGCAATTAGGGAAACATCAGCCCGAGCTCTTAGATATGAGTCTTCAGGAAAACCAACCAACAACAGATGCACAGTCTATTGCTGACCTCCAAGGTCAAAAACTGGCACGTTTCAGAGAAAAATGCTTTGGTGACTAATGGAACCCTTGCAGTAACATCCTTTCCCAGCCCTGGAGAGTGGCCATTTCAGCTTCGTCAGAAAACTGCCTCGGAGTTGTATCACAGCCCTGATAACTAACTCTTTCAAAGTAGAAACAAATTCTAAAGCATTCAGAAGTGTCTCTGATCTTTTATCTTTATCCATACTGTGGTGAAATAGTGTGTGCACTCTGGGCAAGCTATGAATAGGGATGCAATAAGCGTGCTGGCAGGTACTTTTTTTCAACGAGGATATTCTATTTAATGCACTGAATCTTACTCCTACGAAGTTAAATTTCAGATACAAAACTAAAAAGTGGGAATTTAGAGTTTAGGCAGCTTATTGTTTCTTTAATAACTCCCTTGTGAATAATGTGCATTTGTTTTAGTGTCAGAATCTTTCACGACAACATCATGTAACACTGACTAGCCTCACCTACTAAGATATTTGATGATACTGATGATCATACAATTTTTTCTCTTCAATGTGTGTATTTTTAGGGTGTAATAGGAAGAGAGTGGGTTCAAACCCTTAAGATTTTTTAAAGTTTCAAAATGAATGTAGCCTTTTACTTTAATATTTTAGCAATGCTTTACTAAAATCTGAGGTTCTTGTCCCCAGACAATGCCAGAAAAAAACAAAGTAGAAAATGGTGAGGATCCCAAAATGGTGAGGCTGGGGAAAGGTTCTGGCACTCAATGTATATACACACAGCACGGAACTGGCAGCTCCAATGGGGTAGGGAGTTACCTTTCAAGCCTGTTCCTACTGAGAGCCAGCACGGGCCTTGGCGTGGGATCACACAGCTCAGACACTCAGAGAGGCCGTATTTGTTCAGCTGCATAGTCAGAAGAAAGACATTTGCTTGTCCACTGGTGAGTCAAACCAATGGCTTTCCAGGTGTTGTTGAGTTAATGACAGTTTCCCAGAGCAGGGGAGAGAATCTTGTGTTATATCCCTGTTCTTAAACGCCCCTTGCATGCTCCCATTCCTAACCTATCAGCCACCAAGAAAAGTGGTGTTTGAGCAGCTTCTCATCATGGCTGCATCGAGACCTTGCTCAGCAAATACAAGTCCCTTCATGACTCCCTCATCAAAGTGGTGGCACTTTTTCCTTTCCCTGCTTGCTGGTCTGGGTCCATCCTGAAGGAACAGTTTCACTCACCAGAACAGCAGCTTGGCTTTTAACATTGGCTCTGCAATAAGTCCACTGCACACCAACATAACTAAATCAATCAATTAATAAATGAAGTTAAGTTAATATGTTTGAAGTGCTCTGCTGTGTTTTGCTAGTTTTGCTACTTTTGATGTTAGCAGTAGTTTCAGAGGCACTTTAGCTTTCTGTGTACTCTGTCAACTTCTGTTTGGTTAGCTGTGTGAGGGCTGTCTTTTTGGAAGACAAAGGAAAGAGACTGTCAATAAGATTTCAAGGCCATTTAATTTTTGTCCTTGCCAGCTGAGATAGCTGTCTTTGGTCCTAAACAACTGTAGTCAGGTGGCAAGTAGAGACTTAAATAATTTCTACTATGCAAAATATACTGAGGGTCATGTATATTTACCAATGGTTTCAGGCTACTGTAGGCAGCTTGTGTCAGTACTCTTCAGAGGGTCAAAATCAGAAGCCTAGACTTTTAAATGCAATGCAGATGGATATAGATATTAACTATGCATAGCCACAAACAATCACTACTGCTAATGTGACTCTAGGGAAAATTTGTCTTACTTCCTCAACTTTGACTTGTATGCCAGCTAGAGCCGAGATTTCTGTGTGTCCTTCTTGTTTATATGCACGCTGTGTTTCTATTCTGAGTGAAGGAACAGGATTATGTTTTTGTAGTACTGCATTTATTTGCTCCGCTCAAGCTGGTGCTAATGCTGGAAGCATGTGAAGTTTAGACTGACTTTCCCAAGCTGCTCTTATCAAGAAATGCTTGTGATTTGGCATCCAGTAAGTACCTTCATACATGGCTTTCTTGATACTTCTCAGTGTCTCTTGCTGAGAGACTCTCAAGAGATATCCCTACTGGATCAGGATTTGCAGAGAGATGTTGGGAATGTCAGCTGCTGGCACGCCTATGCTAGCTGATGGCTGCAAGATAACTTCTTTTACACTGCTAGATGGCATTATGTCTTAGGGCAGAAAATTCTGCTCCGCTCCATGCTCAGTTTTATCAGCATATCTTTTCACTTTGTTTTAGCAGCTGGTTTTCTGTTGTTGTAGTTGATTCGGTTTTTTTTCCAGACTGGAACAGGTTTTTGTATTCTGATGCAAAACACCTATTCAGTTAAAGATGTTTTATTACTATGGTTCACAATATGGGGGAAATAATATCTCAGATGCTTTATTCATAATCACTACTTTCTAAAGGTAACTTGCAGCCTTAGGCTTGAAACTTGGCTATCTAACGATGTGCTGATGGGCAGAGCTGTACTTTTGGAAAGTTTTCATTCTGTTGCAGAATGATTCAAAAAGGATGTCCATTTGAGAAGTTTACTGGGTGGAAAAGATGACGTGGGTACTTGAACATGTACCTTCAAATTGAAGTCATCCATTCATGGACCTTGTATGCTTTGGCAGGGTAATATAGAAATGCACCTAGCTCATATCTAACCTTGCCTCATTGAGGGCTGGGGTGGAGAGAGAAAGGAAAAGTTACACAAGGAGCAACGCAGAAAATTTATGGCTTCAGCTGACAGAGGCTTGGCAAAATAGGCTGACTTCAAAGTGTACTAATACTCTGCAGAGATCAGTAAACATGATCAATATATAGTCTGTGGGATATTATTTTCTGTGTGTGTGAAGTTATACAAAAACAAAAACAGCTTTTATATTTAATGTCTAATGTATTCCATATGAGAGAGTGTGTATCAATATGTTCCTACTAAGGGACGGATTGGGGACAAACTGCACATGCTGAGTAGTAACTTAGTCTGCAAAGAGTGCAACAGCACTCTTCTAATGAGAAAATAATCAGCATATGAGTCTAAATCTCCCATATCAATATGTTTAGAAAACCAGCAACATGTTTCTCCAAATTTTCTCCTCTATGGTCTCCTATTGGTCTCCTATACTGATTTTCTCTGTATTTTCTCTCTGGGGTGTCCTATTGGTCCCCTTTAACATGCAGCCTGGGGAACCGTGTAGCTCTGACGCTAATTTTTATTCTGTGGTGGGTCTGCTGTGTCAGACTATGTGGTCTGTGCTACTCATGCCGGCGTGGCTTTACTGGAAATTCTTTCCCAGAACCCACTCTTCCTTTGTGCATCTTTTTTTAGCTTGGTGGGTGATACATCTTCTCATCAGCGGATGCTATGAGCCTAGAGTGGTGCACTGGTGGGTCTTGTGTCTCACATGGTAATCAGGCTCTGATTCAGGTGTCCTGAATCATCTCTTCATCTTCCTTTGTTTTCTTTAAATGTCAAAATTTAAAGATTTTGTGAATTTGTATTTTGTAGACTTAGAAGGGTCTTCTTTAGATATTTGTACAGGAGTTAAACTCCAGCCTTTCTCCTATCTAGCTAAAGGTATAATCTGTGCTATTCTGTTACCACTGGTCTTCCAGCTGGTACAGAAATTTGGTGTCTGTAAATGGCCCTGTCATTTCCCTGCAGTTCTCTTCCTTCCTTTGAAAATGGTGGGGACAAGGGGGAGAATGTATGTTTAATGTGTTTGCTTTCTTCTTCCATTTCTCCTTGAAATTACTTGTACCAAAGCTATATGCTGTTAAACTGTAAAATTTCCCTGTTTCTCCTACTTTCCTCTGCAGCTGCTAAACAGTTGGCTGCCAGCTGTAGCATAAAAGGAGACTTTTGATGGCGTTTGTGATTTTCTGCTGGCATTGAGGCCAGCTCTGCCTGCAGCAGCACTTGGGTTTGCCTGGCTTTGTGCAGCATATGTGTGCTCCCTGTGCCCTAACTGCTGCAATTACTGTGAGCCTGGAGAACACAACCTTTGCCTACTGTTGTATGAACTACCTCAGCCAGCCTGTGTCAGCTGTCCTTTCGTCCACAGGCGTTGCTTGCCCTGGCCTGCCAGCAAATGCAGGTAAAGGTGCTATATTTTTCTTCCTTCAACTTACTACTCCTTTGAAAAGAGCTGCTATCAAATGTAAGACATTAACTTGTGAAAACTAAACACTGCAATACTGTAGATCCCAAACTGAAGTCTACAAAATGATTGCATGCAATGTGCACAGAATCGCCCACATGTGCAATATAGATTATCTCCTTCTTCTCCAAAGGCAAGGTAAATTTCCCATTCTTTCGAAGAGAAATGTGATACAACTAGTGTTTATAACAACAATAAACAAAAGATCCTTTCCCTTTTGAGACTATTCTTTAAAAAAATTTAAAATTTTACAATTTTAAAATTTACACTATTTTGAGGTGTAAATCTACTATTGTGGATGTCCAAGAGAAGCCAAGCAGGTGGGTTTTGTCATGGCTTCAGTCCGTTCTTCACCTGTACTCTACTCTGTCAGGCCAGTTGGCCAGGGTGGCAAGACCGGGATGCAGCCCTTTGTTGGGACATCCTGCCACTGTAGAAGAGATTCCACTCTCTGAACTTCACCTGTCCATTTAGAGATGGGCCATGGGTATCCCGGGGGTTGGAGCTCTCCCATTCTGACCTTCATACTAACATTGACAAGGGAAGACATCCAGGGCTGAGTTTCTGGAGGAAGACCCTTCTTTATCAGGCTGAAGATTTGATTGCTGTGGAGCATGGCTTTCTTGCAAGATGGAGAGAAATTACTTAGGGTGTTTCCAATGCTGCAGAGCTACCAGGAATTATGAGGATTTAACTGATGCTGGTGAGGCATTATGTAAGGATTTTTATTTCTGATCTATGACATGAAGTTAGAATAACAAAACCAGGAAGCACTTGCAAGGATTTGAGTTTGCTGGGGTTGTTTTCATTTTGTGTCAGTTACTGAAATTTGTAACTACAATTTTTAAATGGACTTTTATTGTCCTATAATTTGACCATGGATCAAAAGAATTATATGTATTACACCATGTGCTTGACTGCATGTTTGCACTGGAAATCTGTTTAAGATCCATTCAGTATGCTAAAATCTTATAACCGTTGGGTGCTTTACTCAATAGCAACAGTCAATTAACCCAGAAACTTAATATATGCAACTTTTTCAATGGGGTTTCCTTGCTTGTGCAAGCAGCAGCACGCATCAGGCTTTGACAAAACACACTGCGTAACCAAGATCAGCAGAAAGTGAATATATGAGGTTTCTGCTGGGGACAGTGAGCTCTGGGAGGCAAATATTAACCATATTCCATCAAAACCAAAGTGATTAGACATATAGGGTTAGTGTGAGAAATATCTGCTTGCTCAATGGAGTAGTTGCTTGTTCAATGGAATTCTTCTTTCTAAGGTGAAATTAAAAAGCTCACAGCACTGGATGGGGAGAGACCAGGCAGTGAAGTTTTCCACAATCTGCAGGAATCTTAAAGATTGAAATCCATTCCCTTTTGCCATTTGTTGTACTAATCTTGATTTGAAAAGACTTAAATGATCCCAGGTTGCAAAGAGTTAAATATTAAGATGTTTTAATTAAGGATTTCAACTCTCTGGATTTCACAGTATTCTATCAAAGAGAAATACCACAATGAACTAAATATTTTGGAAGATATTTCTCCTCTGGGAGAGAGACATTTACAGAAATTCCGTACATGAAAATGTCAAATGTTACTCATCCTCTCTGCGGCTTTTTTTTTCCTTTTTGAAGTATATTTACTTCTACTTGGTAGCTGAGGGTGTCACTGCTTGTTATTTGATATGTGGAACTGGGGCACACAAAAGGATGACTAATCCCATTTACTGGAATTTTACAGTTTTCATCAAGGCCACAGTTTCCATTTCAAGCTTTATAGTAAAAGCAAAACATCAACTGGCAAACTGACTTCTGGTTATTGTTGTAGTAAATTAATATGGATTACTATTAAAGTCAAAGGGTTCTTTTTGAAGGTTGTTTCTTGAATTGAAAAGAAACTTACATTTAAATATTTTCTCAGGGGGACTTTATAGTAACTACATTGACAGTACAGAAGGCTCCCTGTCCTTCACCCAGCAATAACAGGCAGCATATTGTGTCCCTTTGCAAATACACAGGCTCTCTCTTTCTGTGTCTCAGTATCCCTCTCTCTCCTCTCTCTTTCTCTCTTTCATTTCATGGTTTCAAGACCAATGGTTTGCATCCAGGCTGAAATAAACTTCTTGTTATAGCTATGTGACTCTCATAGTTATCAATGAAAAATGCATGCATCCCTTGTATCTTGAATAATTTTTGCTTATAATTCAGCAGATCCTGAGGAAAAAGAAAACCTTATAGTCACTGTCTTAAGCTGTTCCTTGCAAAAGCCTTTTCTTCTTCCAGTTTCTCACGCTTCTGTTGCAGTGGTGTTTCTAGAGCCTCAGTGAGGGCAGCTATTGTAAGCTGCTCTGAGCTTATTGTGACAAATTTGACTCCCCTTTTGTAAAAAGAGAAATCAGACTTTAAGATAGCCACCAGTTTGGACTCCAGCACTAGCACCTTTAACTTACACCACTGTGGTGAACTCTCTTCACTAGGCACAGATCATACGTGCTGCTACTTCTTCTTTCCGTTTTTGCTCCCAAGAGTTCCAGTGAGTCCGTGTTTTGTTTCCTTCCATCTTGCTCTCTCCATATTACACCTATTGTGCACTACTTTGTGACCTCCTTTGTAGTGAGTTGCTATGAAAGAGCACGGCTTTTGGAATAACAAGACAGACAAAAAGAGATTAGATTTATATAGAAATGTAATCAGACTTGACTCATTCTTTGTTTTATTGAAAATCCCACAGTACATGGTATTTTCTAAACCCTCAGCTGCTGCTGATTTGTCTACCTAAAGACCTCACCTGGGTGAAGCTGGAGGAATAACTAAATAAATTCTAGGGATTGATAATCCCAAGTTTGGAAACTTCATGAGTTTTAAACCTAATCTGTTTGGTTTGATCAATCCTGAATATATGACATCTTTTTTTATTGCTCAGTGGATTTTTCTCCTCTTTTCCTCTGGAAACTGGGTCTCCATAGCAAAGTCTCCTTTTTGTGATGTTAAATACAATTTATTTTTGGGAATGATAAAGTGCCCTTTCTGATGTAATCAGATAGAGAAACTACCCACACAAAAAGGATAACAGAAATCTTTGGAAATTAATGAAAAATTGGGCTAATCTGCATTGGAAAGATCTCTGTTGTAAAATCCTCAGACCCCTGAAGACAGAAGTCCTCTCTTGCTGGGACCACTGGGACTATTTTCAGTTTCTTGAGACTGAATACAGGTTTTGGCCATGTGCTGGTACCACATTGGGACCAGACAGATGAATTATGCAGCCTGACTTGCTTTGGACATGGGAAATGTGGGATGTTCCCCTGCCAGGTACATCAGACACAGCCTGTTTGTGTGGGTGGCAGGTCCCACCACACTGCCAGCCTGCTCCATCTCGCAGGGCTGGGAGCTTGGCGACTGCAGCACCCAGGTGTGTTTTGCTCTGAGCTGAGTCAGAGCCAGCCAAGCCTGGTGGCTTTGGACACAAGGGTCAGTCCCCTGTGAGTACAGCCAAGCTCACCTGACTTATGCTTTATTTTTATAGTTGTGATGACTCTCTCCCATGTAATACAATTTCCTCTCCCACACGATCCTGTGTCCTAATTAAAGGTCAACCCTCATCTGGTTTAAATCATCATGGCTGTGGTGATTTCATGCTTGCATATATAACTAGTGAGCTGTAAATTTACAGCTAGCACTGTTATACAAATGGATGGAGACTCATGGCACAAGGGTCATCAGCGACAACGTGAGCAAGGATGTTGAGACATTTTGGAGTTGGTTCTTGTGACGTCAGTAGTTGCGAATTTGGAAAATCACCCCGCTGTACTCTTTGTGGGGGCCTAACAGCTCTGTTTTCAGTTAGATTTCAGCTTTTTGTAATAAATTGTCTGTACTCCTACACCATTCCTGCACAAGCTGTTCATCAACGTAACTCTGCTGAAGAACTGAACATGACCATCCCCAGATCCCAGACCTTCCTTGTAAAACTTTCATTTGCTTAAAAGGCAGCCAGCCTCAAGGCCTTCCTTTTTTGTAAGTCTGGTGAGACACAAGAAAGCCGCTCTTGTGACAGTGTATTGCGAGCGGTCTCAGAAACTGCTGTTGATGCTGGTGTAACTCCTTTGTGTGTTAAGCATTGAGGCAGCCTCCCAGAAACTGGGAGCTCTGCCATGACAGTAGGTTGTCAGCAGCCGAACTGCTCTCTAAGACTGGAAACTGTGTTTTCACATCTTCTGCTAGTCTTCTCTAAAGAACTTTGGGGTTTTTTTTTCCCTGCTTTGCTTGCCTGATCAAGCAAGTCGCCTAATCAGCTGTAGATGTGTAACTGCAGCTGCTGTTGTCCCTTAAAGACTTAATATTAACACAAATGTCTCTCTCAGCATATAGCAATATTTTTAGACAGTATTTCAAACAGAATAAATGTTAATCCACCAAAAATAACTACTTCTGGTTTTAGTTTTTTTTTAATCTCTATAAGATGCTAAGAAGAATGATATTATGACTACCCTACACTTGAGCACTGTTTTATAGAAGAAAACAAACATGACCAGAGTAATGACACAGCAATAGATTTGTTTTCTTAGAAAGAACTGAACTGTAGAGTGTCTGTAACAGCACTGTACGTGTATTTGAATGTCAAAAGTCTGCCAGGAATGAGTGCTCCAAAGCTGATCTGTGTTGATTTACATCTGTCTCCTACACACTCTCTTCCTTTATGGAGCAGCTTTCGCTCTCCTCCTAGATTTTCCAGAAGGTGTCACTGTAAGGCAGTGATGGTCAAAAGTGTGTAGATTTAAATTTAAATGAGTGAAAAGTACTTAATGGCTCTAATTTTTTTGAAACGATTATTTAACTCCTAATAAATCAACAAGAACACTTTAAAACATTAGAATAAGAATAAGAATTGGGAGTATCAAAATTTCTTCATAGCTTGAATTTACAGCCTGTGTGAAAATATGTCATCCCAAACAAAATTCAGCTGCTCGGGCCATTAGTTCAATAGCTGAGAGTGCAAAACTACCAAAATGACTGAGCAGTTTTAAAGCCTGCTCTTTTAATGCTCATATTATGTGTGCACACAGAGGTACATCTGAGAAGCACATGTGCACACCAGTGGATGTATTCATAAGGAAAAGCTGGCAACAAAAATATCTATTTTTCCAGGTATTCAGTGAGATGTGGTTTTTTTGCAGATTTCAGCTTCCACTGGGCTTGGGGGCTCAGCACAACACACTGGGGGCCTTACAGAATGGGTGGGTGACACAGATTTTTAAATGATGCTGTTGTGGGTAGGAGGACTGGAGAGCAGCACTACAAAGATGAGCATGAGGGCTCCAGCCATCTGAAGAGGATACATGTATTAAAATGGAATGTAGAAGCTCAGACTTAGGAAGAATAAGCCAGAATTTTGTCTGTAGGCTACAAGTGAAGAGATGAGAAGAAGGCTCAAGTCACAGTGGTACCTAATGGACTCCTGATACAATGTGTCATGAAAAGTAAGTATGGCCTAGAATCAAGACGAGTTTCCAGTGAAGCTGGAGGAGCTTTAGCACCTCTGACCTGAGGCTGGCTGAGCACTCACCTAGAATGTTGCACTCAGCTCTAGTCCTTTGCCTTGGGAGGTGGTGAGTGTGGGCTGAAATGGGATACACTGGTATGCCTGAGAGCCAGCTGTAGCAGGCCAGAAACACAACCTAGGGAGCAGGAAAGCGGCAGAACAGACTAGTAGGGGGTTAGTGGCCATTTAAACTGTAGAGAAATAAATAGATTTTGTGGACAGCACCCTTTGATTACACTAAAACTAACTGTAGACTATATGATGTCCATAATTATAACTCAAGACTAAAGTTAACAGCTCTGGAGTTGCCTGTGTCCTTCCTGCTGCCTCACGAGATAATGATATGCAAATGCTGGGTCGTTCATTCCTCTTCCTCCCAGCAGGGAGTGGGTGCAGCCCCAGAAGTGATGCTGTGTGACCTATCATCTGTTTCATGCTATCCTAAGCATAAACCTCTATGGACAGTTCTTGGAGATGAGGAAGAGGAGAGCAGCTTTTCTGTGCACTCCCTGCTCAGATATCGATGCAGTGCAGATTTACCAGCACAGAGATGAGCCCTCCAGGCTTCTGCCAGTCTCCTTCACTGGTTGCTTATTTAAAATGGAATCCATGAGATAGGACAGCCACTTCGTTCTGGTCATGGTTGTTTTCCTGGTGAAGCTCTGTCTTGTGAAAAAACCCTGTGGCAGGAGCAGTTTTGGGGCAGGAGTGAATGGGTGAACTCCTGGGGCTTCACTGAGTGAGAAGGGTATCCCTGCAAAAAAAACCCCAACGAATACCACAACAGTCCTGGCTGCACTTTGTGCAGACTTGGTTTGTGGGTCCTTTGGAGTAAAAAGCTGACCTGAAAGGTGGGCATGAAGCTGTAATGCTCCTGTGATTTCTGCTTCCCCAGGACAGTCATTAGAGAGGAGAGAGGAAGGGAGAGCAGGAGGGAGCAGGGGGAGAGGAGGCGAACACTGGAGTTATGTCCCTGAAGGACCCTACTGGGGCAGACTCTCAAGTGCTTGTTTTTACAGCACATTCTCTAGCAACAAATTTTCTACTTAACCAATGTGTTGACAAATAAATACTGATTTGAATTTGTACATTTCTTTGATTCTTTAGGCAACTCTTGGATATGTAGCCAGATTCTTAATATAGAATCAAGTGGAAGTAGGTCATTTCCGCCCTTCAAATACCATTAAAAAGTTTCTCTCTGTTATGGAAGAGAGGGAAAACTTTTCCCCGTCTTTTCATCTTCCAAAGTTTCTGCTGTGCAAAGCAGCCTATGAAAATAAATTGGCATCAAATAAAAGTTGTTATTTCCTTTTTCCTTCGATTTTACTCTTCATCAGGACAGTTTTAATGAAATCCATCTATTTAGTTTGTGGGATTCTAGTAACGTACCTTCTCATAAATAATGGCGAAGTAAGAATCTTACGACTATTACTTTTAAATCAAAGTTATGGGTTTCTTAATGGATTCCATAATACAGATTTCAAAGTTTACAGTAGTTTAACCATACACAAACATTGTATCCTCCCCTCCTTTGTAATTCAGCTGCTCTTTATTTTCTTCTGCAGCTCCATATGGTTTAAACATCTGGGCTTTCGGAGCCGTTCCATGCCTGCTCACTGTGTTAGAGGGTTTGGTGCTGGAGCCTCCGACTGAATGCCAGAATCCTTCCCTTTGTGCTCCTCAGTGACGTACAAAAGAGCTTTGAGGTGGTGTAAGAACAGAAGGATTCATGGCTAATAAATACTTCATCTAAATGGGTGAGTCTTTGAGCTGGGCTGTTAGCTTAATTCTAACCATAAGGAGAAATAACCACAGCCTACTTTGGGTGGGAGAAGATATCAATCACTGTCACTTTTCAGCAGAGGAAAATGAGTAGAGAGGGAAGAAGCTGAGGTAGATTTTAGCTTTGGGAACTGGGATGTAAGCTTCTCATTCAGGCTAATTCTCTTCTGGGTTATTGGTGTTCCTAATGTTTCAGTTCAGTAGTAACACTTCTCCTGTTACTAGGTAAAATAAGATGATTAACACGTATGTTATGACCAAGGCTGGCTACAGAGACATTATTCAATTGTGTTGGATCTTAGGAAGACCATTTTGGTGCCTGGGTGTGTACAGAGGTTTTCAAAGTAACTCTCTTGATATACCAGAACTGACATACTTCTGTTGTGCTCTGAAGTTTATGCCAAATTATTCAGCCCTGGGAGAAGTCTTGCGAATCTTCTCACAAGTTAACATGCTGCCATATCAAGCATTCAATAATTTCAGAAGCTTCTTTCTCATGGTCATTTTAAGCTTAATTTACATCATCATTTGTAGGCAATATGAAAATTTGTTTTAAATCATCATGGTATGTTTATCAGGGGGAGTGATTCCCTAACAGAATTCTTTCTGAGGTAGAAATTATTTATTCCCTTTAGTAAGTTTTGCATTTACTGTGTTACATGCTGAGGATGAGCTCCTGGCCCTGAAGATGCCAGGAGAAGTTTTGCCTTTGACTCCAGAATTTCAAGACATCACCTTCAGTCTTCAGTGCAGTCTGTCTCCTCATAACCCTCATTTCCCCGACAATCTCCTCAGCATTCCTATGATTAATAAAAAAACTCATTGACACTGTCCCTTCCTATTTGGTTTTCGGACACTATGTGCACCCAGGGAAATCTCATTTTCGTCAGCAGCATCGCTGCTGTCACTGGCGTGGGGAGAGGGGCAGCTGTGACACTGCATCGCTGTCTGTGCCCATTACCACAGAGGAAAGAGATCTCCTACATGTCTTATTCATTTAGAAGGGAGCCTTTTTCAATTGCAAAACTTCAATCTCCTAACTGTAATCACCATAGATGTTTTTTCTCGCAGACATATTCTGCCACGTTGAAGCAGCTGAGTTTTTGTAAAGAAAATGTGTTTTCCTCTTTCTTCTGGAAAAACTGCTGGCATTCAGATGAGTTGCTACTTCTCTTAAATCTCTCCCTCTGTCCAGTTCGAGAGCCAGCTGAGTAACATAACAATACATAAATGAGAATTAAATGAGAAGGGCTTTTGCTTTGTATTTTTCCCTAATCATTATTACTCTATCCATGTCAGTTTCAGATTTACACCTGATTAAATCTGGAATAGAAGGAAAGCTGACACAATCCAGCAGGATCTCTTAATTAAACTCTTTCAATCAGTTGTATTTTTTTCCTCTTTTTGTTGTAACTTTTTAAGTTAGCCTGATCAGGTTGGAAATGTTCTGCTTGTATCTTTTGTAAAAGCATGGATAATATTTCTGTACTTAAATTGTCTTATACAGTTATTCTGTTCACTTCAGTGGAGCTAAGAATTTTTTTTGCATTGACAGAAATACTCTAATACCCACTGATAAAGGCAGAAGAAAAAGAAGCACTTATTGCTTTTTAGATGTTCTAAAAATATATATGTTTAAGTGTTATGAAAATATATTAAAATAAAGTTTCATAATGTAATTTTTTCCCAATAAAAGCATTTTCTAAACAGAATTTTTTTAATTGAAATGGTTGGGGTTTCTTACTTTTAATTTCGGCCTGGTTGTTAAAAATATTGTTGACTGAAGGGGTTTTTTGTACTACGTTGCTTTTTTTTCTCTTTTCCACCACCATTTCTCAGAATCCTCCTTCTATTGCAGTGTGTTTTGTCTTCATGTTGGTTTCTATTTTTATTTGTTTGAGTATATCTGCACGTATGTATATGTTTTTTCCTTTTGCTCTTTATATGTCTCCATTATTGGAAGTCTACATTCCTTTCCTTCTCCTATGATCTTTCTTGTCCATGCTTCTGCTCCTTCATACTGAGGAAGCGACTGGAACCTCAAAATATGTTTAAGATCACTATTTTACTCTCAATAGAAAAATTGAGTTTCTTAGTACCTCCGTCTATCATGCAGCTGCTAAGGAAGGAAGGTAATTCACCAGACAGCTGCGTACCAACAGGAATATCTATAAAATGGAACTGGACAGTGTAAAGCACAGTTCCTGAGCTGGTGTTAATAATGTGAGTGTCAGAGGAAGAGAAGACCACCAAACATTGTACTTGGCCCCAGTTGTGGAGAGACTCAGCATGAGGTGGAACTCCAGTGGACTCCTGGGGCTTGGAAATCCAGCAGAAGCCTGGGAGGGTATTGAATGGTTTCACTGGGCCTTTCTGAACACATCTGTGCATGCAGAAACTGGTAATTAGTTTGATAACTTCAAAGCTGTAGATAAACACATGGCGAGCAAGATTTGCAGTAGTAGGAAAGCTGCAATTTTGGTGCATAGGTAGAGGATGGAGAGCTAGAAATATGATGCAGCTCCTGAGAGCATACCTGATGCAACAGTTCCCAGAAAGGAATGGCAAAAGCCAATCTCAGTCTCTTGAGCTGGTGATTGGAGTGTGCACCAGAAGCTCATCTGGTTTAAGTAAATTCCCGTCGGTAGCCTGCCCTCTGCATAATGCAGTTTGGGGTCAAGAAATTAGACTTCCTCTTGCCTTAGTTTTTTGAAAGTTTTGTTTCTAGTTGTGTGATTTCTGGGGCTCCTAATACATAGTGATCACATAGGATTCATCTTAACTCACTGGGGTGTGTGTGCTGAGCAGTCTTTCGAATAATAGCCAGAGATCAGAATGCTTTTTCAGAAAGTGGGAGATTTAGATTTCAACTCTAAAGGTTTTTAAGAGCACTGTACACATAAAAGAGTGCTCTAGTGACCTTGTCTAAGTATCCTGATAAAGTCTGACCCATTTTATCAGTGGGGTTTTGCTTTATGCAAGTTATCTGGATATTTTTGGGAGCACAGAAAAAAATTGACTTTCCAGCCTTATAATTAGGTCCATTGCCTTAGGAGACTGGAAAGCAAATTTCAAACCTGTGATTATTTCCAATTGTTGTCTTGAGTTTTGATATGAATTGAGGAAAAGCAATAGGAGTTTGAGGGTGCCTTCAAAACCAGACTATAACCTGGTTGTTCAGACATTTATTCAGGAACTAGATTACATTGATTTAAAACTCCTTAATAAATGGAACCAAAGTCCCTATAGTTGTAAACATTATTTTTTGGGTTTTTTTGTTTTGTTTTTGTTTTTCTTATTAGGAGAAAGCTTTAATCACGTTTAAATATAGTTTTTTGTTTCTCTGACTCTTACTACAGACACTTTGGGGGGTGTACTCTCTAAATCAAAATTTTCTTTCAGTCTATGACACCTTCTTTGAAAACCTTTTTTCTTTTCTTTAAGCCAAAACAATACTTTTATTTCTAATCATTCTGTTCTGTTTTATTTCATTCAAATCAGTTATCAAACTTTTCTGATTACCTGCAGAAATCATTCACTTTGTGGACATAATAACTGAAACAAAGACTGACTGCTTTGAGAAAATCTGTTCCTTTCTTCTGGTACACAAAATAAAGGTGGCTGCCCAGACATAGTCTGCTTTTATTCTTGAAATAGTTCTCAACTGGGGACATTCAGCACCATGGTTGATGTGTCAATGTGTTTGCCACTGAAGAATAAACATCTCCATGCCTATACTGTAAATAAAACACTCTTCCTCCCCCAACTACCCAGGTCCCCTCTGGATCTTCCTTGCTGACCAGACACGAAAAAAGCATGTCAGCACTGAGAAATGGAGCTGATTATGTCAAAAGGAGAATCCAAACCACATACCTAAAAGTTGTCTGGAAAGAGTTTTGATATATCACTAAACCTGAAAAACTACTTGTCTTTGAATCTCTCCTGTAAGTGACCACCCCTCATCCCTTCCAACTAATTTATTAAAAGTATTTGGCAGTATAATCTTGACAGTCTTTCAATTCGTTAGTTTTGGAAGCATAAGCTCTCTTACAATAACAAGGAAATTGATCTTGGCATCCACATTACTTTTGCCTATTCCACACTGGATCTCTTCAAATGACTACTGCCACTAATGCTCTTGTAATTCATGTGAATTACTACATATCTTTTAATCCTGTTAAGAAGAGAGTAGTGACTATTTAGTTAAGGAGCTCATTGGAAAAATGATCTAAATTTTGCTCTGAATCATTAAACAAAGCCCATAATTGAATTTTGTAACACTGCGGAAAAACTTCTGTGATTATTTCAGTGGGTCAGCAATGAATATCAGTTTCAAATGTATTTAAATTTGAATACAAGCATAAAGAAGGGTGTTATTCTCTGTCAGTGTTTCTTATTTTTATCCTTGTCACTTCTGAATTAATTTAAAAATTTGGGATTGGATGGGTTCTAAAAAAAATATTGTCACCCAGTTGTACTTCTTCTGAGCATATGGAAGCATCTGGCAGCTCAGAAGGATGACAGTGTGATTGTTGTCCTGCTCATAGATGTATTTCTTGCAGTTGATGCAGTTCTTAAAAAATTCAAAATTTGCAATTTTTGAATTTGCAATTCAAAAACTCAAACTTTATTTGTATTTTTCTTTCAAATATATAACCTTTATTGCTTTTTAATGTAGAAACTGATGTATTACTGCTCTCTGAAACCCCATTCCCCCCAGTTCCCTAAAGAGGTTGGTTGTTCTACTGAAAAGCATGTATCCCTCTTCACCAAGCACCCAGCAAAAGTCGAGACACTTGAGGAACATTTAAGAGGAATGGTGAAAATCTGAAATGCAGTGGTGAGTGTGTTTCTTGAGAAGATCTGACCAGTCTTGCAGGAAGAATATTTATCTGTTTACCTGGTACCGAATGATGAATGAAGCCCTGCTTGTAACTTTGCTCTTCTAAAAATATTGCAGCACCAAGTAATAGAACAAACCATGACAATTGGTTCTTTAAATAACTATTTCCAACCTTATAAAAGTAATAGGAATTTCTTTACTTTTACCTGTTTCTTAAATCTGAAAACATTTCTGGAACATTGAGCCCTCTACTGAACCTACCTTGTTAGGTAAAAGGGAATTTCAAACTCAGTGTTAATGCTATTGTTAATGCTTAGCCATACATCTTCAGCAAAATTATATTAGGCATAAGAATGTTCAAACTAGCAAAAAATGTAAAAAACAACTTCACATTCCCCCTCTCTTAGTGCTTTGAAAGAGCATTTTCATAAAGCTGAAAACAATTAAGAGCTAAATCTTATGGGAAAAGCCTTTTAAACAGAAAAATGTGAATGATAATTGAGAGCTGCTTAGGAATATTTTACCAAACGCTTCAGAAACCACAAATGAGAGAGAAGGCCATATTGGTTTAAAAAAAAATACCACCCAAACAAAACAAAACAAAACAAAATGAAACCCTGGCTCAAAAAGAAAGTGGAAACAGATATGAAACAAACAAACAAAATAAACCCTGGAAGAATGAAAATTTATATTAAAATGGAAGAAAGGCAAATTTGATAGTGGTACAAGTCAGAATCACAGAATCATAGAATAGTTTGGGTTGGAAGGGACCTCAAAGAAGGTAGGAATTATTCGACAGTTGTTAAGGGGAAGAAAAACCTCACAGAGACAGAACATGTAGAGTGTAAGAGAGAAGTTTTAAAATATATTAAGAAAAGTTGCAGTTATATTGTTCCATTGCTAAAAGAAAGCGCTATTATTGTCTATAATGACCCAGAGACGCAGAACAGCTCTGTGAGTAACCACGTCATCCAGTATTTATGAAGAACATCAAAGACGTACCATTCAAGTGAGATACTTTAAAATAAGTTCGTTTGATAAGCCTCCCTGTAACATTTATTCTAATCTAGAGCTGGGAAAAATTAATACTGTACTAATGTTTTAAAGGAACAAGACAGTGACTGCAGTAGCTGGAGGATTTATGAGAAGCTGATGAAAAACTTCTACATGACAAATGAAAGGAAGGTCCTAGTGTCAGAATCAGTTGACATAGGTTTGCAGCAAACAGCTTTTAATATCTTGTTTTTAATAAATTGAGATAAATTTAGTTGATAAGCACAATGGCACTGAAGTGTTTTTTCATCTGGCATTCTGGTTAAGACATGAAAGGGGCAATTGGTAATATAGCATAGACTAAAACCTCATCGTGATAGCTCACATTTTAATCATTTCTGGCAGCTGTCAGAGGACAGGTGGTTCCTGTCTGATGTATTGATGCAAGAAGAAAGAGAAAAATTTATTTTTGTATGGGAAGGTTATTCATCAAAATATAAAACATCGCAGCAATGCAACAGAGGAGATAATGACTGAGGGAAAGTGGCAACAATCCTGCAAGCAGGATCAGAGGACGGCTCTCTTGAGACATTTGGTTTCAGCTTTTCTGTCTGTCTACAAAAAATTCATTAGCATGGCTAGCAAGTATTGTCATTCAAGGCAAGTTTTTTTTAGGACTTAATTGTGGGAAGTCCTGCAGCCTGTGAGAGGGTCAGGCTGCATGGTCCCTTACAATCTATGAAATTGCAAAGGAAGAAAAGACCATCCAAACCACGAAACCCACAGCGGGAAGGCGAGGGAGCTTCCCAGGTTTGAAAATACTGCTGCAGATGTCACAACTCACAGAACATTTGGAGAGTTTTACGCTAATGTGATCCATCTCCTTAAAAATGACACATCTGTTTCCACTTTCTGTTTCTTATATTATCTTTGTAACATCACTGCAGACTCCATCTGGAACTGAAATTCTCTTTAATTTTTTTAGAGCAGTGTTCCTGATAAAATCTGGCATTGTAATGATTTGAAGGCAAGGATAAGCTTGGAAAATGGAACATTTTCTGTTTCCCGCCCATGCAACTATGGTCATTCCCTCTCTGCAGGCACATATGGTAAAGACATACAGAAATATGAATGCATTTACACTGCATGTATACTGCGAAGGGAAAACCAACGCAACTAGACTAAGAAGATAGATCCTTGCTTTTGTACTGATAAAATTGTGCTAATCTTAAAGACAAATTAAAACGTGTATTTGGAGAAGTGTTTTAAATATTAAAAGGTGCGATTCCTAATTTCTTAGTATTAATAATTGCTGTACTATTCTCTCTTCTTATTACTCATGTTTTAAAATCTCCCTTGGCTTTGTAGTCAATCCAGGCTGCTGGGGCTTGTTCTTGTCTTACTGCAGTTTAAAGGAATTTTGTCACTGACTTCAGTAAGGGCCAGCTCTACTTTTACTTTTGTTTTGCAGCCTCTTTTAATTTCCTTTACTGTACACATTATCCCAGATGTAATATTCCCAATCCTGTTGTGGAAAGATCCTTTTTAAATTTCAGCATTTAACTATTTCAGTGGAAGTGTAAATAATATTTTTGTGTGTGTGTGTTTGATGATTAATACTGAGGAGAACTATTAAATTGTATCCTCAAGCTGTTTATCTATGAATTTAACAGCACAAAGTATATTTGGAAATCTTAAAATGCTCTTGGTTAATATGGAGTAACTTTGGGTGTATCTTATTGCACTAGGAAGAATGAATAAATGCAATTACTGGAAAACCCGTTTAGTCTCATATTATATTTCCCCTAGAGGTCCCAGTACAAAGTCTCATGGAGTCAATGAAGGCTTGGAGTGCAAGCATTCCTACAGTGTCTTTGATTTAGCAATAACAGTGACTTATTAATCTTCAGTTGCTAGACTAGAGTGGATATCTTTCCAGGAAAAAATGAACAGTAATATTTTGCTCAGGGAAAAGGAGGAAAAGAAAAGCAATTTAAAAAGAGAAAAAGATTATATTTTTAAGCAATAAATCCATTGAATCCCCTTTAACCTGAGAGAGAACTAATCAGGAGGGTTTTCTGGTAACTTAGTAGTGTCTGTGCGTCTTTTTCCCGGCTGACTAGTCAGGCACTCCAAAGTTTTTGCTGGGCGGGAAAGTAAAGAATAAGTAATGCCAGTTATGTGACAAAATTTGAACATGGAGTAAAAGAGGGCAACTTCAAGGAGGACTGAAGACCACTTCTTGTCCAGATTCATAGCTCAGTTTAATTTAGATGTTTTTTTTTGATGGAGGAAAGGAAAGGAAGTATTTTAGAGTGTTGCATGTGGTTATAATGGAACTATCTCTGGGCTTCTCTTTCTTCTTTTGTTTCCTTGCACTCCCATTTCCTGCCTCAGGTTTGGGAAGGAAATGCACTGCATACCCAACACAATGACTTAGCCCTTCACAGCATGCAGGAAAGGTCTGAGAACTTGTTAATGGTGGTGGCCTGGCAATATCCTTTCTCTCCTTATGAGAGCTGGCGAGACATAACTCATCCTCATAACTTCACTCCCGCTTTTTCCCAGCAGCTTATCTATGTGACAACAACACTCAAAAGGCATTTTGCCTGGTAAGAGTCAAGTAGCATCTTGAAGATGTGTGCATTCTTCAATTTTTCCGTCAAAGACAGAGAGGGTTTTGAAGTGTTTTTCCTGGAACCAAAATAAAGAGTTCTCCAGTAATGATGCCATCAATGCACTCTATCCATCTAGAACTGGTAGTTTTACTCTTTCCCTCTCTCTGTCCTAGGCATGTACTTTTCTAATCTGGGTAGTTACCTATCACTCTAACCTAGTGTTTGCTTTGATAAGCGTGTGTAACCACGGCCACCACAACCCAGTGCTGAAGGGCAAAGAACAGATTTATTCCATCACCCTGCTGGCTGGAGGATTCCAAAAACAGGAGGGGACACATGAACTGCTAAGCTTAGTCCATGTTAGCAGGGGCAAAAAGCCGGGAGCACATTCCCACCCTCAGCATCTCCAAGGGCCCGGGGCGTGTGCAGTACTTCACAGTGCTTTGCTTTCTATAACCCCCAGCTCCATATCTCTCTTCCAAACCTGTCCGTGAAGAATACCTCATGTCTTTGACAGCTTTCTGTTATCCTCTATGAAAACTCCACTTCTCAAGACAGACAGAAAACAACCCAAAGCAAGCACAATACACAAAATTTCCCACACTGGATATTCTTAGCATCCCCTAGATGCAAGATCATCTCGGGAGAAGACAATTCTACTTTCCCTCCTTGCCAGATCTTCTGCTTTCAACCCTTTTCCCCCAACACCTATATAGATAGAGTGGTAGATAACTAAGAAAATGAAGGAGTTATTTTAGCAGCTTTTAAAACATCCCAGACAGCAGTCCATGTTAAAGTTCATGGGGCTATTTAACCCTTTAAAATTCTGTCTTTCAATGATGACTAAGCACAGAAAATGAAGCTCCAAACACTTTACAAAGGGAAAAAAGAAATTAAGAAGTAAACCTTCAAAGAGTGGGAAGATTTCTCTTGACTGTAGAGGAGACTAGATCAGCTCTCTGGCCACATCATGCAATCTAGACTGTCAAGTGATACGGATAAATATTCATAATAGTGTTGAAGATTACACAAGGCAAACTGGGCATAAATGCATACATGTCTTGTGAAGTTTTTAAAAATCTTGTCTGGAAAAAAATTAAATACCCAGCAGTCTCATTTTTGTTAGCAATTCATATCAGGCTTTGACTGAAAAGCTCTGAGTTGTCAACACTTAATAAAAAACCTGAGTTTGCAGTAGTTGCAGAGAGGGACGCATCACAAAACCTGCCCTGATAGCTAACACAGTTTTCAGTAGAGGCATCTGCTTCTGTTCTTGAGTAGAGAAGAGGCGTTATCATTCCAAAACGCAAGGAGTTAGCTCAAGGATTGGCATTTTAACTCCCTTTTGGCCAGATGTGAAACATTAGGCAGTGTCAAAGCTGGAGCCAACAGGGTCTGGCCGAGTGCTCTGAACTCTATCTGCTACAAAACAATCATTACCGTATTATTGAAAGAAGTTTTATGTCAGTATAACTTAGATTTACGGTTTATGTTAAGACCTTTTAGAACCTTTCCGGCAGGAACACGGAAAATTAAAGTGAAGATAAATTGGAACGAACTGAGTACACCTTGGATTGCTACTTTTTTTCAACTAGTGAAAAGAGTACTCACTGCAAGTGGGATTCTGTTGTCTTTAATCAGGGCTCAGAAGGATAAATTTTCTGTAAAGCTCCTTGAAATTTCCTCTGTTTAAATATGAGAAATCTTTAAGGAATTGGTCAAATTTTCTGGAGACCATTGCTGATCTGCAATGAAGCAGTCTGAAAATTTTGATTGATTTTAGGGCTTGAGCAAAACTGACTCATGGAAGGAGAGTTCATTATTAATTTTTGTACTATCACGTGTTTAATTCACTTGTGCAAAATAAATCTATAAAACTGTTTGCCTTTATTTTTTTTCACTGCAAAAATGGAGCTGACAACTTCATGTTAGATTTTCCCATTTGCAGAAGGGACAAAGAAATAATAGGTAAATTTTAAGTTTACTTTTGAGGTATTTAAGACTTCTTTATGTTGAAAAATTTTAGTTTCAAAATGAAAATAGCTCCTCATCAAAATGCCAAAAATACTTTCCTATTACAAATGTTTGCTCAGGCTAAACACAAATTTGCAAAAGCCTTGGGTTTCCCAGAAACTTTCGTACAGCTTCTGCAGCTTGTCAAAAAAACTAATCCAGTGTTAGTCTTAATTTGCTCTGATAGGAGTGTGGGAGGAGAGTTAGGCCACGTGTTTCCATTTGCTCATTCTAAGCCCTTTTATGAAGTGTCCAATTTTAGTACAATCACATCAGATCTGAGATATCCACAGATGCACTCTGAGATCAGCAAGCTAGAAACATTTTGAAAGGTGGCGATACATGTGAGTGTGTGCGCACACACGCACGCCTTTGGAGGTTTCCTTTGAGGATACGAATTGTGATTTCATCCAGTTTTACATAAGCCACTTAGTTTTAATGGAAGCTTTGATCACTGATAGAAGAAAATAGTTTTCATTCCTCAAATTTAGAATGCAGAGGGTGATTTAACAGTGAAGTGTGTGCTTAATGCTCATACTCCTGCTTCAGCTGCTGTGTGCTGTTTCCCTGTGCTTTTCCTCTCAACCCGAGAACATCACGTTCTGTTCTAATAACTGAAGTTGATAAGATGCTAAGACGTGTCTTTCAGTAGATGTTGAACCCAAAATTTCACTGTTTGTTTCTTAATCCTACTTTGGAAATTTTCAGAAGTCATCAGTTATGGAAATGATCAAAGGCAAGAGAAAGATTTCTTGTTTAAAGTGAATGAGAATGGTCATTCAAGAATTGCCTTAGTAACATTCAGCTCTGGAGGGCCAGGGAAACATGATACAATTTCATAGACAATGCAAAATACATTTTTGCTAAAGTAATAATTACAATAATAATAAATAAGTCCCCTTAAAATTAAGAATTCTGTGATAATGAATCTCATGCTAGTTAAAGCATATTAGACACTAGGAACAGAGTCAAAAGCAAGATATCGGCACAGCAAGATAGAAGGAAAATACTTATAGAAAGACCTGGCCTCATTCCCTACTCTGCTGTTGGACCAGTAGATAATTTCAGCTCCAGTAAAATCAATGTGGTTTCATACAAATTCATTTAATTCAGTTGATCCTTGTTTTTTTCTTTCCCTATTTTTTTACCCCCAGTGTGTGATGCATGAAGAATTAAACTTGTCTTTTCATGCATTCAGTGAAGAAATTATGATAGTAGCAAATCCCCTGAAGTTTGTTAGTCAGGTGACAATCTGAGTGGAAGAAAAATTACTCAAAAATTAAATTAAAAATACCAGTAACTGTAGGAGTTTGCTCAATAGGGAAATGCAGGTTTGGATGGATTTTTTATCATTCACTGGATCCGCATATTCCTGAATGTATAAACATCCCTGTCTTTTCACAGAAGTCTTTGAGTACGACTGAATGAGGCAATGCTGGAGTTTCAGCCATAATTCTTGATTTCTTCTGCTTGCATAGATACAAGAAAGAACACTAACGTTGGTTTTTGTAACATTTCTGTGTCTTTGACTATGTTTTGTACAGCATGTAGTCAAACAGCCAGGTCAGACTATGAGAAGATCAGCATCTCACCCTTTTTGTTTCATGTATGGCGTGTGTCAGCAGAATGGGCAAGATATGAGTGTTGCCAAGTTGTTTTTTCACATTTCTTCCAAAAAGCACTGCTTCTCCTGTAGCCTCCTGAAGCTTCTGAAGAAGCAAAGGTTTGTGCTTATTACTGTGTAACAGTGGTTAGAAGACACTATTGCATATAATAATTTTCTTCGCAGTGGTCTTTCTGAACTCTTCAAAGAGTTTCCTTGGGAGCCTGCTACTAACCCAGAGGAAGCTAGGCAGCCAGCCAAGAGCTGATTCAGTATCCTTCAGCTACCTTGTGCAACCAAGTGTTGTTCATTGTGCTAGTGCTACTATACTGCACCACGATAAGCTCTGAAAGAGTAAAGGAACAGAAGGAGTGCTCACCAGCTCTAAACATGATATTCTTGTCTGGCTAAAATTTTTTCAGCCTTCATTCTTAAGAAACTTCAAAAAGCTTGTAAAGGTGATGGATAGGAGAGACTTTCAAGGAAGATTTGTCATGTGGTTACACTATACACCCTCTGACACAGGTGGTTTTGGTTGTAATGGAGAGCTTGTGTTATGCTGTAGCTGCTTGAGCATTCTCAGCAGTAGATCTGCTGTGATCTCAGAACTCCTGACCAGAAAGCATCCCTCTGATGTGACCCCAAGGGGTGTGATAGGATCTGTCCTTCCAAGGATCATTGCTGGTAATTCCTTTCCATCTCCTTTCTGACTATTATCAGGATGTTGATCTCACAGCTCATTCACTAGTGAAGCAGAGGAAAACCAGCTGCTGTAAGACTGCTCCTGAAACAAGTCTCCTGTTATGCCCACTTTTTGCAGTTTGTTCACTCCAAGACAACATTACACTTTTGACCAAACTGGAGAGCTTTCAATGAGAAGAGATCCAGCTGGCTCCTCACGTGCTTACACTCCTTCTGACCGATTGGGCCAGACTAGAACTAATCTGCTGTAAAATCCCCTCTACTGAGCAAACTGGAGAAGCTGGCTCTTCAGGAACAACTTTGTCTCTCCAAAGGTCTGCTCCTATTACAATACACCACTTGCCAAGCCAGACAGCAACAGGATCTCTGTTTCTTGTCATGAACGTAGATATAAATTGGCGTTTGCTGTAAACGGATGACTGAGCAGCTTTGCTTGATAGGGTTTTCTATGTACAGCTTTCCTCCAGAGCTTGACCCTGCCACATGCACCATCTAAGCATGGAAGTTTCCCTCCTTGGCTGCTTCTGGTGACTCAAAGCGAAGGCTACGGCTTCCTTCCTGCAAGACAGCAGACTGACCAGCTGCCACACCTCTCTGCTGATGGATTGAAGTGTTTTCAGGCCTGACCTTGCATTCTCTCAGCTGCTACTATGCATACAATTTTTACTAGGCAAGAATAAAGGGATTTAAGGGAAGAAGGAATAAAAGTGAATTTTCAAAGGAAATCCTGCTGTTGGTTTCCGCTATTTCCTTCTATTGTTGAATGTCGCAGATGCTGAAGTAAGTGTCTGCTGAGATGGGAATCCCATATTAACTATTGTCATCCAAGTTTGGTCATGGCCAGCAGTTAAATCATTCTTCCTTCTCGTTTGAACAGCTGGAGTCTACAGTGGTATTTCAGATATTTTTCTGAGTAAGCAAGCATAATGTTTCCCACAGGTCACTGTCCTCTGAAGTGGGCCAAAAGGATTGAAATAAAAATGTTGAACCTTCCGTAAACTCTCTGGCAGCATCTATGGAATTGCATAGAGCAGGATGCTTGCCAAAGCAAACAACTTACAAGTGCCATATTTTTTTGTGGTTTTTTTTGTTTTTTCCTTTCTCTTCCCTATAGTTTTAGCTTAATTTATATGGAACGCAATTGAATCCCTCAGTGATGCTGTTGATTTTCTTCCCGATGAGATGGCTACGAAGTTTCTGAGAATCTCTTCCAATCCTAAAATGCTCAAATCACTGTCCCTTGAAGGCATAAATTCAGTGTATGAGGCAATCTCTGTTTTTATACACAGTGCTTAAAAGAAGATTTTAGAAACCTCATTTCTAACATGGCTATGAATGTAAGAGAAGTGCATGGGCCTCTTCCACTGACCAGACATGACATTGTCCTTGCAGACTTGATTGTGTCTTCTCTCCTCCGACATGAACACCCTTTACTGGGGAATGTGGGTTACAAGTATTCACTCTGGTCTGCAGTTCTGCTCCCAAAAGACACAGAAAAGATCCCGGTGACAAATCATCTGAAGAAAGAACCCAAGGAATAGGGTCTCCTAGTTACATTAAATCTACTGATTCTCTGCTTCTCACTCCTCCCTCCCCTACAGTGGTCAGCAGCACAGGGACTGACAGGGGCCCAGCTGTGCCAGGACATGCTGTGAGCACAGGCTCCATCTATGCCAATCTCAGCCGTGTGGCTGAAATTGCTCAAGACATTGGCATTGCTGGAAAGGTTGGTTTTAGAAGTTTCCAGTCACCACCTCTGCCCCGGTGCCTTGTATCCTCCACGCTGGTGTTTACCACACCCTCAGGTTGCACTTCTGCGACGAATTAAACAAAGCTGAGCCAGCCCAGTCATGTTCCCATCTTCATATTTTGCTCTGTGCCTCTCCCCTCCTCTCTTGTACCGCTCCTGGCACAAGAATGTCAGGCTTCCGAAATTGCTAGTAGCTTTCTGTAAAGCCCTTTGAACCAGCTCTGAGCCACTGGGAACCATCAGCGCCAGCCGCAGAGGGGTGGAGATCGCAAGGGAAAGACAGGGATGCTGGTGGCAAAGTTGGTTTAAGCTGTTGAGAAACCTCATCCTCATTGCACAACAATAGCAGCATATGGGGCTACTCAGTGAGCTGAATTACTGAAATGGACAAAACAGAGCAACTCCCCCCAAAAAAACCAAAACAAAATCCCCCTTCCCGTAGAGGGCCCGTATTGGTGTGGCTGAAAGGGTAGGGAACTACTGCAGAATTCCTTTGGGGTCACTGAGGGTCTCATTTCACCCCATAAATTTCATCCCATAAATTGCCCCCAGAACCAAGATCATAAAAAAAGAAAGTCAAAAAGCCTTTTTAAAAATGAAAGTGGTAGATTTTGATTTGGATTGGAGGTGCTTAATTAGAATACTTAATTTTAAAGGCCTGTTCAAAGTTATTGAATTTATATGTTGATATTCTGCACCGCAGTTGAGTCAACAAAAACCCGTTGTGCCTTTCGGAAAAGATAATTAACTCTCCTAAATGTGTTTGCCAGAAATATTGGGATATAAATCATCCTGACAGAGTGGTTTGAACAAATTAAAACCAGTCTGTTAGAGTGACAACATGCTTACTTAACTCAAGATACAGTAATAAGTTCTTTGATGTTTTTCTAACTGAACCAGATTCCCAAAATTATTTTCTACATTTAATTTGAATGTCTTTAATTATGTTTGTATGTCTCATTGAAATAAAATCACGTGTTTTGTATTTTTAGATGCAAAACCACCTGTTTTGAAACATTTTTGGATAAAATATTTAAAACTTTGACAAGATTTTAGGCAGTGGATCATTATGCTTATGTATTTATTTATGTGAAGGACAGCAGATCTTTCTTCCTTATCAAGTATACAGATAACATGGGTGGCTGAACAAATGTTTCCTTCATCTTTGTTTTTCAACATCTCTATGTAAGGATAACATCTTTTGTTAAGAAGCTGTGTTTATAGTTAAATGGATCTTTTAACATTGTACACTTCCACTTGTTTTCACTGTTTCTGAACTTCTAATGTTCCTAGTAAATTCAGCAAGAAAACGGAGCACTAGAGAAGAAAATGTTTTCCCCACACCCATCCCCAGTTCACGCTTCAGAGTAAAAAATCTCCCCAAGACAACTCACAGTCTGTGCTTCAACTAAATATACAATAAAAATCACTAAGCTAAACTACCAAAGGCTCAGGACAAGAGTTTAAGGTGCTGCTGACTGGATCTCAAACCAGAGAATTTATCTTGCAGGTGTCAGAGGTTGGCAGCTGTGCTCTCCTGTGTTCCACTGAGGCAGTTAGTCAGCTGGCAAAGAAGGTGTTCTTCTGTAGAATTACGTTATGGAAAGACAGTGCCTGGCCAGAAGCAATGGAGAGTCACTGGTGTACTTTATCTTCTCTTAGTATTGTAATATTGAACAGGTTCTCCATTATTTCTTTAATGTGTATTTTCTGTGGCAAGTATGGCAACTCTAGAGCTAATGCAGAGGTGCCGGTAATGACAGTTGTCCTCAAATGCATATATGTCTTGGGAATTATCCTTCTCCTATTTTACATAAAATTGTCATTTCTAATATTCATTTTTATTTTTTTATTATTATAGTTATGAATTATTAAGATCATGAATAATATATTTTTCATAAGTTGCTGCCATCCTAAAGCATAGAGGAGCATTAAAAAATTTACTGATGGAAAATTACCTTAAGGCGCAGTAAAACATATTTCATTTCCTTTTATATCATTGCTTTTATATATTTTGTTTTTAAATTGTACTTGCTGGTAGTTTTTTGAGATTTATTCTGGGAATTTTTTGATTTGAAGCAACCAAGACAACATGATAGCACTCAGCCTTACAGTGCAGAGCCAAAACTGTGCCAGGCACAGCTGCATGAGCCTTTTCAAATTTAATTTTTAAAGGGCTTGAGAATAGGCATAGGAGAATGTAGTCTCTGAAGTTCAGCAAGACAGGCCATTGCCTGAATCAAAATTCTTTATGTTGTTTGTGGAATCTGAGGTTAAGATGCTGTTCTCTAATTTGCCAGAAGTGTCAGTAAGGATCTTTGTTCCTTAAGTAAACTGTCTTTGATTTGACTGAATTGAAATCTGGAAAAAAGTAACAAAGGTGTTCCAAATAGAAGGAGGTTGCAGGAGGATCCTTTGAGTCTGCGCTGTGTGTGATTGCACACAGGCATGTAGCTGTGTATGAGCTTATGCCTGCCTGTGCTCTGAAATGGGGAAGAGTTTGGAAACAATCCTCAGGTGTAGCACTTTTTATGATGTTTAAATATTAATGAAAAGTGAGGCTGACTGTGTTTTCTACCTGCAGTTATAACACAGGCAGGTTATAAGGGTAAAAAAACATGACAGCAGTCTATTTTCCATGGTGCTCTGACCCATGGGCCTCTGCTGCCTGCTGCAGCTTTCACCAATACTGACTAAACCTCACTGAAAATTCTGATTATTAGCTTGAATAAAGGGGTCAGAATCTCACCCCTAAAGACTAAAAGATAAAACTCATAGACTGAACTGCTCAGTTTTTTATTGAAGTTGAGCTGTAGAGACATTTTTCTGAAAAAATCTTTGCCGGAGTATGCATATACAAAAATATATGTATATGTATCTCACATCCTGAATATTGTTCTCCCAAAAATGGCATACTTTTACTCCAACAGCAAAGGAAAGTAATTGATGCAGATTAGATGTTTAGAAGATTAGCTGCCAAAGTCTGTTTTTAGTTAAACCACTGATAAAGAAAATAGTTCTATATTTTCCATGCAAAAGTTTTGGTGTGGGTGCCCAGGAGGTACAGCAATGTATTTTTTCCCCTTTTTTTTCCAAATAAACAATCTTCTTTCCTTGAAACTGCGAAACTTGACAGCTGCTATTCAAAGATAATATAAAACAACACAACATTCAGTGAAATATTCTTAGAACCAAAATAGCTGTTGTTAACATTAGTACTGACTATGTGAAAGATCAAGACAGCAGTGACATTCCATCTATTAAAAGAATCACTATTACTCAAAAACCAGGCATGTGAATCTTATGAATGCTCATCTCAAATTTGGGAAAAAAAATATTCATTAAGATATGGTGTTGAGAAGCTTTATTTTTAAATGAAAATTATAATTAGTTAGATGTCTGAGTCCTGAATATAATGTCTATTTCTTCAACATATGATTTTTTACATTTTATTGTGCAATTTTGTGCTTTTTTACACATGGCCTAGTACTGTATCCCTTGTTTCAGGGAGTGGTATTCAGCCATAAATAGCTGGGATTAAGTGCATGCCTAAATAATGAAATGGAGCTACTTGCATAAGGAGCTACCACTCAGTGAGAATAAAACAGGATTGGGTGTAGAATTATTTGTTTATTACTCATCAGACAGAATTACTTGACCACCCAAATAGAGTCCCTGAGGCTGTATCTGAAAGCCAGTAGCTAAAAAAACCCAACCAGATTACACTCTTATAAGCGGTCTGTACAGTGGATTTTTAATTTAGTTTTGTTCTGGAGAGGTTTTTTACAGTTTATTAATGACAGGGTTAAGAAAAGAACATTTGAACTTAATTAGTGATGTAGGATAATACATATAATTACAGTATGAAGAGAAGCTAAAATATCTTGGTACATACAGTGGCTGTATTTATTCCCACAGTAATTAGCCCAAATGTAAAAGGACTTTTCAGACCAAATTCTTGAAGTTAGTGACAAATTTGGATAGCTTTCTAAAACTATGAGAATCCCTCTGGCGCCATCCGACTTCCTCTGAAGTCAATGGAAATTTTGCCCACAACTTCAGTGGAAGTAAACAACGAGATAGTTTGGAAAACAACATGAAAACGTTGCCATTAGTGAGTCATGAAATCTGAAATCAAACTTCTAGAGAGTTTCCACATCCTTTGATCTCTTCGTAAGTGTACAAAGCAGAACTTCTAAATTCTTTCTTTTCTAGCAATGCTAAGAACAGTGTGTAGTACACTCACATATGTGAACCATTAAGTAAAGGCCCATGCTGTTGTACCCAAAAGTCTGATTCTGCATTCCAGCCTTTTTGAGCCTGATGTGTCTCATGTACGTCCAGAGACGTGGGTATTCAAAGCCTAGAATTGTGCAGAGGTCTGGTAAAACTACAGTTGCCTAAATTGATTTCTCTTGTATTAAAACAACTAGAAACAAAACTCAGTTTTTATACTCTAAATGTTTTCTTAAGCAGCTTTTCAGTAACCTGAACAAAGAAAAACTATGGTCCATAAAATTTTGAGAGTATTCCTTGGAATAAGCATACACATAGAACATAGGATTAATGCAATTAACAACATAATTTTTCAGAGTGAAAGGACTTTTCTTTGTAAGGTATAAAGGGAAAACATTTTCCCACACAAGATCCCTTGTTACTCAGAGAGTGAAAAATGCTCACGTCAGGATAGAAGACAGGAGAAAACATGACTGGCATGGAGTTAAACCCCCTGTGAAAGTACTTTGGGAAAGGCCACTTCAATAAGTGCACAATTGTGCAAATAAGGATTTCGTCCACTAGTCTGCCATGGTTTCTCTGAATACAACAGTGGTTCAGTTTGAATGTATTGTGCATATATCTGAGTTCTGCACACTGGATGTCAAGGCTCTCTCTTCAGACAAAGCCTTATTGTTTAATAAAATGTTTCATAAGTCCTCATTGTGGAAGCAACAAACTTCTCCTCCCTACCAAAGCCAGATCCCGTTCAGAGCACAATTTGGAATGCATGTCCTTTTTAATTTAAAGTACAAAATAGCCTCTCTGTGGCCTGTGTTAAAAATCCATCTGAATGCAATATCTTTCCCCCAAGCCCAAACGGGCCATGATGTTTTGTCTCGAAATAAAAGCACACACTGACCCTGATGCTCTGCTCTGGCCAAACCATTTTCTGTCTAAAAGTGGAGGAGGATTTAGAAAGAAAGAGTATTCTTGTCTACATCTTAGTCTACCTTATTTTGCTCATTGTGTAGGTAAGTACAACCTTATTCAGGACTCTGCTAAATTTTGTTTTGCTGTGTTTTCTCCAGAAGACATTGAAGCAGAGGAATCTCCCCATACACTGCATCCACCGTAAGCGTCATCATTACAGGCCTTCTATACTGGGTCTGTCAAGTGGGCAACACAGAGGTATTGTGCTCCTTCTTCTTTGTCTGGGATTCTGTTCCTTGGCAGCACCAGAAAAGCTACAGAAGCTGTAGTATAGCAGATTTAACCCTCACATTTTCTCAGTTTTAATCTTTTAAGTAGAAACGTGAAGCATTCGGTAGAGATGTTATTTCATCATAAGTCTCCTGTAATTACTTAGCAATGACTCTTAAGACTATTTTCATTGTTCTGGTAGCCTAAAATCTATTTTGATGTTTTTACTTACAGTAGCTAGATATATTAACTCATGAGTATTAGAGTTAAAATATTGTTTCCATTGGTAAATTGAATTTTTTTATGGATAAAATTATTTCACAGGGAATCAGAAGCTGTAGAATGGCTAAAAAATCTTTTATTTATTGTTGATACACAATATCATACATTTGTATTGAATCACAGCCCACAGACTCCCTTACTTCTTACTAAAAGAACTACCATTAACACTGAAGCCTATGGATTAAACAGCTCACTTACTGCTGGAGAAGCGGGATGTATAACCTCTTAGGTAAATGGCATTATAATTTTAAATGTTACAAACATTTTCATGGTGTTTAAAATAACTTACTTTACCTAGGAAAATTTTTTGGATTCTTGATTTCACTGTTTTCCAAAGTCTTTTGATCTAAAGCAATTCTGTAGGTGGCTGGGGCTTTATCATCTCATCCTGTCATTTCCTTGAGATTAGGACCTTTACTCAAGACAAAATAACTTCCATTTTTATTTATTTGGTGGGGCACACAAGGGCAGCAGAAGGTGACCTTGGAAAAGGACAAATAGAATTCTTCAGTGGTCCATACCATATGTTTTAGGTCAAAGACTTCAACAAAAAGACATGGGACAGCAGGATAAGGAACTAAAAATTTAACAGTAAAGTGTTTCTTGGATAAATGTACAAAACAAAGGATTCTGCTGTTTCTTCCTCAGAAGTATATTTTAAACGTAAATGTAAACCGGCGTTTTTCTTCTGAAAAACCTCAAACCCCAATGCAGGCACATTCCAAAATAACTCCTGGAGTGAACAGCCCAACATAAACAACAGAGGCTCACAAAAAGCATTTCTGGACCATTGATGAACTTTCCATTTTTCTTCAAAATGACAGCTCAGGAGAGCTTCCAGGTGTGTTGGTATGTGCAGTTTATCAGCTAGATAAGGAATGCTGTCACGTATCCTAGCAAAATGAGAATGCATCAACTTCAGGTCCCAAAAGTCACCTATAGGCTGTATGGAAAATGTCCATCCTTGAAAGCTTGCACATCTCAGCACAGATTGCTGCCTCTCTGGCAGTGCTGTGTGACCTTCCAGTACAGCAAATGTGCGAGGGACTGCTTACTATTGTGGGAAAGAAAGATGCCATGCTCCCTGCTGTACTGCCACATGGCAAAAGGGAAGATTACTTACAGGTTAGCTTTTCTTCTTTTAATTTCCCATATCTCAGCTGTGGGATCACTGTCTGATGGGTTTTTTTTAATCCCAAGAATTAGAAAGGTTTTAATTGAAATTAATAGTTGTCACCAAAACCTTTTCCTTGTGCCTTGCAGGAGGCTATTCATATCACCTGTTTTACTTTGATGGCTTAATCATCTGAGCATTAAACACTTGCTGCTTTGCTAAACTGGGATTTGTCTGGCTGTCTGTTTTTTTTATCCTTCTATTATCTAATAATATCACAGGACAGACATGAACGTGTATGTGTATGAGTAAGTACCAGAGCAACCTGGGTGTCTGGATGACGCATTCTCCTGGTCTTGGTGGAGAAAAGGTGTTTTACTTTTAGTAGTAGTTTTTTTCTTGGAAGTGAACAAGTTTCTTCTTAGTGAAATATGTGCCCTTCCTGCCCTGCAAACCATAGCTGGACAACACTCCTCATGCTCTTAGCGTGGAGGGTGCTGAGGAAGCATATCTGAGGGGGAGTTGACTTTATTTTGGGCTTTTGAGGCCAACTGTAGTGTTTCTGCCTTTGTCTGGGGATCCAGCCACTACTGCCACAGTTCCTTCTTCCACTACATGCCTGCTTTCCTCCTGACCTTTGCCTGACCAGAGGAAGGAGGGGAAGGGAGTGGCAAGAAATCTGCATACCCAGAAAACATTTAATAAATCACTGCAGGCTCGTTTTCTGCATTGTGTCCACGGAAACACCCACAAAATGAGAATCCGCTCAGTACAAAACACCACAGGAATCTCCTGTTCCTGTACAGTGTATATACGCTGTGTGTCTTTACTCAAAGGAAAATTAAGGGTCCATAAACAGACTGTTTCACAATCACTTAGCATCTCCCCCTGAAAAATCCTACACTATATGCTTTTTTCCTTTTTAGTAAGGCGTACGATACTTGATGAACAAAGGAAGCTTTTGTCAAGCGTGATTAAAAACTCTTTCTGTGAGCATTTTCAATCAAATTCCTTGTATTTAGGAAGGCTTAAGAAAATACAATAATAAATTAATATTTACCATGGAATTTATTAAATGACATGCATTCAGGAAAGTTTCAGCCTAAAAGATATTTGAGATTATAAAGGTGAGACTCCAATCTGAGCATAACTTTAACTGATGTACTGAGAGAACCATGTGCATGTCCAAAGCACACAGTGTAGAAAGCCTTCATGCTGCCTCTTCTTTTCCACTTACCGATTCTTTCCTGATGACTGACACAGTTGCAACATCCCTGCTTTGCTCTGCCAGGTACCAGTCGCCCCCGTTTCACGTCAGGGGCCGTGCCCGTTCAAACAGAGCTCCGTGTGCTCCGCTGTAATTAATGATGACAGCTTTTCAAAGAGAAGGAGGGCCTGGAGGATGGGCTGGTCTACAGCCTTTGACTCTAAAGCTTTTCGGCTTATTTATGCAGGACATTTTTTTCCCACCTACTTCTCTATCAGAAGGGTGAGTCATGCTCATGTGCACGTCCATAACATTGCTTAGGTAAGCTGCCTCTTTCAGTTCAGTATGGCGACACACGTATAGACATTTTCAGACTGTGGACACAGGATTGCAAGCTTTGACTATGATGTGAATATCCTTTTCAACATCTAACTGTATGTCTTGATCTAGACTGAGACTCCCGTGTTATTTGGGGCTTCTAAGTGTAACTAAAAATACTTCCAGACTGTAAAGAACATGGATATCTCCTGGTCTGTCAAAATAAAAAAAGAAAGAGAACAACTCACCGCTCTACCAACTCAGAGTTAATCTTATATTTCTGGGAAGTAAAAATGGCTGAATGTGAACTCGCCAAGGCCATATGTTCCTGACACACGTGTTGCTTCTCCATTTAGCTGCCAAAGAACATGTCTGTGTTTGACTCTAAAAGGTGCTGAATAGTTTCTTCAAAGACTGAAGCATCCCATATGAGGTCTTGAGGATAACAGTTTTGCCAGGTCTCAAGATAACAGAGAATCAAGTCAAGACAGCTGGACTCTGTCTTCAGAGTCACTGGGATAGCAAATTCTGATTCTGGTAACAGAGGAATAAGTTGAAAATTTGCCATCTCTCTCTACACCAGAGAATTTCACCCTGGTGACACTATGTTAGGTACACATAACATTTAACTTATCTCAGCAACGGTGCTTTTGTTTTCTGGTTTGAAACTTGAGGTTGCCAAGGTTTTGTGTGTTGTACAGAGCTGTGGGAAGGGAGTTAAAGAACATTGCAAATATTTACTATAGGCTTTACCAGCAATTAAACTTTATATTAGTCCCTCCTTCCTGAGTAGTGTCAGATTATAAAGGGCCTGAAGTTACATTCTAGCACTGCAAAAGGCACAGAGCATGGGTCTTTGTCAGCCATACGTATTTTACGCATATACAGGCTAGGACTTAGATAGAGGTGGTGAAACCAGATAGACAGAGTACATTCTTTTGTCAGGAATATTATCCTGTATTGCAATGCCTGCCTTACAGCAAGCCTTTCTGCTTCAAGAATTAAATTCCTATTGCAGGAATGAAAGCAGAAAGAAAGCTCCTCTTTATACAATGGCTTTTCTAAAAGTCTGGCATCCCAAACCACAAACAGTGCAGTGTTTCTTCAAGGACTGGAATCAAGACTGTGCACCAGAAGCTAAAAAACCTGTGAAATCTTGTAATATGTTTAATAATACCATTAGGTTATACCAGCATTAAGATAATTGTGTTCAAGAATTTTTTTCCTTTGTATTTTTATCTTTTAGATTTAGTAAATCGAATTGTTTTTAATCAGAAGTTATCTAGATTCTAGAGGTGTAAAGGGGAAAGTAAATTGTTTCTTGAGTGAGATGAAATTTAGGTTCATCATCTCTGAGAACACAAGGCAGATCTCTATTATAGTGACTGATTAGGATGAGGAAGGGAACAAAACTTAGAGGAAATGAGATTATTTCTAAACTGTTTGTACAAGAAATGGAAAGGCAAGGGCAAAGGAATTCTTTACTGGCCCATCACACCACAAAGCCAGGACCAGAGCACTCCTGGCTCCCCTGCTCTGATGTCAAAGGCAAATAGATTTGAACAGGCTATGATCACACCACGCAATAACAGAGAGTGCTTGTACAGAAAAACCTGCTACCCTTCCCTCCCCACTGCTCTGGCACAGCACAATCCCAGTGCCTCTATGTCTCCACCTTGTAAGCAAACTTAGGCACCACCCCCTGTATTCACTTCCCAACAAATCCACAGTTTTTCTCACAGACCCACTATTTACAATACTCAGAACGCTGAAACTAGGAATAGTCAGGGTGGCAAAGGTTTTGCACTAGCCAAAGGAATCAGTGTATTTTTCATGTCATATGTCAGCTTAATTCTACCCTTTCCACCACAAAAATACATTTAATAAAGGACAGCTTGTCTACTTACTCTCTTTAGAATTACTCTCAGCTATCAGTGACAGCAAACATAAATTATTTTTTGCCTAATGAAATTAAAGCTGCTGCCTAAGGCATTAATATACAGATGGCTTGACTGTTCAGAAGTGAAATGCCGCATCAGCTGCTGAGAGATCTTACTATGTATATAGTTAGAGCAAATCATCTGTAAAAAGAAGCCATATGACAGGAGAATATTATTTTTTAATTTTTACTATGGTTTCTTTACTTAGAATCAGACTTGATAAGATCTTGCTTTGTGATATATACAAAAATTTCCTATGATACCTGTGATGGGATGAAAAAATTCTTCTCTCAGAAACCTCTCAAGACTAGTACCTTCTGTTCACAGGTACAGCAAACACCTTTACTTATTCTGCTTTGCATGCTTGTGTAGGGACCTCAAAGAAGGAACTTCGTGTTGGTGATTAGGATGTGCTCTCTCCAACAAGAGGAGAACATTGTATGGGAGCATTAACACAACCTGGTCATAGTGGTTGCACACAGTTCTTGACCCATTACAGCTTCAGGGCTGATGTTTTCTGTGCTGTGCACTGCATGGCTCTTTCTCTTCTGCTTTTCGACACACATATCTTCCTGAACTCACTACTGGCATTGTTTATGTGGTGCTACAGCCTAAGAATAGAAGCTGAAATTTTAATGTTTTCAATGGCATGTCATATACTCACAGTTTGCATGATTTTAAAACCAATGACTTGAAACATGAAAGTTCCTGACAGAACAGTGTTTTTCCAAAGAGTGCTCTCTCTGTAAAAGAGGTTCTTTCCACTTAGCCTGGTCCCATCCTCTCCCTGTTCCAAAATCTGTTCTTCTTATGAGATCTGTCCTCATGCTTATATTCTCTATTACATCTAATTATAATAGTATAACCACATACTATAATAATATCCAGCTATAGTTCTACATCAAATAGAAAGCTTTTTGTAAAAGAATACAAATTTTCAGTGCAATAGGGAAATGAAAACACAAGCATGCCTGAAAAAAAGTAACATTTTTCCTTTGTTAGCTATGCATATCTACTAGTACATTTAATGACTTATTTTTTATAGTCTGGCATTAGATTGAGCTGTTTAGCAAGCAAGTTTTTGTTTCCAAAGTTCAACCAAAGTTATACCAAAGCTAGTTAAAAGAACACTGGACACTCTAGTAATCAATAGAAAAGTTGAAAGTACTTAACCAAAGACACATCTTGGCTGACAAAAAAAAAATTGAATAAATATCTATTTGCTGCTTACCTTCTCCTTGGGTCTGAATGAAAAAAAATGTTATTATGTTCAAGGGGAAAACCATAAAAGTTTGGTAAACTTAAAAAGAAAGGTTTAAAATAAGAGGAAAGAAGAAAAAAGTTTAATTTGAATAGGGGTTGTTTTGGTGAATGAGAGTTTTCAACCTAAATTTAGCATTTTCTTCAGAAGCATCCTGCTCTTCAATAAATGACTAAGACTGTGTACACACAGGCCTTCCTGAATGTGATGTTTACTTGCAGATGCCAAGATGGCCTTCAGACAAATATCTAACACAATATTATAGAAAGTGGATGCAAAATTAACTCTTGCAGTCAAGGACAGCCAGCTGGCCCCCATGTGTCCAAGCCAGAGAGAGATTCAGACTTGAGAGAAGCTGATGGGACGTCCATCTTAAAAATTCCTCTGAGAGTGGTTTTCTTTAGAAACTCAAGAGTTTAAGATTTGTGCTTTTAATATTTCCATGAAGCAACTGCTCCCAGAGTGTCAGCACAGAGTGAAGGCCCTCTATGGAAGCCAAATTAAGTGGTTTTAAGCACAAAAGCTAGAAGCTGTTTCTTGATTGGTGACAACACAAGGCCATGAAGGAAATCAGGTCACAGAGAGCTGAGATAAGGTTTTGATTTGGAGGACTCTATTCAAGGTGCAAAATTTAGACCTGTTTTTGGGAGTGGCTGAGAACCCAGAAGCGCAGCTCCAGGAAACAGCAGGGCAGCTCTTGAGCAGGGCAGACCCATAAAGTGCCACACAATGTGCTGCTGTGTTTTGCTTCAACAGTAGCAGAAGTCTAAAAATACCCTTGTCTGTATTTTTGCCGTTGAAGTTTTCTGCAAACACAATTAATTAAATCTCTGTCTCTCACTTTCCAATGCAAAAACAGGAGAACCAAATTTTTAAGGCACAGAGATACCAAACTTGGTTGTGAATGCTACAATATATGCTAGAGTGCATTTTGTTGAGACCCTACCAAACAAGTGTCATCTGAGTAAGCATAAGGTGGCAGAGATGATCAGACCTTAGAATTCATTTGCTTCTCCTTTGAGAAAACTTCCTTTCCCCTTTCAGAACTCTTAATGTGAGGTGAAATTTAGCAAGATACAAACTGTATTTTAAAAAATGAGATATCTTTCTGCAAACTCTTGTCAGTATCACAGCATTTTGTAGTGATTTTTAAAACATAGCAACTTAAATTTATCCCTTGTCCTAAGTTATTTACTTTATTTCCTTGGCCGAAATTTACCACATTTTTTTAAAATTTATTTTTATTTCTCCATTTTATGTTTTTTATAGCAGAGTATTCTGCTTCAAGTGAGAACTCCAAAATCACTTGGAATTGTTAATGATATTGAGAAGAAGCCACTGAACAAACCAGAAATGTTATGGACTTACTTAGATAGCATTGCATGGTCTGGATGTAAATGTTTCTGTCACTGGTGGAAGTGCAGGAAAAGGAATGTCACCCATGTTAATATTTTTAATATAGACTCTTTCATCTGCAAAGAGAACCTTGGAAAGCAACCCCCCAGGGTCTTGGATCTGGATGTCAGAAATAACCTCACCATAATCTCACCCACTGGATCTAAATATTTCTTGGTGATGTTCTCCTAAAAGAGCTTTTCTATACTATCTGATCCTATTACTATATACTCCAGGAATAGCCAATATGTCTGTGTACAAACAGCTATTGAAATATAGAAATGCAGTGTTTCATCTTCATGCAGTTATTTTACATTTTGAATCATTGCCTCTGTGTCAGAGTAACTAAATTTTTACTGGAAATATGTTTGCATTTGATGCTCCCAATTTTTATTTAACACTGCACTTTTTATTCTTAATAGTTGTTATTATTATAGTAATAATCATTAACATGTTACTTGTGTCTTTGCTTTTTGCAAACTTGCATGTTTTCAAAACTGCTGTGATTTAAAAAAAAAAAAAAAGGTAAAAAATCCCCCCCTCCCAGATGGGAAGGGAACTATCTTCTGTTACATTGACGATAATACATTTTAGTTTTTTAGATACTATATTGCATATAGTAAGCTGAAACAGGCTTGTTCCATTCTATCACAGCTAACTGTTTTTAGACTTCAGCTTTTCTCTCCCCTTCTTACAAATCTCTCTCTATTGCTTCTTTCTGAATTTCACCTTTTAAACACCTAGTGAGATGCAGGTGGTCTGTGTCTGACTCATCTCCTGCTTACATATCCTTCAAAGCAAGGGATAATTGCTTCTTTTGCTTCTCTACCCTCTTCAGCTAGCTCTGTGCCTTCTAAGATTACTCTTCCTCCCAGCTGCTGTTCTGAATATTCTCTCAATTTCTAACACTAGCCTTACCCCCATTCCAGATTTACATAGTTTTCTTTGGGCTCCTGAACACCGTTCTAATTTTCTGCTACATGCCATCCACTCACTTTCCCTCTGTCTGCAAAGCCAGATTTAGTGAGCTTTGTGAGATCTATTTGATCACTAAAAAAACTGTGCAGTCCAGCAGTAAATGTAATATGTATTCCAGAAGACCTACAAACAAGTTTTACTTGGCACTCACAGCAATGAGGTAAGAGGATAAAATGAGTTTGTGGTCACATTACCAGACCACCAGCAGAGAGTTATGAGAACGCTAGACCTATTTTAATTAGGAAAAATATAAAAAGTTTACATGAGAGCCATCATTCTAGTCTTCTATGAACCACAAGCTGTAATTATAAACCCTAAGTATGAATTTTCTTAGCTTTATTCTTGGATTTTAATATCACTGTGTGAAACAAAAGATGAATTTCTTTAGGTTGTTCAAAGTATGCCTTTATTGAAAAAACATTTTTTCCAAAAAACTCTGCTGGAGATTACACTTGATAATCTGCATGGTCCCCTCTAACTCCAAAACTGATCCATGCCATGTTATAAATCTGTGCAGTATAGGTTTTTAAGGCTGATTTCTATGTAAGTAGAACTGCACATCTTAAAAATTGAACCCTTTATCTTGTGTAAGGGGTGAATTTAAATCTTCAGAATTTCTCTGAAACCGTTACGTCTTGAGGAATTGTTTCATGTTTGATTTTTACAGTGATCTTATGATAAGATGGACAGTTGCTTATGCTGATTGAAGGTGATTTCTTACAATGCAGGAGTTAAATGCAAATTTTTAGCCATGTAGTCCAGTATTGCAACAATCAAATCATCAAAAATGATGAATTTGATTAAAAATAGTCTCAAGTAACACAGTCTCTGGCATTTGTTTACCTCAGCAAGGATATGGCTAGCTGGAAATAATCCAATGCCATGTTAGAAAGCTGAAACTGTTACCAAACTAGTTGGTATGATTCTGTGGCATAGTGCCATACCTTGCTCAATCATTAGTAACCAGCTTGGGTTCCAGTAGGAATGTAGCTCGCTATACATGATGTGGTACCTGAATTGGCCTCAGAACTGAGTTTTCTGAGAATAGTGGTCCTGTCTTTGCTTTCTTTAAGGCTGTAACTATTCGGCCATCTTCTATTTAGCAAAAGCTTTTACCTATGTTTTCTAAGAGATGTGCCATCTCTTCACCAAGTACATTGACACCATAATCTATAGCAAAATATAAAGAAAATCTGAAAAATGAATACTATGGTAGATTTAATGCCTGAAGCAGTGGAATTGTGGAACCTGGAGTAAACTTGGAGTGGAAAGCTGGCTATTATATGTGGGAGAAAACTCTCCTGAAGGTGAGGGAAAGGCTTTGCTAGGGCATCACTATTGGATTGCCTTTCTCGTGTACCTGTTCCTTATGTAGTGGCTGTCGTGATACTACACTGCCCACCTTTAACTCAGTAATTCAGTGATTTGGACACTCACGTGAATGTGAGATAACCAAACTCATTTCCTCCTACTGCTTGCTGAATTTTGAGTCTTTGCCAGCTTCCAAGCAAGTGCAATGACCTTGTGATAATTCTATCGGTGTACATAACTGCAGAGGAAGGGACAGCCAATGATTGAAAGGAACAGAAATCTCTTGTTGAGGCTGTTCTACTTCAATTAGACATTTGTGGTCTCACAAAAGTGACTGCTATAAAGATGATCAACATCACAAAATTCAGAGAACGAGGAAATCTGGATTTCCTTCTGCCAAAAATCATTTAGGTTATTCTACAAGATGGTGCCAGTTTAGGAACAGGGACTGAGAACCACACGAGGAAGATTTCTATTCAGGATGCTCCAGTGCTTGCTCAGAAAGTATGCCTGTCTGTACTTGGTCTTCTGTACTGGGTGTCCTGAGAAGCTGCCAGGATAACCTGCTTAGTCTGGTGCCATCAGCACGTTCCATTGGTACAGCATTTCTCCTCTGGCTTTTCCCACTGGTGCTCTCACTGCCCTCGATGGGTAGGATTTTTTAGACTAACCTGGGGTGTACATCAGTGTGACTGTGAACTTAATAAAGTCCTACGTGCACAAAAGGAAAAAAATGGAATTTTTCTGAATGACATTTCAAAGTGAGATTTTTTTGGCCTTGCTCATGTAAATTCATTTCTGTTCACAACCAAGACAAACTGCTAAAAGCTAAGGGACCGGTTTAGATTGTTTTTCTTGAAGAAAACAGAAAAATGCATTGTCTGAGGTAAAGAAATATAATCCAAAGACTTACTGTTTAAAAATTACATCCTTGTCATGACTAGTAATTAATTTCAATGACTTGTCTGGCAGACAAGACCAGTAATTCTGAAAATGTGTGGTAATTCAATGGCTGTCTCTTTCTTTAATATTTTTCTCTGCTTCAGGCTAAGGAATTAACATTTATTTTGAAAATAGATCTTGCTTCCTTGAGTTGTCCTTGGAAGACAGTCCCTGGAAGAATTAGTGTTTTGCATACTTATAGCATTTCTTAAATCTTTAATTGTTTCCTTACTCTTCTGTCCCCATATGTGATCTATGGTTTTACCTCTTATTTACATTAGACAGAGAACAGATTTTATTTTCTGAGTTCATTCGTTTATGCAGCTTTGGACAAATTTAGCTGGATAGCTGCAGACTGACCATAGGAAACAACATGGAAATTGTTAGTCTAAGATTCACTAGTCCTGATCTGCTCATTGAAAGATTAGTGAGTAATCTCATCAAAGTCCAAAAGCTAAACGTTGTTGAAAACATTACTTATAGCAGTAAAGTTTGCTGATTCCTTATCTTAATTTCTTAAGGTGGCATTTCCTCTTCACCTCTTCTAAAAAAAAAATCTTAATATTAGAGCTCTGATCTCATCTGGTCCAAACTGAGATGCTTCTATCAAGTCAGACTGATTTAGACCAGCTGAGCCACTCCACTTCCTTTACTGTCCAGACTTTGTGCTCGCTCTCTGTGCTTCCAGCTGTGTGCTCCTGTGCGCAATGGCCTCCAACGGCTCACTAAAAGCTATTCAACTTTTTGTGATTTCTGCACACAAAAATCCTTGTGAATGAATGTCATTAACTTAATGCAGAAAATTCTGAGACTTCGTGACTAGAAGAAACACCTTTGCATCAAGTTTCAAGCAGAACATTGTATATCAAACTTGTGACCACCTTG
The DNA here is from genome assembly GCA_013397755.1 of Cnemophilus loriae. Lineage (NCBI taxonomy): Eukaryota > Metazoa > Chordata > Aves > Passeriformes > Corvidae > Cnemophilus > Cnemophilus loriae. The sequence goes on from VZTF01003389.1 coordinate 1,106,641, forward strand.
TAAACTCCTGGGGTCTAGCAATGATCTTGGTTTCTACCAGACCATAATTCTGTACTCAGTAACATGAACTTTTACTCTTTTGGATTGCTTATTATGATAAATTTGATAAAGATATGTCAGACAAATTCCAGACTGTACTGGCCCTCCTGGTAAAGGGTGAGATGTCCACTCTGTCATACCATGGGCCTGTTTTGGGATGGCTCACCTAAGGCTTACCCTGATGTTAGGAACCTCAGCTGCTTTCCTGCATGGAGTCCAAAATATTTGTGACAAAGGAATTAGTGCACATTTTCAATAGTTATGGAGAAGTTTATGTGCAATATATATATATATATATAGAATATAAAATCCTCTTTCCATATCTATATCTATGTATCTTGAACTATGTCATAAAGATACATATTATTGTCTTTGTAAAACACTTCACTTTGAATTAGACAGCCATACATAGTTTTGGGACAGAAACCAGTGCTGAAGAATTTTCAGATAGGTTTAATACTTTTGTAATTTAGAGAATGCAGAAAATGCACCTACTTTGTGTGCTTTATGTCTAATATTTCAGGAATAGTCAAACCGTGTAGTTAAGTTTGTCACTTGGCCAACATTCTCATTCCTTGTATGTGCTGTAGGTAACAGCTGCTTATGGATTCCTTACCCATATAACTTCCCAGCCTTACACAATGTAGTTTCTTGTGGTTTTGGGCCAACTAACCCTTGACTGCAGACACTTACAGAGTGGTTTAATGGCCCATGAGGTATGGTTTAGCATAACTAGAGGCAAAATAAATACTAAAATTTTGCTTGTCAGCATCCCTCTCTTTCAATCCAATTGATAAATGCTTAAAAACAATAGCAATTTCAATATTAAATGTCTCTGCCAAAAATCTCAGTAAAAAGAATGTTTGTTGACTGGTTATCAGATCAAGATATCCTAGAGAAATCAGAAATATTTTCATAAACATAAACAATTACTATATTTGATTTGGTTGGGTTATTGTATCTTATAATTGCAGTTTATGAATAGTTTGATGGCTCTTAACTGTTCACAAAAAACCACCATGAAGATTGAAAATATGGTGAATATTAGTAAAAATTCTCTCAACTTTTAAGGTGTGCTGTTAATTTTCTAGTTCTGTTGCTCTAAGGGCCCATGTTGTTTTTCAGTCCTATTAACTCTTTTATCCAGACATTTTTTCTTCATGATATACACAAGAGTGAATTCTCATATGCATGCTTCCTCCCTGCTGAAACCACTTCTGTGAAACAAGCCCGGAAAGAAGTCATCCCGATTAACTCTGCAGCTAAATTTAGTAATAAAATACTTTAAAAAAACCCCCTTACATACAGAGAAATCTAGATTGGTCAGGTAGTAATTGGTAGTCCAAAGAAATATCAAAGTGTGTTGGGTAAATTATTCATATCTTCGAATATAAAATGCGCAATGCTGGCTTGTGGTAATGTAACTATGAGCAGCTGCCTTGGCTTGTCAGAAATGCCTTTAATCTATCTTCTTAAAGTCTATCTATGTTTTTCTCCCCAAAAATGAAGCTTGAGAAACAGATAAAGTTTAAAGCACTTTACAGGAAAAAACTTCTGATCATTAGCAGCAGTCATACCTAGTTCAAAGAAAGTCAAAGACTTCTAGAAGTGGAATATATCTTGTCCTGTATGGAAAGGGAATACCTTTAGCCTTTTGCTGTATAACTTTGCTCTTATCAGTTGAAAAACCACAGCCACAGGGGGGATGATTGTTTCTAAATTGTAAATCTCTTTCTTGCAGCTGTACATAAACAAGCTCTGAAACTTTTCTCTCATGGCGATAGTTTCTTCTGTGGGAAACAACAAGCAAGCTCATTTACAGGACACTAGAAATAAAATTGCCTTGTTGTGGCCAGATACCAGAACAATTTAGCTGCTTTTCAAAATTGTATCCATAGTTCTTTTCCCAGATTTTATCGAATTCCCAGCCCTTAAAAACTGAACTAGTCCATTATCTGCTGAAAGGGTGAATATCCACAGTGAATCACATGCCCTGTTACATCCTCTAATGTCTGCTGACACGAGCCGTAGTATCAAATAAGTCAGAGAGGCATTTTCATGTCATTTAACTGCATTTATGTACTTACAAAAGGGATTTTGTTTCATCTCACTCTGGGTGTCCAGAAGCTGGGTATTCCAAACTACAGATCTAGGTGTCCTGTCTAGGTAGTCACTGGAGAAAATAGTAGACTGACTTTGCTTCTGGAATTAGTGCTTTATGGATCCTACTTTGAGATTATATCAATCCTTTGAGGGTAAGGAGCTCTTCATTAATTAGGACAGTGAATTTAGCTAAAAGCTAATTTTTAAATAGTGAAAATTACGTAAGAAAAATCCTGTTCTCCATGGCAAGCTCTGAAAGCAGAAGCCCCACAAGAATTGTTTTCTATGAAGAATGTATTAAAGGAATTGTAATCCCAGAGCACCACACCTTAAGTCTTTGCTCTCATGGACCATTTGCTTTTTTGTCCCATGACCATGGGATTGCCTTTGGTAATGTTTTTAAACATTCACTTTCTGAAATTATAATAACAGCATATGTAAAAATTATTGTGGTAATTTGATTTAATGTACTATTCAATTAATCCCATACTGCTATTTTGACCGTTCACGAGATAGGGATGTAGAAGTAAAATAAGGTTGAATAGTATCCTAGAAATTCAAAAGATCAGGGAGGAAAAAGAGAACTATTCTAAACCTTCACTTGAAACACTTGAAAGCTTAGTTATAAGATTTAGATGGGCTATTTCATAATCATACTCAAGGGCTGGCTGCTTCCTCTCATTTCTTACCAGTGATGCACAGTTCCCTGTCTTCTGTGCTGAGGACGAGCTATGCAGACAGGCATGGCAAGTCTACTGCACTTTTGACCTGCTAGTTGCCTTTGTTTCCTGTCTACCTGCATTAATTTTGGTTCATTTGCACAAGTCTTCATGTACAATAAAATAAATACAGTCTCACAGAGCAGATTCTGCCTGCGATTAAGTTGAATAATTAACAAATATTTCTCCTTCAGTTCTTTATATAGCTTTTACGTGCAGAATAGATATAAAATGCAAGAATAATGCCAGAGGTCTCGCTGTTCTAGGTCATTTGGCTTTCAGACTTGAAGCTGGCCTCTCTTGGGAAGGTCTGATGTCTTCCAGTGGAAGGCAGGAGGAAATGAAAACAACCCTGTGGAAAAAGAAGAGAGGAATATTTTTCCTTCTTTGCTGGATTATATTCCCTTAGGGCTCAGCAAAAGTCTGCGCTGCATACTGAATATGCAATAGACGGTTTTGCTACTGCTAATCCTGTGGTAATAACCCAGCAAGATAAAAAGCTAATAGGCTGCCCATGTGTTTAAAATAGTCTTCCAAAAACACCTTTTAAAAATAAATGTATTCCAGAAGATGAACTGGAAAGAGACATTTTTTTATATCCTAATTAGAAAAAAGAGCCAAAACCTACATCAAAATTGATGTGAGTTTCTCTACTGAATTCAGTTAGAGTAGAATTTTAAGAAGCAATTCTTGAGAACTGTGCAGGAGACATCTAACGTTAATGCAGAAGCAGGTTCATGGCAAATCTGGATACCTGCAGACTATCTGCTTTTTCACAAGTGTAACAGAACCTATTGAATAATTACTGAATAATTAATACATGCCTACATAATTCCATTTCTCAACTTCATTACATCTGAATGTAATAAAAGGTTTGATGGATTTTCTACCTAAAAATCCTGGTATTGATAGGTCTTTTGCTGCCTGTCTATACCAACAAATATCAGTGGTGCTGTCTTCTTCTTTGGCAGTTTCCCTTTACTTCTGTGATGTCAGCTGTTACAGCTTCTTCAGCAGTTTTTGCATTTCTTCTGTGTTTCACCTTCCCTGCAACCCATATGTTCCTTGTAAATGCTTCTGTTAGCTTTTTCTTAATGTCTTCTTGTGGTTTCGCGTGGCAACACGTAGACTACTCCCTGTTCGTTCTTACCTTTCAGTAACAAATATCTCTACCTTCCTTTATTACTAAAGTTCTTCCATTCCTCTGCAGTATGTAAAGGTGTTTTCTGTCCTTGTTTTCTCNATAAGGTTCTTCCATTCCTCTGCCTGCACTATGTAAAGGTGTTTTCTGTCCTTGTTTTCTCTATAGACCTCACTTCCCACGTTTTTCATTGTGCAAGACATTGTGTACAACAAAAATACTAATTATGGTTGGCTAAATATAATTCACCATCTGTGGAATTTCTGTCAAAGAGACAGGCTAAGCAATGTCTGACAATTAAGTATAAAGATGTTTAATATTTATGTAAAGGGCATTAAAGTAAAGGTATTGTTTGCATGTCTGTGCAGTTATGGTTTTTTTGGAGAGTATTTTAGACTTATATAAACAAGGCGGAAGCCATCCACCATTGTTCATTGCTGGGGTCCGAATTGAGTATTTTTGATGTGAATCCCTCTCTCTTTTGTATAATTTGGTTGTTAATATTTTTGCTGTTGCTATTAATTTTCTTATTTCATTGCTGTTTCCAGTAATTTGTTCTTATCTCAGCCCATGATCTTCAGCTTTTGTGCCTCCAATTCTCAATTCCATCCCACTGCAGCAGGAAGAGGGAGTGAGGGACCAGTGTCTGGTCTGGGAGAGTCTCGCTGGGGTCACTGATTTGGGGAGCACAATTCCTAGACCACAACACCTGACTGCATAAACTAATGATAGTTTCATATGTAAGCAACAAAACTTGCAGATGATATTAATCTGTGATCAATTTATCATAATATTTGAGTGACTTTGGGATGTACCAAAAGCCAAAAGGTTACTATTAATGGATATATTAAAACCAAATGCTTATAAATACAACTCAGTTTTGAAAGGCTTTTTGTCAAGTCATTAGTCCGTATTAATTACAATCACATGACTAGATTGCTCATAGCCTTCCCAGTTCAACAAATGAATATGATTTAATTTTAATTTGAACCATTCTAACATTTTGTTTTAAATATCAGCTTTTTGATCTCTGAGTACATTCATAGCATGCTAACAAAAAGAAAACTGTTACTCTAGAAAAATGAAATGCGGTTAGCTTTTCTCATACGGATGCAATAAAGACCACTTCTGGTGGCTTGACATTGCACAGCTGAATAGTTTTTGACAGGCAAAATAACTATAGTTTAGTCTGAGCTTTGGCAGTACTACAAGTTATTAAATATTTGCAGTAATCCAGTAAGTGAAACTTTATTATAGGCAGGTTGCTTCAAAGTGTATTATCTCCATAGTTACAGACATTTTCATTATGCTGGCCTTTTTCTATATGGAGGCACTCTTTGCTTCTTTATTTTTATATTGTTTCCTGGACTGATCGATGGTCTTTTGGAAGTTTTCAGTTTTCCTTATTCTCATCTTTTATAAGTAGGTTGAAGTTTTTCTGAAATATACAGACCAGAATAGTCTGGCAAACAAAAAACCCCAAAGCTCAGAGCTGCTGTTCAAATCAAGTATCTTTCAGACCACTTGTGGTTTTTTTTTTTACAATATTGAGTTTTATCAAGTTCTTTCATGACTTTATTTCCCAAAAATAGCACAGTATCCCTCTGCATATGTTACTGTAGCTGTCCTTTGGGCTTCCACTTCCACACATGATCGTTCATCAATCTTAATGTACTTCTCTCCTGCTGCAGTTGGGAATCTGCCTCCAAGTGCAGATATGGAAACTGGGACACCTGTGTGGGAGTGCACGGCACCCAGCACAGACACGGCGACACCCAAGAGCAGCCTGAACAGCAGGGCTCTGGCACTGCTGTGGGAATGGCTCCAGTGCCACATGCTGGAACTGTTCTACCACATTCAGGATCTCAGGGAACATCCCTGCTGAGAGCTCTGTGGTGTCCTGCAGGTGCATCATCTGCTGGAAGTGCTGCTCCACACTCCAGCTCCACCTTGGTAAACCCCATCTCCTAGCTGACAAGCACAGCCTCTGCTGCATCCCTTCTGACCTGCAAATCACCCGAGCTGAAGGTCACTAAAACACATGAAAGGAACCTTTCGGTTTTGACCAATATCTGTTCAGGCCTGTTGCAGAGACCTGATTCAGTAAGTCTTTCAGGGAAGTCTCAACTAGGTGAGCTCTACTCTTGTTCCAGGTTCACAAATGAAACAAATGCCTTCGCACTTTGTTGAGGGAAAAATGAAACCCTGTTTCAGACTGATTGCGCAGATAATGTGGAAAAGGAAAGAGGAAAGGATTCACTTGATTGGACTATCTTGCTAACGGAGGAGAAATCTGTGACTGAAGGCGAGCCAGCTGTGATTGATGTACATATATGATAAGAGTAATGAAACACATTAAACGTGAAATGTCCAAATCACGGTGCCAACATATTTTATGAAGTTCTTTCCCATATAGCCGTATGTGTTTCCTTAAATAAAATTATTATAATTAATGTCTCTTTGTAGTGATGATCAATAGAATAAATTCACAGGTAGAATAATTTTTTCAATTAGTTTTTTCATTAGTAATTGCAGCTATTTTATGTCATACATAAATGCGATATGACGTGTTATTGAAGGTAAAAGAAGGAAGAGGTGAGGAATGATCAACTTATAATTCCAGCAATGTTAGGTGAAGAGTGGGAAACAGACTACAGTGATGGAACATTTTTCAGAATATTATTATTTTTCAGAATCAGATTAAATTCCACCATTGGATATTTTCCTAATATTTCATAGAATCTGATTTGTTTTATACTACAGAGAAGTATCTTCTGTAAAAACAGGAATGGAAAAAAAAAAATAATAAATTGGACTGTATGCAGTGAAATAACCAGTGCTGAAGAATTTACTGAAATCCACTAAACTACTGTGAGCCATCTTATAAATATGAAAAGTTAATGAGAAGTTATGTGGTCTTCTAAATGGCAAGTTTTTTATGAGGTAATTCTATACAATATTTTAAAATAGTGCACAAATAATTCATCCTGTTTCTTATGATAAGAAATTTGTTTCTAGAGCCATATTCGTTTTTAGCTTTATTCACATTTCCGTGGACATGTCAGGCATTTTTCACAATTTTCTATGAAATAGATAATTTTTAACTTTCTGTTTATTAGAACAATCAAATATTTTTCGTACAGTGGACTGTTTTGTGTAAGCCCAGTCTAAGGACCCCTATTGTAGAAAAGACCATGTAATTTTATGCAGTCTCTTGGGGCTTTTTAAAATTAATTATCATGCTTATGGTGCAAAGCTACTCTTTTTCTTTGTATTAAAAAGGGACCAATATCAGCTTTCCAGAGTGGAGCCAAAAGAGTTTTTATTTAGTTGTAATTGTCACAATTTTACAAAAGTGAATTAGATATTAAGTAGATGTGCAGAAAGTTTTGCAACTGTGTCTAAATGTTAAGAGAGTTGTTTATGTTTTCTGTTATTTTTAACAAATATTCATGAGAAAAATACTTACTAAGTTTGGAAATCCTTAATGGATTTAATGATGGAACTGAGCATTACTCATCGTGCCTTAAATCTAAGTCTTGAATATTACAAAGGAAGGCACCACTGCAAGTAACACTTCTGTCAGGTACCTGGTAGGGGATAAATTGAGGGACTGGTTAGAAGAGGACAGGGCTAAGTTTTGTGGCAGTCATCATCAGAGTTGAGGAATGCTGATCTCAGTTGTGCAGAGGAGGGTGAGAGAGGGGAAGGTGAACCTTTGTACTGAGCTGAGAGACTGGTGCCAGGTTACAAAGGTCAAACGTTTAAAAACACTCTTTCATTTTATAGCTCTATTCCATGTGTGAAGGCAGTCTAGGAATCCAGCTTTGATAGTGAAAAGGCAAAAACGCATATTTTGCTGTGCTTTGATTTTGTCTGTTTTATATTTCATAACTATAATACTACAGCCTCGAGGAGTGCCATGTTCCTGACTCAACAACCTAACATAGAATTGTGACCTAAACATCCATACTGCAGTGCACTGTATTGAGGGAAAAAAGGAGGAATCAATTCCAGCTATTGCAGTTGCTCTGGACTCCCTGGAGGTGGGCTCAGAGCCATTTATCTATTCTGATTAGAAAAATTGCTTAAATCTACAGGAATTTCAGTGCTCTGTGGGGACTCTTCCACACATTCAGATAATGTCTGGTTATAAAAACACAGCTCTCCATCAAACGCTATTTAACTAATATCATAATTAACTGTACTGGGTTTGGCTGAGGTGGAGTTAATTTTCCCATAGCAGCCCTCGCTGTGCTGTGCTTTGTATTTGTAGCTAGAAAGGCGTTGATCACACGCCAGTGTTTTAGCTGTTGTTGAGAAGCATCAACATGGTCTCCAACATGACACAGCATCAACATGGTCTCTTCAACATTTTCCCCTCAGCTGCCAGCAGGTAGTAGGCACGATTTTTGGAGGCAACATATCCAGGACAGCTGACCCAAATTGCCCACAGGGATATTCCGTATCATGTGATGTCTGCTCAGCAATAGAAGCTAAGACAAAGGAGTAAGGGGGCATATTTTATCACGACATTTGTCTTCTGGAGCAATTGCCACATGTACTAAGACCCTGCTTCCCAGGGAATGGCTGGATATTGCCTGCTGATTGAAAGTAGACAATAAATCTTACGGTTTTCTTTGATTCTGCATGTGCAGTCTTTTCTCTTACTTTATTAAACTGCCTTTTGTCTTGACCCATAAGTTGTCTTCCGTCTTACTTTCTCCCTGCCATGTCCTAATGAGGAGGAGGGTGACAGAGCAGCTTGGTGGGCAATTGGTGTCCTGTCAAGGTCAACCCAACACATGATCTAAGATTGTGTTACATATGTTAATGAGCTTCTACCCATTTCTCTGTAGCTAAGAGAAAAGTCACCTAGTAAAAGTTGCATCAAGACTAGAGAAAGGAAACAAATATTTAAATCCTCAACTTACAGGTAGTAAACAGAGTACTAAGACAGGCGATGCTTCTCTGAAGGTCAGCCCACATGATGGAATATACGAACACAGGAAGGAGCAGAAAAAACCTGCATGGAAGTTTTGTCCTTGGAACTGTAGCAAAACTTTGTTGGCTGCAGCAGCACCCGCATTTCTTTTTGGAGCTCCTCAGCAGTAGATTGGTGTTCCTATGGAAGATGTACACCTGGAAATCTGGATGATCTCAGCTTGAAATCAAGAGAAGATGAGCAGACTCTTGTTCTGCATCATCCTGTAGGAAACCTCATCTCCACTGACACACTGAATCCCATGAGATTAACAGCTGACTTCGAGACTTCTTTGATTTTTTAAAGTGGAATTACCGTGAAAACCCCGAATGCTGCAGTCAGCCTCCATTCCCTCAGTGGAATTACGATGGTCCCATCATATAAAGACAGATTGCATGTTCATATGGGCCAGAACCAACAATCCCTCTGGATTTTTTACATCACCTAGCTCAGTGGAGCTCCGTGCTAGCCTATTCTTTTCCAGATTAATGAAATATAACTATTTAGTCACAAGTAAAATAATTTTAGCATGTTACGATGTTCAATTGCATGTGCTTTTTTATCAGTTTCTCTAAAAATGAAAACGTGTGATCTGTATCATGGGTCACATCCATAAGCAACAGGACATAGCTCTATGAAAGTATTCAACACCTGTGCAAATCAGCAAAACTGGGAGTCTTTGTGCTATATGAATGAATATTACTAACCCATATTTCCCATTAATTTAGATTTTGTCCCAGTAAGTTTATCAACACGTTCTATAACCATAGTTAGTTTTCTACACTGACCTAATCTGTGACAATAGATTTACTCAGAGAAATGAATCCTTGCTCAATCTTACCATAGATCAGTCTGCTTATGGAGAATACAGGGAGAAAAGGAAAGAGGAAAGTGCATCTGTCTTTGTTGCTGAGGACTCCATTTGCTGTTATTGAGGTTGGCGCCACATATTTTTATTTGCTAAAAGCTCTTTGACCTGCACACTAGAACATGACTGTTAATAAAAGGTCATGAAACACATCTGAAATCATAATAAAATGAGTGAGCAGAAATTGCAAATAAAACATTTTGTGAGAATCCTTTTTTCCTCAATAAGAATGGACTGCTTTAGAAAAGCTAATACTGAGAAATATAATCATGTGAAAGAAATGCATGTTTTAAGGCAAAAGCTTGTTCACTAACCAAATTTCCATGTCTTGAATCTTGACTAGATTTAAACTTTCTCAGGGGTCTACAGAAACAAGTAATTTATGTTTATGTAAAGAGGAAGGGATTCTTTGCACAAGCACAGCGGTAATAGCTCTGGTATGTACTTCGAGGTCTGCAAAACTGCTCTTTCTGGGGAAAGCAGTTTATGAAATTTCCATAGCTAAGGCCAATTCGCACAATCCAAGTAAATGTCTTGGGTTATTCTCTGAGGTTTAAAGGGCTGAGTACACCCAACATACCTCATCCCACCAGCAGCACTTATGGAGGCCCAAAGTACTGGGTGTCTGCTCTTAACACATCCCCTGAAGGTCATCTCACTTCTGAACCCATATTTATGCCCCATTTTCACAGAAATATAATTACTAACAATTATTCCATGTAATAATATTTTACTGTTCAATAACACAAATGCTAAATGCAGACTGATTCCCAGGGAATCAAGTGAAAATCTGCGTAATCTCTAGGGTGGTGGCAAGTTCTTACACAGTGGGTGTGGATATTTTTTTCAGGATTTTGCATTATGTTCCTCACACTCAGTACACACAAGGAAAGGATGGGAAGTATACAACTTCCCTCCCCACTATTCAGCATTAAAAGACAAATATACCTTCTTTTTTTTAGCTTTGCATTAAGTGTTCAGCTTTCACCTTCCATATTGTCCAACAATCTGCTAAAATTTCCAGCAGCTACATTTTCCAGTGAAGCCAAGTACAGGATGAGGTTTACCAAAAGGTGAATGAAACAATCCATTGAAAATATCAGTCAGAAGCCAGAACATAATTTTATTTGGTTTTTTTGATCCTTGTTCAGAATTCATATGATTAGCATGTGGCGAACTGTAAAATGAAGTGGAACAAAAGTGCCTGAAATAAATTTCACCTTGACCTGATTTCCACTTGACTGAATTTGTTGTAGTAAACTGGTGACACATAGTGGATAAACAGTAACACATGTCTGCATTCAGAAAAGGAGAACAGATGGTAAACACACTGATATAAGGGCTGTTACACAAGAGCTCTGTGTATAATTCAGAAAGGTCAAATCCCCTGAAAGACGAAACAAGTTTGATAAGGGAAAAGGATTCATTGACAAGAAGGAGTCAAGTGGGCACAACTGAAGCAGATAAGGCTTCTGGCTCCTCAGTGGGTTTCACTCAGAAAAGGCATCTGGCTGCATCTGTCTTCTTATGTAAAACCACTGTCAGAGGTGTTATTCACTTGCTCTGAAAGGCACTTCCTCAGAGGATTGCTCTGCTGGTCCACTGGTTGAATTTGGGCCACTGTCCTAAAACCCACCTCTTCCGAAATAGTGAAAACTATACTTTTTATGGTTTGGGAATATATTTTGGCCTTCCAAAGACATTGATTCCGCAGATTTGTCTTCTGCATCATGGGTTATCTGTCCCCACTTGTGACCACAGCTGGTCGTGACTATGTTGGACAAAGGACTCTAATCTGGGCTTGGGAGGGCAATTGTCTTTGAATATCTTCACTGCCTGCATATCTACTGGTGTGCAAGAAGGGTTACTGTCCTTGTTTCTCATATTGGGAACAAGCAATTTTTCCAGTGGCCACCTGGGGTAGAGTAATGAGGAGAACAGAGACCTCCCAGATCCTAAGTAAATTCCCCACACACTCAACTGCCTTCTGTCAGACTGACACTGAAGGATTTGGTCAAGATGGACTTGAAAACAAACGGAGCTACTCAGCCTCACATACAACTGAAGTATTCACGGCCAGCAAGAGCAAAGAAGAAGACAAAAGAAAGATGAAAACCCAAATTAGAGGTCATCAGTCAATGCTGGGGGTGGCATTCGGCCTGTGCTCCAGCAGCAATTGAAGATATCTAAGTTAAAAAGTCATGTACATGCAAATATAATTTTATTTGCAAGCACTTATGTTTTATCTTATATGGTTCTAAAATTGGAATTTTTTCTACTCAGAAAGCATCAAAATATATCTAATATGGGAGATAGATGATAAGCAATTTAGGAGAAAATAATTTGCAGATTGTGAAGATGTTAGTTTTCAAAAATATTCAGAGGAATTATATTAAAATGTATTTCATGTTGTATTAGTTGCTCTACTTTAAAGATACTTTCTACTGTTAAAAATATACCTAGCGAGCATTATTTTTAAAGCATATTTTTTCAATCAATTCTTGGCAGGAGACTACAGATTTAAAATTGAAATTGTTCTGTTTAAGGACTCACAGAAAACAGAGATGGAGTGAAAAATTAGGTGCTGAAGTCAGGCATGTTGAATGTTCAGCTTGTATCTGTTTTCAAGAGTTAACAATGCCAAGGTCATTTCACTTGTGACTTATTTAACAGCTGTCTACAACTGAGGATCCAAATTTAGTCTCTTATCGCATCTTTTACTCGAGGGGCTACTTATTCTCTTAAAACAAAAGCAATCCGGGCCAAAAAATTTTTACAAACAGTACAAGATTTTCTCTTCAGCTAAAGGAGGGACCTTGCTGATGTTCCTGCCAAACAAAAAAACATTTCTTTACTCTTCACCAATGTGTCTGAAATTTCTTTGGTGGTTACAGCTCCAAGCCTAAAGGATTTGTGGCCTTGATACTTACAGAACATAAGACGGGTAGAGATGCTGTTCTGTTTTCTTCCCCAGCTACTCAAATGTTGGAAAAAGTCCCTTCATCTACCCTACATCTCCATCACTGACTTCTATTGGGCATATTTCATGGTGACTTTTACATATTAGTTAGAGGATCCAAGAGAAGGCCAAAGTGCCCAGAATATGGCACATCTCTGTACTTTCTCAGAAATTTGCAGAGAAAAGATTAAAATGTGCCTCCGTGTGCTTCTCACACTACAGCCAGCCTGCATTCCCTATGCACCTGCATCAACTTCTAATTTAGCTTCATTAATAAGCAGCCCAGCTCAGGTACTCTGAGCCCAATTTGGTCTGTGAACCAAAGCACAAAAAAATACAAAAGCTGTACGAGTAATATTAGAAGTGCTTTTATAATCTGAACGGAACTAGATCATCATTAGCTGTAGCTTCAGTCACAAGTCCGACCTTCAAATAATGATTATTAAAGAGCTTATTGGCAATTCTTTGACTGAAATGTATTTACGCAGAGAAGGTCCTAAATGGAAAAGCCAATAAATACAAATCTAGGTCTGGTCTGCTTCTGAAGCACTTAAGGATACAAGGACTACTGACTTCATGTCAAGGTTTAAGCCCAGATGGAAATAAAGCACCACACAGTGTGGGTATTATGTACATGAGAAATCAATTTGTTGTCATTAGAAGAGCAGCAAGCACATCATAAAAGTCCAAATTTAACTTTCTGATTCTCCTGGGTGGTACAGGTGAATATTTAGACTGTTAATGTAAAAATCACAGAACTCAAATATCAAATCTACAAGCAGTTGCTAAAAACTGGCCATTTGAGATTCAAATCAGCATTTTTATACAAAGAAGAAATTAAATGGCATTTAAACTCTCCAAGATCGAGGCATTTGCTCTGAGTGAGTATACAGAAGAGGATGCCTCTAGGTTAGAAACTATAGAGGGCCTCTGGAATCAAACATGTATTTAACAATGGCAGTGTGGTGTCATTTTTCTGTAACAGCAAATTAACCTGAACGTAGTACTGGAGGTAGCTTTAGTCTATAAACCTGGAAATATACTGTGATTTTTTTTTTGCCTCAAATGACATTTAAGAGAGAGGATCACTGAGGTTACCTGAGTGCTGCTCTTTCAGAACCACTTATCAGTCTTGTCTTTAAAGGTCACCAGTAAAGGGTAAAGTTCCTGGCTTTTTGCTTTTAAGAGTATTTTTTCTTTTATTTTTACTTAATGGGGGATATTTCAAGTTTCTGTATGTCAACATAGTGATTTAAAAGGACATGGCAAGGTAAATGGCTGTCAAGTTTGCCATGTGTTTCATGTTACCAGTGTATCATATAGATTGTTATCAGTTTCTCAAAAAGGACAAAAATGGCATATTTTTTCTGTTTAGCACTGGTATGTTCCATCTCTGCATCATACATCTCTATGGCTAGGTTGAATTAATTATCATTTCAGGCATAAACTTAGAGTAGGGAATATTACTGAATTCCTGTGTGGCCACATGAGAACCACATTTACTTTTCAATTAACTACCTTATCTCTAAAATTTGTTGATTTGTGATAGGAATCCAGTCTTGACAGGGAGAAAAGACAGAGTTCTCAAAGTATTGCAATGCCATATGCAGCCATATCTGGTATGCAAGAATAGCAACCCATTTGGGGAATATCCCAGGCAGAAGGCAGAACAGCGCGAAATGGTTCCAAAAGAGATTCCAAAAATTTAGGACAAGACAATAATCTGTGGCTTTGAAAGGAACCAGGGTAATTCTGGAGGTTTATCAAGGACAGAAATTCTCCATGTACACTTCACTCCAGTTCCCATCTGAATGGAATTTCTCCTTCCTGACCAATTTAAGCAGCTGCTTGTGACTCAAAGTTACTTTTATTAGTACCTAGAGACTGGTGAGGTGAGAAAGTACTGTGTTGCCTGAGCAGCAGTGAGTTGGCCTCCTAGACACCTGAGAAGGTAAACAGGGGAGATTTCCAAATTTTCCTTTGAAGTCAAACACAACTGGAATAAATTTTGTCACTGCTACTCTCATGTCACCATCATTGCGTGTAAATGACACATTCAGAATTTTAAAAATAGTGAATGATAAATCAAGTCATAGACCAGCCACTAACACCTCTTCCAGTTCCTAATTTGATCTACGGAAAATGCTCTTTTGACCATCCAATCTATCAAGTAAAGCTGATTGATAGAAGCAATTCAGTTGTTTTCCATTTTGGAGATAGCTCACACCTCAGTGAGGCCCAGTTCAGCAAACGCCTACATGAAAATATAACATATATATGGCTGTTCATGAATGAAGCAAGTAATTAGTGAAGCATACAACAAAGCTTCAACAACTGGCTACTTTTTGGAAGTTTACTACATTCACACCACGGGACACCAACAGATATATTGAACATGTTATATTTCAGCAATTTGGGCATGTACAAAAGTTTAACAGCTTTGCGATTTAGGGGTCATATCAAGAGGTCATTAAACACCAAGTTCAGAATAGTAATGGTTATAACCATATAACATGGACA
The DNA here is from genome assembly GCA_013397755.1 of Cnemophilus loriae. Taxonomy (NCBI): domain Eukaryota; kingdom Metazoa; phylum Chordata; class Aves; order Passeriformes; family Corvidae; genus Cnemophilus; species Cnemophilus loriae. Next base: position 1,121,974 of record VZTF01003389.1, read on the forward strand.
TATCTTTAAAGGTGCATGGAATATGTATCACCAACCATATTCATTAGGCTCAGGCACTGAGAGTCTCTGAGCTGTGAACGTCAAATTCTGTGACAAGTGGCTTTCACAGGAGCTTTAAGAGTCTGCTTCATACCTACTGGCCAAAAACTTGAAATAAAAGGTTAAAAAGCAAATGCATGTGTGGAAAGAAAAACTTGCATTATTATCAAAGTATTCAATACATTTATGGAACTAAAAAGGGCTTTACTCTATGTTACCATACTTGTAATTTCTGGAATACTTAAGAAAGGCTATTTTTTCATTAAAAATAATGGGATACCTTTTGTTTTTCTAACAAATTCCTCAATTTTTCATATTTGTGTATTGCAGTCTCATTTATTATGAGAGTTAGCACTCGTAAAATAAAAAGAAATGGTCTTTAACCTGCAGAAAATTATATAGTTTTACTGTAGACAACAACTTAGCAGAAAAGAAAACAAATTTATTACGCCTGCAAGATGAACTGTTATTTTTTAACTTCTTTTTATATGAAGACACATTTGTCTTCTATATTTGTGAACTGAGAAATAAATATGTTGCCATTAGGTATTTGACAATGACATCTACATAAATTCCATTTAAAGAAAGTCTGTGTTGCAGAAAATATGTTACCATTCTAAATGTTTTCCCTTCTTCCCTTTCTCTTTCGTTCTCTTCTACTGGACCTCTGCTTATAGTAGAGCTATGTTTCTACATGAGGCCAGGTTAAACATGTGCCATAATTAAAGAAGAAATCAAACTCATCCAAAACCAAAAGCCAATTAAAACATTGAGGGCCTCAGTGGGAAAGACAAGAAGGGTATCATGGGAAAAAGTTCTTTGTGTAAGAATTGGATATCTTGTCAAATGAAGGAAACAGCAAATGCAAAATATCAGCACTTAAAACACTCAGCAATTTTTGTTCCATTTAAAATGGCAGACAAAAAAGCCAAGAAGGTTTTGCTGAGGAATGACATGAACTGGAGAAGTAATTTTTACATTGTACAAAGTCATGTTCAATCATTTTTTTGATTATTATGTGCAACTCCGATCTTCAGTACTCTGGGACAGAGAAGTCAAGGTGCTGACTTCAACTAAAAACACTCCAGGGATATAGCAGCTGCCTTCTGTAGAGGGATTCAACCAGCTGGGATTCCACCCTGCAGAGCTGGAGGCTGCAGTGGGACATGATAAAAGCTTAGACAATTATGAAGAGAGTAGATAAACAAAATATGGCACTGTTCTTCACCAAATTTTTCAGTGAAAGGACAACCCAGAGCAGGAAACTACAAAGGGAAGTGGATACCAAAGGAAAAGTAGGGAGAGATTGCAACAGCTCTGAGTGCTGGAGAGAAACAGAAAGTGTATCTCACAGAAAGTGCCCTCCTTATCAGATGTCTGATCCTCCTCTCACTGTGATTTCAACTCAATTGGACTGACCATAACGTTTCACAGGAATACAGTGCAGGGAATCCCATGACAACATTATCATGGGATTCACACTGTGAAGCTGTGTAGATGGTTCATGAGACTTCCATATTGTAGCTCTATTCCATTATGGTTTTCCAGGACAAAATAAACATGTCTAGAAGCACAGCATTCCCAACCTTCCAATGCGGTTGTTTGGTATGTAAGCCCTTCTACTTTTCTTATAAATTCGGTACTAATGAGTGCTGTTATGGAAGTCTTCTACATTCTCTTGACTGCATTTTGCCTGGTGTAACATTCTTCAGAAAATCTCTGTGAAAAGGGATTATCTAGAACAGCACAGTAAGTTCCTTATTGTGAATTTACCTTGATGCCTATATTCAAAAAGGGAACACAAAAAAAGAAAAGGAAGGAAAAAAAATCCTATGCCTGAAAGTTATTCGGACAGATTTTTGAGAGATTTACTGGAACTCTACATAAAAGCCTGAGAATCATGTCTGCAGGAAATTAGCTATGCATTCCAAGAGACATTTTAAGTGGAAATTCAGAACTAATTCGTCTCTAATCTACTGTATGAAAATATAAGACTAGAGAAACTTCCTGTCTTTCATCTTATCCACTTTAACAGAAAAGAAAAAACATGACAAAGAACATCTTATCTAATCTTCATATGCAGTAAATATTCTTTCAGTGTCTGTCAAAGGTCTAATCAGCAGTCTGACTGCATCTCTGAGTCTTTAGGGTAGACTTATAAGGACACTTCTCAAAGTGGTGTTACCCACCTATCAGAGGTCTTTTTCTGTTTCTGAGGACAATGCGAAGTGCAAAAGCTCCTGTAATGATCAGCTGGTGCTGTAGTCTTTTGTAATAAAGTACATAAGTGTGTATTATGTTTCTGTGTCTGTAATGAATGGAAGAGGGGCAAAATGAAGTAAGAATCCACTATGTTTGATGGAATGTCAGCATTGAGAGCACTGAAAAGGGGAATATTTAAGGTGCCAGTTCTATCATAATTGTTCCACCTAGGAACTCACTGATACCAGCTCTCCAGGTGCTTCAGAAGAGCACTGACCTCAGTCCCAACAGCCTGCAATACTCCAGCCTCCTCTGCCCCTAACCCAGAGCAATAACAGGACTCACATTGATCACCACTTCGAGGCAGACCTCACCCTCCCACTGCCTCCCTCGCTGGAGAGTTCTCCTTTTCCTGCCCACCCCAGTGCTGGAGAGGACTAGCTGTCTACAGCTGGGATCACTGGTGTCTCTGCGTCAGGGAAGGGCAGTGCGTGAGGAGGGGGAATTGTCAAAAGGAGCAAATTGTGTCTCCTGTCATGCAGCTTGGAAAAGTGTGCAGCAGGGCTGAACAGATCTGCAAGGGTGATTGGCAGAAAATAGAATTCTGTCTGCAACCTTCTGAAGCATCTCTCCTTCTGAAACCTCTCTCCTCTCCAGACTATTTTCCAAAAGGTTTAATACACTGCACATTAATTTTGTTTACAGACTTAACTTGGCTGCCTTACTATAAAATCAAATGATAACTCCAAACCATTACTATAAGGATCAATTGAGGCTCTTACCTTGAGGACACAGATCTATCTTTCAGAAAGTTGTAAGTTGGTAAAATCTTTCTGGATTTTATTTCCCTCTTTATCTGGGTGCAGATGGTATGCATCAAGTCTAGCATCGTATCCCATGGATTTGGGAAGCACATTTCATCTTCATGTCATCCCCATACAGGCAGTTCAGTTCCTTGGCTTACCCTGAAATCAGGGACAGGCTTGTGGCACCTCTGGTTGTACACAGAAACAGGCGTGTAGGAGAGAGAATGCCTTTTTTTTCTGATTTCAAATATAAAAGATCAAAATACACCTGTCTTATACTATCTTGCTAATGCTTTACTAGGTGCTAATGGGTTTGTGTGGCACTTCTCTTAAATCCTCGTTAAATAATGCACATGAAAACACAATTGTATTACAATTGTTTTTTGAGATCCTTACCAGATAAGAAGAATTTAGAGGTGCCACAAGTAAAGATTGTATCCAGCACATGGTAACCAGACTAACTAGTGGGTTACATTTACATTCACTGCAATTGAACTTTTCTTCATTGTATTAATGTAAATATTTTATCTGCTTTAATACTTCCCTGTTACCAGTCCCCGTTAGTGTAACGGCAGTGGTACAACTGAGATCAACATCAAACAAACAGCTTGCAAAGGTAGTTCAGACCATTGTCCAGAATCTGTGTTCCTGTCGCGGTGCGTTGGAAGCAAAAGCAGTCTTTAACAAACAAAATGGAAACTGGTTGCCATGCATATATAAATTCAATTTTGTATCCTCCATGAGTTGCTGAAGCTGGTTTGGTGTGATTTCAAGCAAATTTTTGGTCTTCTTTTTGGCTTAATATACATCTTGTTGAGACAGACTTTTAACTTATTGTGGTCATCGTCACCAGTGTTGAGAGAGGACCATAAAGGAATGAACGTAGGCTCTACAACAATCGTGGCATGGCTTATTTGTCAGGGAGCGTGTGTGGCAGGTTAAAATCAGAAAGTTTATACTTGCTACTGAACAAATTTGCAAGTTAGTTACCACTAACAAAGACCATTCCTGTTAACAGTGAGATTCCACAGATATGTCCTGAGGCAGTCTGGGTGAGCTGGGTGGATCCATATTGAATGGTAGTCTGGGACTTTCTCTGCAGAGCTGACTGTTAAATTCTCACGGCACACGTGCAGTGGTGGTATGTTATGAAGCAGTAGCAGAGATGGGAAAAGATTGGATCAGAAGGTTTATGATATAAGGCAAGATTAAATAGAGCTGGCTACCCTCCTGCTTTGTGTGTGACAGCCAGGAGCAGGCTAGAATGGCTGAGGAACAGATGGCTGGTACGGATGTCAGAAAGGTTTGTGTTTAGGCACCCCGTGCTAAGCCAGCTAATCTACTTCACAGATGTCCTTGCTTTTGCAGCTGTTTTCTTTAGATGTCCTTGAAAATTCAAAGTCTGACCTAGGGCTGCTCCTAGATACACCTGATTTGATTTGTATTTCATGCTGCTTTCACAGAGTGATAAAGCCAGTGTTCAATTAAGTACTATCAAGTTGTAGTACGATGAATGCATTTGGCTACAATCTATCACTGGTCCCATCACCTCTGCAATCAGAATTGTACCTAAAGTATCTGACAGAGCACTTATATAATGAAATGGATTTTTTTCCTACATAAATGTAAAGAAAGGGATATATCTAATTAGACTGTGTGAGGCTGGCAGATTTCTTGGTTCAGGCAACTGCCATCAAGTTCAGCATCCCATCAGGATCTCAGGGTTTCTGGGGGAAGCGTGAGTTAAAGTAAGTTTATGAGGAATGAGGCAAAAGTAGCAAACAGTCAGACAGAGTAGCTGGCTGTTGTATGTGACAAGTTGAAAATAGATAACCTTGATAGAATGGCTCTATAATATTTCGATTTTTCTAGATAAATAAAACCTTGCCCCCCAAAAGGAAAAATACGGATTGAGATTAACTCAGTTAGTTAGAACATGGTGCTGATAACATCAAGGTTGTGGGTTCAATCCTTGAATGGGCCTTTTGCCCAAGAGTTGGACTTGATGATCCTTTTGGGTTCCTGTCAACTCAGAATATTCTGTGATATCTGTAGTGTTTGAAGCCTACAGGTTCAGCTAGAGCTATAGGTGCAGGAAGGGCAGCACTTGCATTGCCAAAGACAGTACAGTTTAGGGGAGGAGGGCCCATATACAGTTCCATTTTAAGTTTTATTGCAATATGTAGCAGTCAAAGTGCAAATGTACTTTTGAGAAGGGGCATGCTGGACTGCAGCTACACGCGAATATTGGCTGCTATTTATCCATTCAGATACCAAAAGGCTATGGAATTGGAAATGGCACTAGTGAATGAAATCTGCAGAGATTGTCACATCGGTTAAATTTAAGCACAGATCTGCAAACGGCAAGGTTTTATGGATGCTAGATTTTCAAGACTTTGCTTGAATAGTGGAAATAGTAACACGATCACAGTTTTTACTGCCTATTAAGTGTTATGCTCTTTTTTTTCTAGATAGTCTATAGAAAACAGGCCTGTGCTATATGAAGCATAGTCCAGAATTTACATCCGGGCATATGATAAAAATATCTGTCTCATTCTTCCTTCTAAAAAATCTCTAAAGAAAAAAAATCATCTTGTAGGATATGACATCTTGACATCGTTTTTTTTCTCATCTCCATAGAAAATTGGAAATATTGGTGCAGGATTTTCTGGTAAAGAGAGAACGCGTAATAAAATAGTGAATGGTAGGGAAAGAATACCTTTCAGCTTGCTATTTTTACAGAAACTGTAATGTTTCATCGGGACTATGTGAGCATGGCCCACGCTTGGTACCTGAAAGAAAAACTACCATGGGGCTAGGAACCCACCCAAAAAAGTGATTTGGACAGGAACAGAATTTTGACAAAGTGAAACACTTCCAAAAAAGACTGCGTATATCTATATCAGTGGGGTTTTTTCCAGCATCGATAATCTGTCAAATCGTGTCTCTTTCGTTTTGTTTGGATAAATGATTTAGGTATGTCTCATTTAGGGCTATTGGAACAAAAGTATGTAACAGTGCTGTATTTATCTTTCACCAGAACTAAGGAACTCTGCCTGTTTTTTAGGTAGCTGAAAAAGAGAGCTAAGGCTATGCTTCTACAAATAAAAACCAAAGTAAAATTGAGATGATCTGTGTGGAAAGATGTGGCTTAAAATTGTTTTGCTAACTGTGTATGCAGAAAAGAAGCTTCTCTGTTGGAGAAGTAGATAAAGAAAGGAGCTTCAAAAAACTTGCAAAGGCCTGTCTTGGAGACAGTGGGCTTTGGGGTGGAGGTGTTGGCTTAGGACTAAGTATTTGTTTCGTTGTATAACCAAGAGAGAAGGATTTTCTACATTTTTGACGTATGTGTCAGCCTCAGAACTTGGTAGGAGGCAAGGACTTCTTTTGCTGTTCCAACCACATTAGAGGTGCAACACTTCTATTGCATTTGTGCTTTTCACTGCTGGAATTCAGCAGTATTGTTTCTGTTCTAACTAAAGCTCCTTCAAAGACACTAGCACTCTTCAAGTCTAGCATTATTTTTTTCTCTTAATTGAAATGTCCCAGGAAAACCAGCTATTGGTTAGACACTCTGACTAGAAGAGCTACTGCTTCCAGCTTTATGATAACACTTGCACAACTTCTTTCGCTGTGTGCCTAGCTAACTGCACATTTCCTCGAAACACTGAGAAAAGTGGCAATTGTCTGAGTGTCTTTGAGTACTTTCTTCCATATGACTGAAGAAAGTAAATTGCATTAACTTCTTATCATGAGAAATTTGGTTGGAAAAATACACGAAATTCTAGTTTTCTGAGCCAAACCAGAAGCTAGACTTTTTATAAAGTAAATATTAACTTTTGGTCAAGATGTCACCTTTGACATTAGATTAGAAAGAGGTAGTTCAGATAATGGAGTTTTGACAACTGATATATCCTTCCCTTTCATGGGTTTATATTGTCTATGCCACTAAACTTTTTGAAAACTCAGGTGTCTTTTCTAGTCTTGCTCCTTTTTGTCAATATGGACTCTGTAAAGAGAATTTCCTCATAGATTTCAAGGAGCGTGGAGTGTCTTGTGATGACTCAGCTACCAGTAGGTGCAGCACCACTGAGCTGTAAATAAACCAAATGAACAAATTCCCTTTTATATAGAAAAATGCAAAAAATTTCTAAAATCAAGAGTTATCAGAGTGACAGCTTAAAATCTTCTCTGAAAAAAGACAGTAACTATCTAAGGCAAGCTGGAGAGATACAAAGGAACTCCTAGGGAGGAGTGATACCCAATAGTCCTCAAAAATGAATTTTGTACAGCTTTTTATTCTTTCATGTTTCCGCCAGAGATTGATAATGGAGGCAAGGTCTTTTCTTCAATAAGAGAAGAAGGGTCTAGCTTGAAGATGAAAGAAATCTTGTCTTTCATGTTTTTGATCCAGGATCCACATGAACCTCTGCAGCAGAAGAGGATGAATGCAGGTTTCCTACCTGCTGTCTGAGGCCTCCAGCACCAATCCATCTATTCACTCCTACATTTTTCTTGAAAGTATGGCCCTGCCAGATGCTGCTTCTTAATGTAAGAGCATCACAGGCAGAGGTGGTATGGGTATTCTCAAGCAGCCTATGTAAACAGCCTGCAGACCAGAGTGGAGTGGGCTTAGCTTAAAATCTTTGGAATTTTAGGGATACACCAGTGAGAGCGCAATTAGAACAGCATTACTGGGACTCACTAACATGATGCATCGTTAACCTGCCAGGCATGAAATCCAGTTTCTTGTTGGGTGTTCATAATTCCACAAAATCCACAACAATTTTTGGTTTTGACATCTGAAGGGACTTTGATGTTTACAGCACAGGTTTGCTTACAATCTGCTGCGAAATTCACCCCCCTGAGATATGTTGCTGGCAGGTATGACCTTTTGGGGAAGCTGGTAGTCAGATTTAACACTTTGTTTATTTCTTCTTCAAAGCTAACAAGTAAGTAACACAGAAAACTGTCTGCCTTTTCTGATGCTAGAAATGGTTCTTCTGTTTCTTTAGTATGGAGAGTTGATTTATTGCAATTCTTTCAGTATGCTCTTACCAGCGAAGGTTTTCAGAAAGTAGGGTGGTTTGGTTTGGGTTTGGTTTTTTTTCAGTACATGAAAACTGTGATATTTACACAGTAATTTTTTACTCAGATTAAAAGCATCGAAGTCAGTCTCCTGATTGCCTCCTCTTGCTGTACTTCGGTGAACAATGTTTCTGGGACTTCTGAAACTGGACATTTTTTGGGTGAAACTAAACAATGGTAAGCCCCAGGAGCAGAGCTCGATGTGATCCAGGCATCACTAGGCACTCAGTTCATTGAAACAAACTAGAAATAACCTGAAATAGAAGGTCTATAAACATTTAACATGGGCATCAGGTCCTTGTCACCAGATGAGGGGATCAGTTACTCAGCAGATCCACTCCTATCGGTCTGTGCTATTTCCTAGTGCTGGCAGTCAGTAAATCCCTTATGAGACTCTAATGTTACTTGAACTCGTGTAGAAAAAACACAAATTTGTAACTTTTACAGAAAGAGTGGCTTCCATTTTAGCAGGTATAAGAGTACATTTAGGATGCAGAATTCTGAGTTTTGCTGAAGAATTTCACGTAAGAAGCACAGATAAATAAATAATGAGTACCAGTACATGATAAAACCTGTACATTAGACAGCTAGGCTATAGCACAGTAGAAGGGATTATGCCTGTAGTTAAGAATAAAATGTAGCTCAGATATTTCCATCGTCACTTAGGTACCTTAGGAAAGCTGTTGCACCATCAAGTAGAAATGGAAACGCACAGAAGACCAACCCGAATTTAAAATAGAGCTTCTCCCTTCCCCTGTGACTGTCATAACATTTCTGGATTAAATTACCCTAAAATATAATAAAATAGCCACATTTTTCTTTCCTCAAGACAAAACTTCATATCTGTTAAAGGATTTTACATGCTTCAGACAATGAACTTAATATTTTATCGGATACAGTTTGACACAGACAATAGAGATACAGAAATACAATGTTGGAAACAATTATTGAATAAAAATTGGGGAACTATATTATCATACATTTTAGATGACACAAATGTTTCCTTGTGATCTTAGCACCTACGAAAAGGTTTTCTAGTTTTCCAACAAGTGTGGAGGGCTTAAAACTTCATGCTATCTAAGCACTTGTCTGAAATTACGAGGCTAAGATCTGTAAACAGAAAGCCATACTTATAAAACATACCAACCTCCTTATCCTGTCTTTAGAAAATGACAGAGCAACAGCTGACATGAGCACTACACGTAATGCATTTCTTCAAATACACATTATGAAAAGCTAAATATATTAAAATCAAATTTGTCTTTCTTCACAGAAAAAGGTCCCTTTTTTCAGCTAAGTTGTGCTTTGTGCAGAGACTTTTCTATAGGGTGTTGTAATTCCTGGAGTTCCAGTAGAAATCAGGACCTCACGATTAAACAATTCCTGCCTCAGTACCTTCAGTCTAAATACAGTCATGAAGAAACTCATATCAGAAGAAAGAAATCAGTGGGCTGGAGTGATGCGCACAAGGTTACATAGATCTCTTCAAGTGCCAGCTGGAATCCTGATAGTAATCTGATACACTGCAATCTTTGCTATGCATGGAGTGACTGTGGGACTATCAAAGACTTTTGACAGCAGTGTGTTTTAAAAAAAGCAAGATGGCATGAAATTCTATCTTTCTTAGTTTCATTTTAAGGGTAGAGCTTTCACAACGTCCACACTACCTTCTGAAAAAAGAAAAGATAAATCATTATCGAGTACCACTGCTCGCTTAAGACGTCCACGATTAAATTTCTGACACTCTTGGAGAACTGTTGCTTTTTTTCAGATAACAAAGATCTGCTTCGAACCATATTAAAGCCAACAGACTCTAAAGGAAAACTGTTTAATAAACTTTATGTAATTGTCTGCCTAGTAGCAGCTGGAATTAAAACAGTAATGACGTAATAACAGTAATTAGCTGAACATGGCTTAACATTTGTCTCTCAGACACAACCCTGTGCCCCATCACCTGCCTCAGTTCAATACTCCTTAGATGTAAAAGCTTTATTAAATATTCTTTAGATCTGCCTTTATACTCCTAGATTTTCTTGTAACATGGCAGACTTGCACTTTTTGTATACAAAGATGAGTATTGTGCCTCTTACAACATGAAATTGCTCTATTTGAACTTCATCAATTGTGTCTGATGTTCTTCGAGGACAAATTATTAATTCATCATTACTCTTGCCCTCCCAAACTCCTACAGGTTATGCGTCCCTTTTTTTTGTCACCTCAAATAAGTTTGCTCCCTCAAGAAACTCATGATCAGACTTGTGTGGTATTTTTATGTATATGCAGTGGGTGTTTGTGTGAATTTCTTCTGGGTACTCTGACATAGCAGTGTCCAATCAGTCGAACTGTCAACAATCTACTTATCTATGTACCTATATTTTTGCCAGTGATTCCTAGGTAATTTGGATGCTGATCCTTGACTAGAAACTCATTATGATGATATCTTCTCAGATACTATCGTACGACACATGGGTCATGACATTTGTGTTTATGTGTTATCCAAGCCTAACCAGCAATACGTGCAAAGCAAGGGATAAGCTCCTAGAGCAGGGAGAACTATTCTTAGCACACAATTGACTCAGCAAATGTATCTATTTTCTCTTTGTGAGTTACCTATTTGTCCCTGCTGGATGGCTCCCAAACCCACAGAAGTGTTTCTAATGACTACTGCATACCTCTGGCATGAGAACTTCTGTAAGCACGTAATCATGGCAGCTTCTCATCCCAAAAATAACTTTGCAGATAAAATGAACATAAAGTTTTAGAGGAAATGAATATAAAGTGACTTTCAGTACAAATGGCTCCATTGCAGCCTGTATCTAACCAGTTTTCTGCAGCTATTTATTTATGATGTTTGCTACCTACAGAATACCAAAATAGTTATACAAGGATCATCCAAAACACGCTCAATTCTACAGGAGTAAATGGGATGTTATGGAGTTGCAAATGTCCATGTCTACACACAGTACTGGAGAGTGCATTGGTTAATGTCTTTTGTACTGAACTAATGCAATTAAATGTTCTTGTTGTGGTTGAATCTTGCAAGGCATATTTTTAAAACAGACTTCAGAGTGGTTCTTTGACTTTTGAAACACAAAATCTTGTGTCAATGACACTGTCTTTATCTTATGATGTAACATTGGACACAGTGGGCATACTTCAAAGAAGTATTAATCCTCGCCACAGTGGAAAGCCTTTTATTTGTCAATTGAGCCAAATTCCTTACTCACACAGTAAAAAAAGAGCAGATCTGTTTTCAGGATATGGCACTAGTTTGCAGCTTAAGCTGTGACATCAGGGTGCCAGGATTTCTGCAATATGACATCGTCTATTTTGTTTGTCTGTCTGTCTCTCCCCCTTAACATCCCCTCTCTCTCTCCCCACCCTCCCGTCTCCAGAATTTCTCTCTTATGTGGGGGGACAAGGATAATAAAAATAAATGGTAGCAAATGGAAACAGTTCAACTAACCACAAATGTGGCTGATTAGAAAATTAGGGAAAAGTGTTCTACTCTAAGGGGCTTCTGTTCTTGGAAAACAGTGGGGAAGCAGGAGACTGTAGTATGTTTGTTATTCATTGTCTCCATTTATTGCATTAAAATAACCATCTCATTTCTGTTTGTGCCTCAAGTCCAAACGGATAGCAGAGTACAGAGAATGAAACATCCAACATACAATTGAATATACAAGCCTAGTTGGCCATTAATAGTTCACTCTCAAGCATCTGGATCCTGAATATACAGTTATACAAGTTGAATTAATATGGTTGTTTACTCACATTCTTCCGGAGCATTTTCAGCCATCAGCCCTTTGCAATAATATTACGCCCAGCCAGGCTGGAGTCTGGTGACTGGTTATTCTTAACCAGATCCCTGAGCAAACTCCTGAATAAAAAGATTAAAATACAATATTATTCCTTTTCACTTCTATCTCAGATGTAAGTAATGTAATTTAAAGTCCATTTAATCTTGAGTTATCTGTGTCCTTTTTCAAGTATATATAGTAAAAAGTTGGCTAGCACAGCAATGTTTTGAAGGTATTTTGATATTCCTTCAATTTTTAACCCCATGGACCTTTCTAAATACAACCTGTGTTTCAAATGTTAATCTTACTTGGAAGCAAAACTGAAGTTTATTCTCCACATGTAGGACTTCATTATTTTTCATTTTCCCGGATCTTTAAAAAGAACCACCCTTATGGGGGAAATGCAGTCAAGGCAGCTTTGTCCAACCCGAGGATTACATATGAAAGGCCTCTAGATGAAAATTCACCCACTGATACAGCCTCTTTTTATTTTACTGTCCATTTTTATTCCAAATTTGAGAGGTTTCTGCAGGGCTGTGTACAAGATGTTATTTCACTGGGCTTTCCAACTACCACTAAAATTTTAGTCTGAGTGCTGGAAAGCCCTTACACTAAAATGTTTTACGTTTCCCTGGTAGGTCCAATCATCTGAAAGGAGCATTATAATTATTTGCAAACCCCAAAAAACCTCAAAACTGTGTGATTTTCTTCCCAGTGGAATTTAAATCTGAGATCCATATAGAACATCTGAAGACCATCTAGATAAAATATCCAAATGCCACACTATGCCACATACTGTATCACAGTATACGCTTTGATCTATAGAAGGAGATAAGATGTTTCAATCAGCACTGAATAACAGCTGTCTTTAATGGTTTTAAAGATAGAATAGACTATTTCAACTATTATATAGTGTCATCTTTAACATCTCAGTATTACGGGTGGTCAGCTGTGACTGTAAGATACATAGTATGGTATGGGGTGAAGTTAAAATATTTCTCTCAATACAGAAACAAAAATAGTACTTGAGATGAAGTTTGGAGAATCTGAAAAGAATATTTATTCTGAAACAACCCTTGTGAAAACTTCTTTCTGGTATTTTCTCAAGAAGCTTCAATTTTTGAACAAAAATTAGGGAAACTTCAAAGTTTCTCATGACATAAAATTTCCAAACTTTAATGTGATGTACTAGGAAACACGAAGTAAAGACAGCTGCATGTCAACTTCCACTCCAACACTGTAGGTAAGAAAGAAAACAAGGATATGTAGGTAAAAGAATCCCAGGTTGTTGTGGTGTTAGTAGGATTAGGACTGCAGTGCTATAACCTTTGTGTTTATATCTTACAAGACAGAGTGCAGGAAAGTGCTTCTTGGGAGGACCGTAATCATAGCAATCTATTGACTTAGTTCAAAGCAGAGGTTAACATCTCATTTAGTTACAGATATCTCTGAAAATCGGTTTTTTTACACGAAGGGGATCTCCAGTACAGCTGACGGAAGCTTATCAAGGTCACACGGCTGCAAGGAGAAGCATGAACAGTTCAGAGATAAAGAGAAGAAACTTGTAGCTAAGACTACGTATTTCACTGACATAATTTTGTTTTGGTGCAGTGCCAGAAATCTTCAAAAAGAAATTTGGAAATTGTCTTGAAAGACATTCTGCACCCTCTTTGTGCACCCTCATACTGCACCCGAAGTACCCTGGGTACTTTGCAGGCACACTGAGAAAAGCTGAGGACAGCCTTTGCTATCCTGCTAATCCAAAATTATCGAGGGATTTCAGATCACTCTGGGAATACTGGAGTGATCACAGAAAGAATTTTTTTCACTGAGGACTGGCTTGCACTATGGTGACAGAGGAAATATCATGCTCTTCCCTTGCTTTCTTCTTCAATTTTTGTCCCTAAAGGAGGGAAATATTTTCTTTTCTCATCAGATTTGTTCACTGTTTTCTATGTCATTTATGATGAGATTAAAATTTTAGTGCTTTTCTCTTGAAAGCTCCCTGTTCCCCCACACATTCCTTCACACTACAAATTTTTTGACAGCCCAGCACTTCCTACCACCTTCTCTTTCTCCTCTTTCAACTCTCCCATTTGCTACATGTTTTCCTTGGTACTTGAAGAACAAAACACCCCACAAAACACAAACCTTCTTCCTGTTTGCAGCACCTTCTCCAAAGTGAAATTACGGTAATTTCTTTCTTTCATGAATTATTGCAGCTCTGCACAGTGTAATGCATTTGCTACCTAGGCCAATTTCCTGAACAGAGACACAAAGCAAGAAATTTTTTATGTTACAGACCATCATCCTAATGACATTTCTTCCCAGAGGGAGAGAGAGAGGGAAAGAGGGAGAATTTTCTGTTTTCCTGCTTCCAGCTTTATCTACTTGGGGATCAACCATTCAATCCAAGCTTAATAAAGTAATTAGGTCAGTGTGAGGCAGTTTCCCAAGGGCAAAGCATTTTAGAATTTTTTGTTCTTTCTTAAATGCGGAGATGTTATCCAATATAACACGGTTCCTACAAACAATGTTGTGTAATGTACATTTAATTTGTATATATAACACAGCACTGCAACAAAGTCATGATTATTCAAACTAAACCTGGCAACATTTCAACGCCAATTTCTCTTTCTCATTTTCCTTTTTCCTCTCATTTTTCAGGACCCAAAGAACTTATTTTTCTTGAAAATATTCTTTTTCTCTATTGCCACCAGCAATCGAGGGAATTTTTCTCAACCCTGAGGAGACTGTATTCGAGCTCAGCTAAGTGCTTTGTCACTGTCTGCATGAGTACCTTGTGGCAGCAAGTGACCACCCTCTCTACACCACACTGTGCACGAAGTTGTATCTGTACAGGATATGACAAAGAGGTCCATATTTAACTTACAGTGCCTTTAATATGTTTTCCTGTTACTAAGTGATACACGTCCCATGACATTCTCTATGCTGCATTTCTGTTTTAACTGTATTTTTTTTGTTGTTGATACAAGTAACAGTCAACTACTGTTTCTGTACTGTTTTCTGTAAAAAACTAGAAATGCTACAGTGAAAAAGATACTCCTACATCAGTTTAGCTATAAAGATTAACTGCTGGAAAGCCATAAAATACTTCTGTGCTAGCTAATCAGTTTAAGTAGCAATAATCTCTCTGAAACTAGAAATTCATTAATTAATCATCCCAACTGTAAATGCAGTCTAGGCAGAAAAATCGATAAAAACCCCAACCACTCTTTTAAGGTCAGATGTTATCAACCAAAACTCTGCTGTTTTACTTATGCAAGACTGCACATCTAGTTAGAGATAAGGAAACCACTGCTAAAAAAACTCTGCATATGTGATGAAGAATTTTCATAAAGACCTGGGGGAAAAAAGTCTTTTCAGTTTTACTGAACTTGCTTTTTACCTCATCCTTCTCACACTATTGCTGTTGCATTTTGAGCAGACCACCAATAGCAGAGAATTGAGTAGGGTTTTCACTTACCATGAGGAAAAAGGGCAGTTTTGATCAGTAGTGAATTTGTAGTCCTAATAGTTACTATTCTTTGGAAGGCCCTGGGAGATTTTCCTAAGTATGAATATAAATTCTACTTGGTGAAAAGTTTTACATATGTTCTGGAAATTCATGAATGATTAAGCAATAAATTATTAGCACTTTTTCATAAGAAGGGATGAGGTGGGGACACTCAAAGAGAAAAGATGTAAAACCAGCTAAAGACATTATTTTTCACACATATGATTACAGTGTGGTACTCAGTAAGACAAGATGCACGCGGTACTGAATCCTAAATTGCTACCAGATTTACCTAAATCATAAAGATTTCTCTTACAGAAGAATTTTGAAAGAAAAATCCATCAAGGACTATTAAGCATATCAAGTGTCTCGAAGACAGACATTTTGCAGATACATGAGACATATATTCTTACAGTTTTCATGCATCCTTTTCATAAATATCAGCTTCAGAACTTGACAGAGGCAGGCTCTTTGGCCATTAGTCTTTCTTTAACATGACTATTTTTTATCTCCTGCCGTAGCTTTTGTGTTGTGCACTCACTCATCCATATTTCTGTCAGCAGATGGCATTACTCAACATGACCCATGAATGTAAACAGAACAAAAGCGGGTTGATTGTTTCAGAGAAGGAAGTCTTCATCAGAGTACAATAACAAAGTGATCTGTTTTCATTTTGGAAACTCCACTTTGAAAGTTAGGCGAAAGAGAACGAAATGGTTCTGAAATACATGTCCTAATTCTTTACATTATGTAAAGCAGAAAACTAATTTTCCAGGAAAAAGTATGAATTGGAGTGCAGGATTTAACTCAAGTCTTTCCTATAAAGGTAAATGTAACAAAACCTTCCCAAATTCTATCTCTCAGGTCTGTAATAAAAGATTCTTCTGGTGAAATTAATATGTATTACCAAATAAAATTGTTTATTCCGTTAAAAAGGTAATTTTAAAGAATCCATTTTAGCAAATTAATGACTGCTTTGCCAATCCCAGTCATTTTGCAAATGTCTTTCTGTAGGAATACACCAGATGAAATGTATGTGACTACTTTTCCTGATAATGATTTGTGTAGATTTCATTCCTTCTTCAAAAATTAGAAAATAATTCTGCTTATCAATGGGGAACGACCATGTGAGGTGGAATAAATAATCTTTAGGAGGCTTTTGGTTTTTTTCAGCAATGCTGACAGAGATTTTACGAATAAGTTAATTCCCAAAAAACAGACCAAAGCAAAGTCCAGAAACACAATGGCAGCTGAACTGCATGAAAGATTTCATTCAACGTGGGGTTAAACCAGTGTGGCTCACCTCTGCCTACTCTGGGCAAAACAACTTGTGGACTTTGAAAGAGAGACAAGGAAAACTTAGAACCAACCAACACCCTGCTTATATAGGTTACTCACCAAGTGAAGTCATTAGTCTGTTTGTGAATCATTCCCAGACATTCTGATCTCTTCTGAAACGTCAGGAAACTTCTCAGCAAACATGCAAGTCACCTGCAAATTTACAGGCTTTCATAAACTGCCTTTTTTTGAGCACAGTATTTTCATAATAAACTTAAATTGGCTTTCAAGCTGTGTTTCACCTTTAGTATTGCCTGTTTGGGACATTTGCAGTTGACATCATGTTGGACACTCTCAGTGATTAAACCGTTTCAGACACCTAACAGGTACCGCTCCTCATCCTCCTGCTTTTCTTCCCCCCGCTTTTCGAAAGCTTTCACCCTTCTCTAACTATGAGGCAAAGAAAAGCTTCTCAGTTTGCTGAAACACACCTAAGCTGCACAACTAAAATGAGACAGTGCAGATGATCAAAATACTTACTTTTGTGTAACCACCCAGAGTAGAAAAAAAATGCAGAGCAATCCCTTTGGAAAATACACCACTAAGAATTGACAAATCTATCTCATGATCCACTAAAAGAGAATTCTTTCATTGTGACAATTTTTCTAAGCAGCATTATTTTTTTCATAAAAAGACCTCACTGAAAATTTAATGGAAAATCTTTCAAAAGAATTTACTTATTTATGCTGTATATCTTTTCAAATGTTTTCAGAGAATGAGCAGGTTCAACAGCATAATGCCTGCAAGGACTATTTAAAAAATTCTGGGGAAAAACTTTATGTGACAAATCATTAATGTGCAGTCATGTTTAGACGCAGAAAAGCTCTGATAAGTTGTCTTTGCTTCAAGCTGGAGTTCTGCAGCTACAGATGTTATGCTATTCAGAATACAATTTACTTTGTTGTTAAAATCCTCTTTGCAGAACTGAATGCATTTAAGACTGCAGCTGGGCAGGATGATTTCAGTCTTCATTTACACTTCAAAAAAATTTTGTAAATTGCATCCTTACTTCAGGAATTTATTTTTTAAAGAGTTTTTTCATTGATTTTGTGTCTATCAATGAGATAAAACTTTTGCTAGATTAGTATAAGGAAAAGAATTGCTGCTCTGCTTTTACTTTTCTTGAAAAAAGGGCAATTTATTTAGATGATAATTTTATGTATGTTTTGCTAAAACTGGAAACACATTGAAAACTTTTATTGCTCCTACTTCTGTGCAGTTTAAGGGAAATAATTTTATAGAAATCTTCCTCACCAAGAAAAAACCAAGAAAATTAATTCCATTCAAACATCTGCAGCATTTCTGTGTATTCCTAATTTGGCAGCTCTTGCAGGGGTGATTTTCATAATGTGCTTAGCACCACCGTCAGGAAATCTTTAAGATGTCTCACATAAAAGTGGAGAAATATCCTACCACTACTTTCTAAAATATTTGCTTATTTCTTTCAGGGAAAGCTAATTATATGTGACATATGAACAAGCATGACAACTCACGTATATTCCAAGTTAAAAGAAACCTATAGCCTAAAAAAAATATTTCCACAATGGGTAAGATGAGCAGCAGGTGAGAAAAAGACGTATGGGAAAGAATCACAGATTATAGCTACCCATAGCTAATTGGTGTTTAGATGAAACGTGCATCTGTTTTCAGCAATTAGTGTGGAGATCAATAGAAAACATATATATTTAATTAGACATATGGTTCATCTTACTGTAATTGGAACCCCATGTCACTTGTGGCTCTCCATATGCAGTATGGTCTAAAATGTTTTCTGGGATGTGTTTGCATCATATGGAAGGTGAAGCACAGACACCAGATGATACTCAGATCTCATTGTCTCGGGCTGCTGTTAAACGTAGGCATTTATGGTGATTTAACCAGACCAGACCAAAATAAAACTTTGATTTTGAATGTCATTTAACCCTTTCCCTGATGACTGACCACACTGCATGGCTTGTAACAATCACAACTGTTAACACCATATCTGTTCACCAGTATTTGACCTTACCAGTATTTTGAATAAAGCCATGTTCCAACTCTCTAAAAATTAAAGAAACTTTAATTTTTATACCTTCCGAGAAACAGATACATTCAGAATAAGGAAGAATGATCGTGGAATTATGAAATTTTACTTACCGAATATCCCTTATTCAGTGATTTCAGTCAAAAACTCAAACCAACCAAACAAACAAAAAAAAAAATCACAAAAATCTTCAAGCCAGTTCTGAATTGACAAAACCCACCCCAGCTCCCCAAGTGTGTAGATTTATATAATACTTGGTTATTGTATGTCAGTCTCAATTATATTAAACTGTAAATGGGGAGAAGCTTCCTCTGCAGATCCTAACAGCAACAGCATGCAGGAGGGAATTAGTAAAGCTTGTTCTCAGTGCCCATACTGTCTGTATATGTGTGATATCATAAAATGTGTTCATAAGCATTTTAAGTGTTTAACTCCAGTGTATATCCTAGACCATTTTATATGGTCATTTAAATATTCTTATATTGCTTAAAAGATTTTTTTATTAATTTAGCAGATACAAAATGAATTAAACTGGAGCAATTTTGTGAAAATCACAGCTTTCATGTAGTTCTTGCTCAGAATACTTCACATTGTAAACATCTGCATGGCTCAGGCTAATGGATCTATTTTAAGCAGAACTACTTAATAGACAGAGCAAGAAAGCTCTGTTAGAGAGGGTGAGGGAAACGGCAGACGGAAAGTTGAATCAACAGTAGTTGACTTTCAAGTTAAAAATTCTATGTTAACTCTAATAAAGGATGCAGACATCAAAAAATGTGTCAGTGAAAGTACTCTTTGAAAGACAAATGAATATATATGACCTGTTAAAGGTCCCCATAGCTAAAGCATACAAACAGAAACTAAGAGCTGAAGTAAATCAGATCTTCCATCTGGATGAAAGATTTCAAAACCACGGATCAGGAGAGCAACTTTGCAACCGGATATGGGATATTCTGGGTGAGAGAACTTCCTGGTTTTATGTTCTAATAATGTCAGGAAAGGATTGCAGTTTCACATGGGGAGAAAAAGAGCAAAAGTATTAAAGTACTGAATCTTAACTTTGAAACCCATATTTCTGCATTTTCTAAGGTGAGATATTCCATGTGCATAAACCACTTTTGTTTCCAAGATTATGTTTCTGGAATGAGTATCTTTGAACCAAATATTATAAACACTGGAGTCAAAACTGAATATTTCATGCCAATGCACTTCACTAGAATATTTGACCATATGCACTAAAAATGTTGCTTTTCAGTCTAGCATGAGTAAAAACAAATGATGGCTTCACTTTTCCTTAATGTATTTTCTTAAAAACTTCTGCAGTTTCTATGCAGCCTTTTTATATGAGGTAGAAGATTTAGAATTAGCATGCCTCAAGCTGAGGAAAAACTTAAACCTTTCCCTCCATTTCTTAGGAAAACATTCTAAACTAGTATTAGGCAACATCAACACTATTTTTTGTGAAGTCTGTTCTTTTCAGAGGACGTCTGGGAAATTATTACTCTCGGAAGCCTTAAATTAAAAAAATATCTCTAATTAATTTGGGGAGAAATTAGACAGAACACTCTTCAAAACTGAGCAAGTTTGGATTTTGAGTACCTGAAGAATGTTAAAATTAAAGAGTAAAGGAGTTGTGGATTTAGACCAAGTTTATCAGGAAGTTTCTAGGTTGCAATCTTGGG
Organism: Cnemophilus loriae; assembly: GCA_013397755.1. Taxonomy (NCBI): domain Eukaryota; kingdom Metazoa; phylum Chordata; class Aves; order Passeriformes; family Corvidae; genus Cnemophilus; species Cnemophilus loriae. The sequence goes on from VZTF01003389.1 coordinate 1,142,469, forward strand.
TACAGACCCTGAAACTCTATCCATGTCTCCTTTAATAATTTAAGTCCTTTTCTTCTTGTACACATCCCTCTTTAACTATACAAGCTCCCTAAGATATTTTCGGGCTCCCTCTTCCCTGTCTTTATTTACTCAGTTTTGTTAGAGGGGTCCATTGACCCAAGAAAACTTTCATCCTAAGGCAATAGCTGTATAAAGACATATTTCCAGCAAACAAAGCAGTTGCATTTATTTGTTTTGTCAGAAAGTTGCTCTTTATCTTAATCATATAAATGGGCTCAGAACAGAACAGCCAGAGAACAAGTTTTAGAAAAGCCAAGGAACATAATGTAGTTTCTTTCTCATGCATGGCTTCAAAGATTCACTTTGTCCTGCTTAATATTTTTTTCCTTCTTAACCCTTAAAAGTGAAACTGTCCAGAACAAAAGTATTAGTTTTGGACTGATGCCTATGAATATTGTCAGTAATTGCAGGAATTAACGGAAATTTCTAAGTATTATTGCCATTGAATAAATTGACATAATTGTCTTTGTTTTACAAGGGGAAATTTCTTTCATCGGTGTCTGAGTTCTTGCTTGACTCATGCTGCTGCCTTGGATATTGGTGCTGGACAGAGGCCTGGGCATGGAGTGCACTGAAGGCCAAAATAAAAAGAAAAACAAAAGAAGCAAAAAAACCCCACCCTGGTCCCTCTAGAAATCCATTGAAATAGAAACAGATTATGAAGTTTTGTTTTTGCAGAGTTGACAGAAGTGCAGCTGGTTCAGCCAGGGAGCAGAGGGAGCTGCGCTGAACTCTGGTATGATGTCTCATCTGCAAGAGGAGGAAGGGGGCAGCTTGCATGACAGTACCAGTCTACTTTGTGAGAGATAATAACAGTTGAGTTCCTCCTTCCCTGCTTGTTCAAACTGCTTACATAATTCAGGATAGCATCAGACGTTTTGGCTGACAAGGCCAGGTTTACTGCAAGGGGCTCTTGAAATACCTTTGCACCAAGAGTATGACCCTATTCAGGATTTGCTGGGCTTCCCAGCTGCATCTTGGCTGCACAACAGAATGTGTCCCATAACTGGTAGACATAATAAAAAAGCATAATCAGGCCATGATATATGAGTGAGAGTGTTTTTCCCTGCTCTCAGGTGGTGACTAGCTCAGTGGCGTTGATGAAAGCACTGCTCTACATTGGAGGCTGTCCCAGTAGCAAGCCTTGTGGCAAGGCAGAAGGACAGTTTCTGCGTGAGCAGCACTGCTGGCGTCTCTCTGTACCCACCACGAGTCCAGGCCCTCCAACCAGGGCTTAAGCACTTAAGACTGATTCAACACCTTCTGCAGGTTACCTCTCAAACAGACATTATGCCTCTGTTCAGGCTAAAGTGATTATGTTTTACCCCAGACGCTGTCATAGAGTAGATGTTGGCAAATAACTGACTTTTTGTGTCTAGCCCTAGTCTTAAGAATCAAAGAGAAAATAAGTCTAAATAAATTTTGTAAAACGGTCTTGTGATTTTTCACATTTTATGTGTGAATTATACACTTTATGAGGAGTGATGAGCTTATCATCTTCTTTAAACTGATTTTAAAGGTATTTTGTCATGAGGAGGGTAGGTCAAGGCCAGGTAAATTCTTACGGACGTAGCTGCATTGCCCAGAGATCAGAGATCAGTGCTAGGGAGTACAAAAACCCTGCTGCCAGCTCAGTGAAGAGCCCACTGCTTGTAGTCATCTCACTAGCAGCTTCTGTAAAGACTTAGCTGCTCTGGGGAAATGGGAAAATGCCATCTCCTCCCAGCCCGCAGTTATTTAAATGCTCCAGTGTCAACCAATATTATTCTGCTTTTATGTTTTCTCCATTAGACAGCTGCTGGATCTGTCTTTATGGGAAAGCCACCCTTGAAGTCACTTGACCTCTTGGTGCTTCAGTCAACACAGATGGAACACTGAATAAAACCAGGATGTTGCTAGAAATCATATGACTCATTTGAACCAGAGAGGGAAGGCTTTTTTGGGAATTGTTTTTTTTTTGCTCCTTGGGTAAATAAGAGTTTGGCTTATCTAATTATATGCGAAGGTACACAGATTCTGTTTTGCAAGAATGTATTTTCACAGTCCAGTAGTCATCTTTAAAAGGTCAACAGTTGTGTAAGAAAAAGCAGCATACATTTTGCTTTGAAGCAATACCCTGTACTTCCATTCAGATCACTGGATGAGAGGATCACTGAATGGGAAGTATTGGCATATAGATCACATCTGCTTTGGGTATCAAGACTTATTTTATAAGTCTATTTAGAAGTATAACTGAATTCTTGTTACATATAAAACAATTTAATAAATGGGAAATACAATTTTTTCTCAGAGTCAAGATACCACAACTTATAGTGATGACTTTTTTGCTATCACGATCCAGCAGCCTCCCCAAAGAGCTGCCAGCAATTGCCTGGAGGTCATGAGCTTGTTTCCTTCCCTTTTTGTCTGGCCTTCTGCCAAAGCAGACTTGTTCAGACATCAAAACTAGCTCTACTTGCTGCTTCAATATACCAACAATACCTAATCATCCTGCTCTGCCAAATCATGGAGTGGATTTACTAAAGTAACATGGGAAGTAGGACTAAAGATACCATGTTGTAATGAAATTCACTCAAATCAAAAGCCCTGGCAACACATGTGGAAGCAGTAAAGCTTGAAACCTCAAGCTGGAAAAACGCACACATTATCTATTAATACATCAGATGGAGAGTTTATAACTATTTTTCTATCATCTTTTTGATTTATATCACTTAGACATCCCATTATAAATTACCTTACTGCACAGAAGAGGCATTTGAATATTCGATTTATGTGAAGCTGTCAAACAGTGAGCAATTCCAGGAGGCTGACTCTTGCATTTAGATGTTTGCAATGCAGACTGAGAAATTTTGGAGGAGTATAACAGGAATTCTAGTGCAACCTCAGTTTTATGCATCTGAATACATAATATCTCTGCTTTCAAGCAAAGATCAAAGTGGTTTTGGTTGGAATGCAACATTCTACCATTCTTCATTATTATGGCACACTGCTAAGCAGTGCATGTTCAGAAGTTTCCCTCTAAGGATGCCGCAAGCTCTTTCTTTAACTTTGCGGAAGGGAGCCTTCACCTCATCACTCCTGATATTTTCATTTAGATTTCATATTTGATTTCAAGATCAGCAAAGGTTACATTGAAACCATGACATTTTTATGGCTTCACATGACTTTTGGGACCACCAATACATTATGAAAGGTTTGTGAGCTTTAACGGGTCAGTTGATGGCCCAAGTCTGCACTATCCTCTAAAAAGAAAAAGATCAAATCAGGATGATCTCAGGATACCAAAATGTCTCTGAGGAAGTGGCCCTCTTAAAATTCTGACATCCATTTTTTGGGAGAAATAAACTCTGTAGCAATGATAGTAAAATAAATGTCTGCACAGTACATGTAGTTCTCTCATACACACAGAAAGAGAAAAGTACATATACTGTATGACTTGAAAGTTCATAAAAGCAGCACAGGAGAAACAGATGCATAAATCAGAAAATAAAGGGCAACAGTCAATTCCGGAGAACAGGATACACAGGCAGTTTAAAGACATGGCTGGAAGCCCAAATTTTAAGAGAAAGCCTTTGTAGAAAGGGTGACATTCACTAGCATGGCTATAAAGTAGAAGACGTGTTCAGTCTTGGGGTCTACTGGTTTGTGATCACAGAAGGTGTTGATGGTGTCACCAAGAAGGGACCAGCCCACTAAGAGGGACAAACAACAGGCTTGCAGCTGGTGCACACTCCAAGTTCACACCATAACCTCCAGAGTCCTGGGAAGCATTTTAATCTCTCCAAACTCCTTCAGGGAAGGTGTAATTCAAGATGGAGCTGTGCCTAAACACAACATTTAATCTCTGTGTTAACATGACAGATACTCTTTTACTTATAACACAAATTGTATGGATAAGGCCGCTTGTTATTTACAGTGTACTTCTCTGAATCCCAGCTTGTCTCAGTTAGTGATGTGTCCTGCTAAGTACCCTATTCATAAGGCAAATAAAGTTATATTGACTATGACCAAGTGTTTGTTTCATAACCCGTTGCCTTTTGTGAAGTGCTGGTAGAACTGTGTAATCCAGAGACCTCCCTCTTGACCTACTTCAGTGATAACTGCTTTTTGTTCCATCCTTTGATAAACATTATTTCACATCTGGAAGACAGTCCCAGATATTTTAATATCTGTAACAGATGTTTTGTATATAATTTAAAAATAGTTCTTAAGTGAAAGTTTAAAGAGCTGCTGCATATTACTTTTGTTGTTGTTCTTGTTTAAAACTAATAATTTGTAGGTTTGCTTTCTCCACCATTACAGCAATAGAAAAGTACAATGAAATTCATTTAAGTATGATAGAGTTTACCAGCCAGCAAAAGTAATTTCAATGAATTTTTTTGACTAGCACTATTATTAATCATCAATGTAAAGTCCTGCTGCAAAACTGCACCCCACACACATATTAGGAGTAATTATCTCATGCTGAATTTCCTCATATGTTATAAAAAACATTTGTATTCCTCACAATCTGTAGGTAACCAAAAGTTATCGTTTACGTACAAATTTCAGAAGTGGCTTAAACTCTGATGTTAATGCTGTTACAGGGGTATTTTGTGTGCAGCCATGCACTCTCTAGGCATAAAACCTCCAGTAGATTTCACCCTCCATTCTCTTTCATTGATATTGCCTCTCACTAACTTTTAAACCTCTGGTTTTGTGATTTTGCTTCAATTCCTGTCAGGGTATAACAGAAACCAATGCAGCAGATGACACCAGTAGGCCTTTCCATTTGAAATCTCGAGGATGGGGTAAGTGTGGGAACAGCAGTACTATGACAGACCTATTTCGCTCTCCACAAACCACAGCTGGATCACACTAATCAGTGGCTCTGCTGCATCTGCTCTGGCTTTTAAAAAGAGTTTCAATCCTCAGTGTGCTCTAGATGACAGACATTTTGAGTGAAATCTTGAGGAAACTCATTCTCACCCAACAGTGTAAGAGTTAAGGAAAAATCCTCTCTCCATGTTAGAAGTGGCTAAACTTTGTTACCTAAACACCAAATAAGTTTGTTCCCTTTATCTGCATCTCTGTCTCCACCCAAACAAATGTCTGCAGAAACCTCTGGTTCATAAAGTTGCTGGATTGTTCATTGAATTAGCCAAAGTGATTCTGAATTTTATTGCTAATGGGACTGAAATATTCACAATCCAAATATTCTCTTCCTCAAAACAAATAAGAAGAAAAGAAAAAAAAAAGAAATCTTAATTTTTCAGCAATAACAGCATGAATATATACTGGGAAGTTTATTACACTATAAATCGCTGTTATAAAAGAGTTTTCTTTGGAACAGTTATAAAATAAATTAATGAAAAAAGATAAACAAAGTGATTCATATGTTCATGTGAACTCTGCTAAGCCACTTATGAAGTGAATGAGGATTAGTGGTTTATAAGAAGTCTCTACTTTCTTAGCTATGAAATTTTGGTGTTTGACGGAAGAGTCTGATTGAAAATAATGACCTCATCCACTGGTTTACAATCGACCATTCTATTATTAGGGGT
>VZTF01003389.1:1148108-1247487 GCA_013397755.1 Cnemophilus loriae
TCTGTAGATGAATGAAATCACATGTAGTGACTGATATTCATGTAAACCTAAAGAAATTAGAGCATAGAAAATGTTCAAATTAAGAGCTATAGTGATGAAAAATGTTTCTTCTTACAAGACAGAAAGAGTTGAAAAAGTAGAATTTGATCCTGAAATATTGCAAAGAGCCTTCTATAACCTATTATGAAAATGGCGTGTTTTTTTAAAAATCTTGTGCTTTCACTGGCTTTTTGACACACTTCCAAAAGTTCTGCAAGCCCACTGAAGTCAGTGAAGTTTCTCACTTATAACAGAGATTGAAAATGTATCTTTATGAGCCTTGTCATGATTTCTTTTTTAAGAGTAAACATAGACAACCATGATTATGAAAAATTCCTGTCAAACTGTTTGTAAATTCAAATGTTTTTGTAATATTTGCAAACAACTCTGTGAAGTTTTGGGCCTTACTTCCTTCTGATGTTGAGGAATGGAGCATACATAAGGTACAAATGTATCTCTCCTCGCTTGCTTCTGAGTAAAATAATTATTAACCATACATTCCTTTTCCTAACTGTGTAGAAAGAATATCTTGGCAGATTTCCCACCTTCAGGCATTTGTATGTCTCAGTGGAGGCATGCGGTCTGAGAGAACCTTTTAATATTAATATAAGCCTTGCCATAGCAACATGAGTCTTGCCACAAAAAGGTCACTGAAATCACTTAGAAAAAGAATTTGAATTACTGTGGGGAAAATCACAGATTAAGACCAGCTTCCCCAAACTGGTGGAATACACAATTGTTGCAGTCTCACACTCTGGCTCAGTTTTGCATTCTCTGTCCATTTGCAAGGAAACATGGCTTAATTTTTCATTAGATATAAATAGAAAGAAATAAGGATACACACAGCTTTAGCTTTAACTGTCAGTAATTTGCAGCACTAATGAGTGCTTTATACTGAACTCAGATAGTGAACAAGGTTTGTAGGCCCACACCCTCAGAAGATGTTCATTCCCTTCATGGCAGCTCTCAGGACACTGTCTGTAAGGGTGGTAATCCATCTCCAGGTGTTCAGGGCTTTAGTGAAGGAAGGGAAGAAAGAACTCAGCCCTCAGAGTGACTTCAGTCAGATGCAGAAACCAACTGCTTGCCATTGTAAGTGCTTTAGGCTCATCCATCTGATACACTGCAGGACACAGAAGACAGAATTCATAATAAATGGAAACCAAATTGTGCAGCAACAAATCTACCAGAGCAGAGCTGAGATTTGAGGCAGGCATCAGACAGTTCTTGAAACCTCTAAGTGTACCTGACTTTCTCCTCACATGAAAGCAGGGGACTGGCATTTTCCTATGTAAGTCTGGCAGTGGTTTCCATTACAAAAGCATTAATTATAGAGGAAAAGGCTAGCACTGGTACATAATAAACAGTTAACATATTTCTTCTAACCTGTCCCTTCACATACTGTCTGTTCCGTAAATCACTGGCACAAGATTTTCCACAGGAAAAGCTGAGTTGATAGGCAAACTCCTTAACCTGAAGAAAATAACACTGAAATCTTCCAAACCCATCCTGATAACCCCTACACAAATCTGTGATTCTGTCCCCCTTGCTGTAGTCAGCACCATGGAAGAGCCAATAGTAAAAGCATTGTTATCCAAGGGAAAATGTGGAGACCCCTCCCTTTGAGGGACCTCGGTGTTGAAAATTGTCCCAAAATGATCCTCAAATAACTAAAGGAAGGCATCATCCTGAATCTGCTATATCACATAATCAAAGAATCACAGAATAAATTAGGTTGGAAAAGACCTGTAAGATCATCAAGCCCAACCTATGACTGAACATCACCGTGCCAACTAGACCATGGCACTAAGTGCCACATCCAGTCTTTCCTTAAACTCCTCTAGGGATGGGGACTCCACCACATCTCTGGGCAGCCCATTCCAATGATCAATCACTCTTTCTGTGAAGAAATTCTTTCTAATATTCAACCAAAACTTCCTCTGTCACAACTTAAGGCTGTGTCCTCTCATCCTGTTGCTGGTTACCTGAGAGAGTATGTCAACCCTCATCTGGCTACATCTACTTTTCAGGCAGTTGTAGAGAGTGATAAGGTCACTCCTGAGCCTCCTTTTCTCCAGGCTAAACAACCCCAATTCCCTCAGCTACTTGTCATCAGACTGTGCTCCAGACCCTTCACCAGCTTCATTGCCCTCCTCTGGACATGCTCCAGCACCTCAATGTCCTTCCTGAACTGAGGGGCTCAGAACTGGACTCAGCACTCAAGGTGTGGCTTCACCAGGGCCGAGTACTGGGGAAGAATTGCTTTCCCAGTCCTGCTGGCCACACTATTCCTGGTACAACTCAGGATGAGATTGGCCTTCTGGGCCACCTGGGCACACACTGGCTCATGTTCAGCTGCTCTCTGCCAGCATCCCCAGGTCCTTTTCCACTGACCCACTTTCCAACCACTCTACCCCTAGCCTGTAGTGCTGCATGGGGTTATGATGTCTCAAAGTTTTGTCCTGAAAAACAAGCAAGTTATAAAATTACTGAGCTGTGATGAAGTTATTAGGGATGCCAAATGAATCATGCAAAAGAATAATTTAAAACACACACATCCTCACCATGTATGTATGGCAATAGAGGTTTTAACTAACTAATTTAATTGCTTCCAAGACCTGCTGACTTGTCAAGTGTACAGGATGGCAATGAAACAGCTCTGCTGAAGTCCAGATCCTCCAATATCCTGTCAGTTGAAACTTGGAGGCAAAGAGTCTCCTGTGTGCTCCTGCTTCCACTGAGCTGGGTAATACACAGAAGTATCCCACATAGGCACTATGGTCCTGAGCAGTACAGGAAAAAACAAGAGGAAAAAATCAGTTCTGTCTTGACTAGCATTTAAACAGTTTGGAGTAGAAACGCTGGGGACCACACATTGAACACACGGAAGAAACTAATTTTTATAAACCTACTTACCATCCATGCTGAGCATAGGACAGGGCAAGAGTGGTCTGAAGTCCTATCTTAATGCATATGCACAAAAAAGCTGGATTGTTGCCACAAAGATAGCCCTTAAGTCTATTTCCTAACTTCTGAATTATCTAGCTTTTAATATTGCAGTTTTCAAAGATAAGCTGTGTGTTTATAGTTTTACTATAGAGCAGCCAAAGAATTCAAATGAGCAGATCCAGCCTTTCTATAAACCTGCTGAGAATTTTTCTCTTCATTGAAATGCACAAGAGTCCTTTCCATAGCATTTTTTTTTTTGTTTCAGTGTTAATTTCTCACTAGAGAACATGACTCTAAACCAAGACGTCTTTTTCTGCTACATATTCAAGCTGGGAAAGATGATTGATCTTGGAGAGATTGATTAAACTTACCTTTCTGTCCATTCACCTCGTACTCCTCTCTGACTTGCCTTTGATACTTATAATTTCCAGGGCCTAAGTTCTTGCATATTTCTGTCTAAATCTTGACATCATAAAATAAGTGTATTACTCATGACTAAGCTCTAGCAAGTTACAGAAATATCTTGGTTTTCCTTCTGTCTCAACTGCTTTTAGGATGGTAGGGGGTTCTTTTCAAACAAGGCACACTGATTCAAGTCCATGTCTTCCCCTGTCATTGACCACTGAGAAATCAGTGTCGGGAGGGCTTAGGCAGGGTGGGATATCCAACTGGAGATCTTTCCTCTGTCTGATCTCTGTATAGGATTTAAACCTAGGTCATCTAACCACTGCAAAGCAAAGCTAGAGGTGTTCAGTTCTGACATCCTCTCAGTCTTTCTTGTCCTACTGTGCAAAAATACTTAAATATTCATTGAGCTTAGACAGAGTGTGAAAATTACTATATTTAGATCACAATCTCTGCTCATACACCTAATGTGTTTGTCAAGTGGATCACCTTCAACAAACACAGACTTTGCTCAGTGTATTCTCGGTGTAAGGCAGCTCTCTTGGGAGGAAAGCAATTTTATTTCAAGGTCTTGCTCTAAATCAAATTTATGGGGACTTGAATTTTAGGGTTCACTGCTTTGAATTCAGCTAGGATAACAGTCTTCCTCTTTTGGCTTTTTTTAACATCACTTTTGCATCATCTACCATACTTCAGGAATTTATTTCTAGTTGCAATGTATATGTTAACAGAATCCTCTGCCCCTCTATTCAAAAATCTGCAGATGAACTACCTCTTAAAAAAGAGCTAAACCCTACTCTTGCCTGGGAATCTCTTGCTGGCCAACTTAATTTACTTCACATACATCTGGGTATTTTTTCTGATACTCCTGACTTCAGATATTTAAATGCACTGTGTCAGTTGCCTGGCACTAATTCGGCTGTTGAGAATGGCCCATTTGTGCAACTGGGATCCATTTCCATACGTGCTCAGGCCAAATGGGAGGCAGGGTGGTGTCTCTATGGGTTCTTTGAAGGTTGTCAGGACAGCAAGGGTGGCACGGCCTCCTTGGCACTGGGAAAGTTCCTGTGGGCCCCAGCCCGGGGGGTGGGCACAGCCCACCCCTCTCAGTGACACCACCTGGGGCAGAACCCAACCCTGAAACTCCAGGCAATTGTGCAAAAGCCAAGGAGAAAACATATGGAAAGAATGAAACCAGGGAACCTTATAAAAAGACTGCATTTAGAAAGACGAAAACCATGGAGAACAACCTGAGAGGCTTTGCCTGAAGCAAAGGCTGTGGGTACCGCCAGCCTTTTTCTGTGCAAATAGAAACCCTTGGCAAAGATTTGAGGTATGAGGTAATTGTTAGCAATGTTATGGTTAACCAGTATCAGATTCGTACGCTTGCAATATTCTCATTTTAGCAGGCTGGATTTTAAGAAATGGAGTGAGACTTCCAGAATTTCTTGCACTTGATATATCTAGTGAAGATAATTTGGATTCTTCAGAACTGCTATTCACAGTTTCCTCTCCTGTTCCCATTCCTTCACATTCCCATAACAGCTCTGGTCTCCTAAATCATTTTCCAAATGAAGCCTTCAACTCAGCGCGGGTAAACTCTGTCAGTATATTATGTCCCTGTTTCATTTGCTATTTCTCATTCCCTTTATTTGAAGAATGAGAGGAATGCGTCTCACATGTCTTGCCCCAGGGAAGCTCCTCACCACAGTATAGCAGAAAGACAGCACCTGAACCGGTGCAATTAAGTTCTTCTCAAAACAGTTTGCTGACCCATCATTAATGGCAGTGTGTTTTGCATCTTTTAGGGTGATCACCGGCAAAACAAGGGCTGGCAAAGGTAGGGTGCTGTTCATGGCACACCTGCAAGCACACCCATCTCTTGTCTCCATGAATGTTTTGTTTTGTGTGCATATTGCAAATATGGGTGAGGAAGTGTCTTTCTTTGAATATGATTATTAGCCATCCTTCAAAGCATAAAAATGTTTTGGGATGGAGTAAATTGTAAGCATGCAATTAACTGAATTATTTTTTGCAGCTGAGTTGCTGGCGGGATTTCCTCCATGCTTATATTGCACAGGCTTTCATTGTTTTGCTTCCTGCTGTATGTTTGCTTTACGATCTGTAAATATATCACAAGGAAGGCTATTGCCAAGGGATACATCAAACTAACATTTTCTAATTAATAAATTAAGAATCGATAGCAGGTTACGCGTAATCTTGCTGAGAATCCATCTTGGAATTTTTAAAGTTGATAAATGTACAACATCCGTGAGCAAAGCTAACAATGGTTCATACTCCTTAAATAAATCCTGTTTCTCTTTCACAGGCAAACGTAAGAACTTTGCTTATATAATAAGAACTAAGAGAAATTATTTATGAAAAAAAGATTAGTTTTTGATAAAGTACCACACACAGATTAAACAAATGAACTCATAAATGAACATATGTTAAAAAAAATGCAGATAAATCACATACCCCACCCCCACTTCCCTAAACTATTAAAACTGAGATGCTTTGTTCAGGCCAAAATGTGTTTCAACCCTATTCTGTAACAGACCTAAAAGGAACTGGGTAGTGTCAACATTCAGCTATCAGCTGTTGCACCTGAAATGCTGAAAAAATATTTTACTATTATCTGTACCTGTCTGAACTTGCTGTACTTGCTACTCCAGGGCTGCTTTCCACACTAGTATGTCTGATGTCTTTGCTTTGAAACAACCAGCCTGTATCGTGGAAAATAAAGAGGCCTGCGGCACATCTACTTAATTTTTTTGTTATGCCTGCGTTATCAGAGAAGGAATGTATACATTATAACCTCTCCTGTTCTATGTTAATGTAGAGTGACTATAGAATACTTTCTGGATTACTCTGCAATCTGCAAGAACAAGCAATTACTGTAGGTACAAAGTATTACCTATCAAAAACCCTGTATGTATCATGTAAGAACTGAAGGCTTACATGATAGCCATGCTCTGTAACTTAGTTATCTAAAGCCCTGTAAAATGTTTTAAAGACCCTTTCACAGGGTTTCCCACCAGTATAAAAATAGTAAAAAATAATGTCAGCAGGTGATATGCCACTGCCATGTTTTTAACAGGACTAGGCACTGAAAAGCACGGAAGATAATGGTTTACGGGACCTAAGATAACTCTTCGATTAAAAGCACAAGGGACATTCTATTTATTCAATCAAACTAAAACAAAAACTTTCGCTTCAATAAAATAATTAAAAACATTTTTAAAAAGCAAGTTAGTAATCTAAAGTGAATGCAAGCAATCTTTGATTCTCAGTTGGACAGTTCCAGGAGTACTTTTAAATCTGATCTAAATTATTCTGGGACACTTATTTTTTACACACTCTAGTGTTTTTTTTCAACTTATTAAAAATAGACATTAATAACCACTTTCCATGTCGAAAGCTATTTATTCTTGCTTTATAGCCAAATCCTTACTCATGATAGAACTTTACCATTTACGCTGTTGCCCCTTTGTTGAATTAATATTAACTTATTACCTTAAAAATGTTTCCAAAAGAGTATTTGATTATTTATAGGCTATTCCACGATTTTTCTCAGCCACCTGAGAAAAAGCAGTCATTCAGCAATCTTATTTTTGTACATATACTGAGATAAGTCTGATAAATTGAGCTTAATTTTCCATGTGTTGAAGTTACAAAAGAGTAGTTTAACCACCGTGGACAGACATAGGACATGCATGAGGAATCAGACCCATGTGAAATCACTTTTCTGCTGCCCTAGGAGTTGTCAGAGCCTCTTCTACAGCATTTGTAACTCTTTAGAGCTGGGACTAAGTTACATCAGTATTTCTTCATACAGGTGTATGTGCTCTGGAACTGGCAGAGGATTGGACACAGGGAACTGAAAGATGTTCAGACAGAGAAAAAAAGAGTGGGGACAGTTTATCGCATTGTCAGAAGCTGATGGAAAAGCTTGCTCTTGCCCAAGGAGTTCTGTGTCTCCTGTAAAGTGTAGGCGTAATACTGTATATAATGGAAAAAATACATATTTTTCAATGGCATATGATGCATAAAACACCTATTCTTGAGCCTCCATTGCAAAAAATCCTAAGACTAGCATCTCATCTTTATCTCAGATAAGATAACATCTGTCCTTCATTATCTTCACATGCAGACTTCTCTCTGATGTGTTTGTGACTAGCTGTTTATTTTTTTCTCTGATAAACCTGACATTACAGGACTCTCACTTGCATTAGAAAACAAGGGTTCTTTTTGTTGAATTACTAGTAGTGAGTCTTTCAGAGTTATGTTTTTAATGAAAGTTTCCATAAATGGTGGATTTTATTTGGATGGCATTACACTTCCATAAAAACAGTAGGTCTTTATTGTTTCCATATATACCTCTTATAGTTGTTTTTTGAGCTGGCTACAGGGAAAGATGAGGTCATGTAAAACTTCTCTGAAGGGACCCTTCCAAAGTTTTTTGAATCATTATCACAGAAACAGAATCAAGAACAAGAGTTTCTGAGAGGCCAGAGGAATTTTTACCAACCCACCTTTCTCATATTGAGGTACAAGGTTCTGCTTAGCTGTTCTTGGCCATAGTTATACTCACATGAGCCACAGAAATACCAGTGAGTGGAGTGTTCTCTAGCCATGATTAGTTTTAGAGCTAGGTTTTAATTTCACCTATAGTGTCTGCACATCTCTACACATAAAACTTCCAGCCACCTACATATAGTGATTTCTAGGACAATGTGTGGCACTAACATAACAGATACCTGAGACCTATCAACTTCCTATTCCCTCGACTAATCCCAGGGTGAGTTTTATCTGTAGCTTCAGCTGAGCACTAAGTGGGTGTGATCTCAAACTCCATGTATCTAGAGAAGATATCAAAGTGTTTTCCAAAGTTTCTGAAGATACTGAAGTAGCTACATGAAATAATTTTGATGTTATTAGGCAAGGATAAGAATTGTCACAGCTAGGTGAAATAAGTGACATGAATGAGGCAAGAAGAAATGCTAAGCATACCTTTTGCCTATCCTTGAGATGATGTTATATACAAATATATGTATATAACATATACTATATGTATCCTAGTGAAATATATGTATATACATATATTTCACTAGGAGTGTTCATGGTATTTTGCAGACATAGAGAGCTCCTAGAGAATTTACCATTTAAGGTTATTTGTCATTGCTTTACATGAAACTACTAAACTTGGCAGGATCCATATTCTTTTCTAATATGAGGGATAAAATAAGCAGCCAGGGATCCCATAGACTGAGTAATGCTAAAAGAAGGTGTTTTATACCATAAATCTGGCACCCTCCACTTCTGTATGTGGATGCATCTGGTCTCAAGATGGCCTGGAGTGGAAGTGGACATCGTGGTCATGTAAAACATTCCTCTATCTCAGCTTGAGAACTTGGCTGCTCCTGAGCTGCAGGTGGTCCTCTGCTGGGGACACTGTCTCTTGCCAAGAGCCCTTAGCTGAGATGGGAGAAAGCAAAGCTCCAGAGTTTCCTGTTTTTTTGAACTGAAGTGTCAATGACCATTATTTATTAACTGACAAAGGGGCCTTTTTTTCCTCTCTTTTAATTAGAAACTACAACAACTTGCTTTTCAAAGCTGAAAATACTTGAAATGATCCCAAGTAATATTCCAAAACCACTAGCCTAAAGCTGGCAATTAGAAACCTAATGAAATCTGATCGACTGGCTGAGCCCTCCTTTTCCTACACACATACTCACATGCACACACACGTTCCCCTTGCCCCAAAAACACAAAAAAGGACCCCAGACAAGGCGAGTGCATTCCTTTTTAACAGCCATCTAAATTTGTCCCACATTTTGTGGACATTTTGGGATCTATCTGTGAGAGATTACACTTACTGCTTTGAGAGGCAAAATCTCCTTCATGAAAACTCCCAGAGCAGTGTAAGAAAAGTACATTCATTTCACAGGCTATATTTAATTTCACTCCAGGCTCATCACAGGGCTTTATAATCCTCTCCTGTGTGGAATATCTTCATGGTCTGAACTCCTCTTTAGCAGGGTAGATTTAGCATTTGCTGTGGGAGGGGGGAAAATCTAAATGAAGCTGTGCTGAGTTGCAGCAGCTGCTCCATCACAGGCTCTCTTCTTCCTCATTTAGCATGATCTCTATTCCTGCTCAGGCCTCTGCAGCACACATACACACACACTCACAAACACACACACAGGCTCACAAGATGTGAGGGTTTTGTCTCTTAATGGCAGAGTTTGACAGGCAGCTTGCTGCTGAGGTTCAGCCAGATACAGCTGGTCAAAGCAATGCTGCTCATTTACATCTGTCTCCCATGCGCTGAATTCTGTCAGGGTTTGTTTGTCATAGATGGACTTAATTGTGAACTGCTCAAAACTGAGAGAATATGGAAGATACAACATAAAACAAGCATCTGTTCTGTGAGAAAACTGAAATGCTGACACAAAGCAGGGCTAAAGCTCAAGCAGTTTAAATGGCTGCATAGGTCTTGTGTTTGAGAGCTCCAGGATTATTTAGCCTGTCTCATTCAGTCCTCCTCCCAGTAAGTTCTTCTGTCATAGTCTGCCCACGGAAACAGCTTTTGAGTCTGTATTTGCACTGTTTTGCATCTCAAGAGGCACTTGAAGATTGTGATTGGACAGAAATAATTAAGACTATGTCACAGGTGTATGAAGAGCAACCAGTTTAGAGACGATGTTTGACTGAAATATGGTTTGAGAAAGAGGGACTTGGGATGGGGAGTGGGCAGAAACTGGGGAGGTGGGAGATGCATCGGTAGTGCAGATGTGTAGTAGGGACTTCTTAAGTTTGGCTTGAAGAATGTCCACATCACCTCAAGCCTATCTGGTATTGCTGGCCTATGCTTCTTTTGCAGAGGAATGCCTGTCTGCAACATGCTTATTTAAACTCATCAAATCAGCTGTGTGTTGTCCACCTGTTCCTCTTCAGCAACAGCAGGATCAGTGTTAGCTGGTCACAGAGCCTTCATGATGTATTTGCCACCCAGCGGAAACTAATTTTTAAGACTTTTCTGAAGACATTATGGTGCCCAGAAGTTTCCACAGGGAAAATATTTCATCTGTCTGAAAACATGGAAAAAAATCTTTTCTCTACAGATCTTCAGTCAATGACTGCCTCTAGGAAATGAAGGTTTGTAGGAATATAAAACTGACATGTGGCCCTCTTCACGCAGTATAGTCTTTTTTCAAAAGCACGGATATTTATGAGAAATCATGTTTCATTTCCATTTGCACAAAGTTTTATCACGTGTTCTTATAGCAATGTTTGATTACGTATTTGATGTCTCTTCCCATGAAAGCAAATCTCAAAAAAGAAACTTTCAAGGATAACCCTACTTGGTATAGTTGGGATATTCTTTTTCCTATGCTAGCCTTTTTACAGGAACAGGAACATCAGTGTTTTCAAAATATTCACAACACATAATGAGTATGCAAAGAGATACACTTAAATCTTACTGATTCAAGTGTGACTTCAGAATTATAAGTAAAACACACACTTAAACTCTTTGCAAAATGGTGCCTCAAACACTTCTTAAAGCCTCCCTCCTTCATACCAAAGGGTCATAATAAGTTGGAGTTAGTGCTGCCGCTCTGAGCACTTTGATCTATGCAATAAACTCTTCCTTGTTGTCTGCTGCCCATCTGTTCATCCTCGCCCCAGTTGCACTCCATGAGAGCCTGTGGGATTTCTGAAGTCTAACTTATTTAGGTGGGATGAAGCAGAAATTCAGTGCTGATCCATCAGAAAGGCTAAAACATTGACACTCTTGAGTCAGGAGTTAGAAACTGTATCAAATGTGAAGAGGAGCAGACTGCAGCTAATTGCAGAAAACTGCTAGCAATCCGTGGGAAGATGCAGAACTCAAACAAGAATTCCCACAAATTTCAGGAACCTCAGCATCCCCCTTGCCCGTAGTGTCTTTACAGTCTTTCTCTAAACTTATCCTCTTGTCCTTTCAGTGGCAAGTTAGCTACCCCTACACTCCTTTTGTGTGTATCATTCTTTGCCATTTTTTTTTTCACAGTCTCTTTCCCATCCTCCTCCTTATCTCCAAAAATATACGAGTAGATAAATAAGCAGAGACCATGACCTCTCTCCCTGACTTTGCTCTGCTTCCAAAAGAAACACGGTGCAGGTTGATGCTTGTGCAGAATTCATGATAATTTTAATCCTTTAGAAACAAATGTTTCAATGTTTGTGTCATCTGGAGCCTTAGGATGAACTTAGGAACAAGAATATTCTGTCCATATTTGTTTGCATAGTTTTCAAGATCTTTATGTCAGGTTTTTATTTGTATACAGTATGGTGTTCACTACCAAACAGAGACAGTGGAGTCTCTGTGGAGTCATAACTATCTGTGGAAAATCATTCAGAAATTTGGAACTCTCTTTCATGTACAGGGAGTCAAACCCCTTCAGCAGATCAGCATCACCCTCTTCCAGGCCATAAAAAACAATATTAAACCAATATTGATTTGTCCTTTTTCTTTGAAGTGTCATCATATGGAAGTCTGTACAAAGAGCAGATTTTTTTTCTCAATTTCCGCATTTCTTTATGTCAGCTATTCTCCATCCTTCATGTTTATACTATTTCTCTTACATCAGCAGTTCTAGAATAACAAAATCTGCCTAGTCTGTCAAAGACATGAGAAATTTTGCTTTTTCACATGGAGCAAGCATTTGACACATCGTAGGTAGACAGTGCGAAAGGTGTCACACGCCAAAACTCTGTGACTGAGCAAAAGACTACAAATACTTCCATTCCACAGCATTCAGAACTCCATTCCAAATGCAACTGGTAACTAGTTTTGCCTGTGTTTTCCCAAGGATCTTATGGATTTGCCTGGAAGAAGTCAACTGGATTGCTTTCTGAAATCCTGCATTGGGCTCCATATTATGAGTGTGTGCTTACAGGTTCTACTGTAAAATAAAGGAAGGCTAGGTCTCAGCTTGTCCAGCTGGTAAAAGTCAATATTTACACTTTTTTCTCTGTATTAGGAATACATAACATCTTAATTTAGAGAACTTTAATGTAGGTATCCAATGCGTACTGATTTCTTTGGGCCCAAAAATACCATTTATTGTTTTTAAGAAAACAGAAGGATTAAATAAATACAAATGTATAAATATGTTTGAATTTTCCCATGCTTTAATAGTTGAAGAAAGAGCTTCAAATGTGTAGTTATTTCTAGGACTTGCAATATGAAGTCTGAGATCAAGCAGTTTTAAAGAACATAAAAATTATTGGAACCATGTTGTGCTTGTTCTTAAAAACCAGCATTTTGGCTTTTAAACTCAGATAATTTTTGTGGGAAATTCATGCTTACTGCTAATAGCTGGATACCATTTCTAAGAAATCCAGGAACAATCTTCTGATAAACAATTACAGATCATTTGTGAATTTATCACATGGCCCAGACTTAAATTTGATCAGGTTCTCTAGTGTCTTCATTTGCATTATTGAGAGTTAATTCCAGAATTAGGTGGCTTAGTTAGTTGCAAATTTTTGAAGGACAGCAATGATGTTGATTATTGCATGAACAAAGCCTAGGATTTTTTAAGAACTTAGCGGAATTAAAGACCCAGCTTGCAGTGGAATGTAGACACCTAAAGCTCCTAAGTCTTATTTATATTATGACTAAAAGATGTTTTGATACAGAGTTACCTCGTTACAGACTGTAATGCTAATTATTAGTTAAGTTTTGACCTGAGACCTCCATTGTAGGCAAGAACACGAGAAGTGCATGACCCGAATGTAGCTCTGCCTTTCTGGATCTCCAGCCACCACCCATTAACAAAAATTCCAGGCATGACAATGTGCAGAAATATCCTTTGTCAAAGGATTGGAAAATGTCCTTGTTTCGCATCATGCTGTCTTAATAAATGATGGATATGAGCAGAACAAGGACAGCAAAGAAGATGAAACCTAAAGGTAATGGTCAGTGGGTGAACATGTCAGCTCCTGTCACCTCAGTAATGGTGTAATAGTGTCAGTTCTTAGAATATGTTACTGATATTTCTCCCATCCACCGAGAACTGCCTCAACAAAACCTTGGGATGAGACAGCATAGAGAAAAACAGTAGCTTAAACCTGAGGGAGTGTATAACAGAAAGGCCTTCAACTTTCCTTTTTCATTTGACATGTCCTTGTGAATCCTCAAGCTTCCCCTTCAAGCGTTGCTTTCAGCTGAAAACATGGCACTGTGAAATCCTGTATCTTGGGTATTTAAAAAAAAGAAGGTGTTTCTTGATATCAATTTTAGCCAGTTTTAGAAAAATCAGTCTGTGGCGTTTCTATCTGGAATGTTGCTGCAACAGCCTTCTGCACTTCAGTTTGTGGTACCTTTCAAAGGTCTAAAACATCATCCTCCTAAACTGTGCTGTCCAGGCAGTGGCAGATGCAAGGTCTGGAACCTGATGATTGCTAGCCATGCCCGTGGATGAACAAGACTAAAAGAACAAAGGTGCTCTTCCAACGGTTCCTCTGAATCCTGGGTAGCCAAGAAGAGACACTGCTTAGGGAAGTTCAATGTCAGGCAACATTTCAGTTAAATATGGGGATCTGAAATAGAGGTGGAAAATTACTTCCGTGGGAGAAAAAATTTGGTGATTGGAGGCAGGAGTGTGAGATGAGTCTTCCCACTGCCATTTAGTATAAAAATTTTTGAGGTGGGCAAGCTGTGCAATGCATTGCTTACTGCATTAAATTTAGTGGTTAGGTTCACTAGGATGACATATGTAAACTTATGGTATTACTCAGCCCACACTGTCCCGTAAAAAGGGACCTATTTTTAGCTGTAACTAACAATTATAGAGCATTAACTTGGAGCTCTGGTCCATACGACAAGGATCTGCTAGCAGTAGCACCTTATGATCTGGTCTGGTCTGTGTTACTGATTCAAAGAGCGAATAGGCACAACCAGTTTTTTAGACACATAGTTAGATCATGCTTGGCAACCCCCAGAATGGTTAACATACACACTCTCACTTCAGATTATGTTTCAAATTGAACTGACACCTCTCTCTTTCCATTTACTTTCAAAACAAGTAATAAATCTTTGACATGCCTCAAATGAGAAACTGGCTAGCCCTATTATTTTTCTTGAGATGAAAAAACCCCACAAAACAAAACCTAATAGCGAAAACAGAACTAGTTTAGTTGCAATACAATGGACTAAGTTTTTGGCTGTAAACCCTACTTGTGGTGCATTACAGTGCACCAATAATTCTTCTTGGATAAGACAAAAATGTATATGGTTGTTCTAAAGTATATACACACACACAGAATAAGTCCCAAACCTTATTAACTTTGGCTGTATTTGTGCTTATCTAACCATAAACCATGGTTAAAACTATTTTGGCAGTGTAACAGTGCATTATATAGTTTATTGCTTTTTGTTTGGGAAAATGAAAGCTGCTAAGATATTGTGGTTTGGAAGCTGCTTGCAGAGCGTATACAGTGTTTCTCACAGGCACACACTTTCGCTGTATTTTTGTTTTGTCAATGGATTACAGACGTCTCATACAGCTAGGCTTTTATGTACCTTTTCAAAGACCCTTAAAAAGCGTAGGTGGACTTTCCGCTCCATTTAATTTGAGTCACGCATATGGTATCAAAAGAGTTACGTGTCATACCATAGTAAATAGAATAAAAATGTATTATACCACCCCAGAAGTTGTTGTTTTTTATGGATTATTGTAACAGATTTTGATGTCTTACTTGCTAACTGAATCTTTATTCATTTTACCTTTCCTTAAAGCAGGTTTCCTACCTATAAAAATATTTCACTTTCTGAAACTTATTGAATAAATAAAAGAGAATGGAATTGCGCAGTCTTTTTTTTTTTCTATTGTGTGTACTGTCTGATGCCAAGACACACACAGAAGTAGTAAATGGAGATATAGGTGAATAAAGAAAAGGAATTAGAGGGGAAACGATGTCAGGTGTGCGTGATGGGTGCTGATTCTGTGGGATTGCAACAGCAACAACAGATCTGGGTTTTATATTGAGAAGGATCAAAGTGTTTATGGTTTAGGTTATTTTTTGAGGACACTGAATATACAGTGATTAACTTTTAATTGGAATTGAGAAGTCTGTTGAGTAGCTTTTCACATAGGGACACTGGGTCCATCAGAGTTGGACCAGAGTCCTACTTTACCTGGAGACCTGAAAGGTGGCCTGAGGCTACCACTAGAGTGTTGATGGATTGGATACATTGTTCTCACCAGTACTTTCAGTTCTTACAGTTGCGTTGTAATTACCTCTCATCTTTAAATTAGGATTCTTCCTGCACCCACTGTGCTGGGCGGTGATGGGGAGACTAATTTTGCTGAAAATGAAACCAAGAGTGATAAGATTTCAAGGATTATTAGGGTAAGAATAAAATGTTTCTGTCCAAAGATTACAGCAGAGATGCAAACTCTGTCAGGCGTTCCTGGGTCAGATCTCTTAATTTCCCAGCATGGTCCCAGTGGTAATTCCTAACTTGGGATACATAAATTTAGTTTGAGGAAAGTTTCACAGAGATTTCTGTGCTTTCTCTCT
Organism: Cnemophilus loriae; assembly: GCA_013397755.1. Taxonomy (NCBI): domain Eukaryota; kingdom Metazoa; phylum Chordata; class Aves; order Passeriformes; family Corvidae; genus Cnemophilus; species Cnemophilus loriae. The sequence goes on from VZTF01003389.1 coordinate 1,164,078, forward strand.
TTTATGAATAAAATGGTGAACTACTCTTTAAGTCCATCTCAGTGTCTTTTTCATGCTTTTTACCTCCCACTTGTATATCCCTATCAGAGCAAGAGTAGCTTGAGCATAATTAAGAGCTTTCAAAAGGGATAAAAAATTTCTTACTTTGTTCACTTTTATCTTGGGACAGAAAGGCTGGTAGAAGTACAAGGAAATAAATCATTAACTTATTAAAGTGCTTTTCAAAGAGAAGAGGTTCCATCTTGCATGGTCCAATATGTGAGTTGAGAGGAAGTAGGGAAATATTTTTCTAGTGGAAAAATACTATCTGCAAGATAGTCATGACAGTGAGCAGAGACTGAGTGGTGCCCAGGTGCCAGCCTCCTCCCACCACAGCCATGTCTCCCAGGCAATTTGCCTGGCTATGAATGGCACTATTCAACCTCAAGCACGCTGGGGCAGGCACCCCACATTATGGGCTCCAGGTACGCCTGGGGCCACATCTGCAGGCACATGGCACATGGAGAGGAGTCTGGCCACGAACAAAAGCCTGATCCAAGTGCGGTGGAGACACGTACAGAAATTCAGAGCTAGAGGAATCAGGCCAGAGACACAGGTTTTTAAAGACCACAACACATGGTGAAATATAGACTGCATTTTATATGCGGTGAGATAAAGCACGTACTTTATAACATAATCAAGCAGCTATCGCAGTGATTTTACACACAGTTGTTCTCACACCATTCCTTTGTTATTGCCTTCTGTTACTTATAGCCATGCACTGATGTATAACAAAGATATGAGGGTGTAATAAATATCAGGATGCTCTCATTTATGGCATGCCACTGAAGGGAGTAAAATCAATATAGAAGAGAGAAAAAAGGAAATTAGTTTTAAAGGCTGAAGCTATAAATCAACATTGTGCAAAGTGCCAGTCAGATTTATTTGGTGCTTTTACTGCAAAAATACATAGCAGTAGGAATTGGCTTGCATGGGACAGAATAGCAGGTAGGGCACACAACCACACCTTTGCCTTTGTTGCCAAGGTCTGCCCCTGCCAACACAATGGTGCTCTGACTTACTAAAGGTCTCCTTTTTTATGTTGATCTATCTGCCAGCACCCTGGCACCTGCACTCGGGTGGAGGAGCCCTAGCTCTGCGTGGGGGCCAGCAGAACCCTGGCAGATTGCAGAGATGGTGACCTCGTAGCAGTGCTTGCAGGCTATGCTGGCAGGCTGGTTCATCCTCTATTTCACAAGAGAAAATTTTCCACTGTGGCGTAGACACCCAGATTCCTCCAGACCCGTACCACATACTGGTCCAGGTGAGGCCCACTTACTCCTACAAATGGTGGGGCCCACATATTCCTACAAACTGGATGCAAACTTATTTCCAACACCTCTTCCAGGAAACGTAGTTTTCCTGCTGGCCTGACTAGGAAAGATAAGTGTAGGTCTAGGCTGGGTTCCCAGATCCTGAAGATAGCTGCTGGGGAAACAGAGGTGCTTTTCTGCAGCTCGGCTAAGTGCTTTAGCCCCGTCAGCGGGCAAGAGAGCGCTGCCAAGGGGCCCCTCTGCTGTGGCAATGTTTAAAGGGATGTGTCAGTCACGAGTGCATTCAGCGTGCTTTGTAAATGCCTCTCCAACCATGGCCCGACAGGGATTTAGGAGGAGGAATGCCTGTAGCCCCAGCTCCCAGCTGCTCAGCCCTGTCAGCAATGGGCCCGTTCTGGTGATATGTTGAGATGTGAACCCTGGCCCCAGGGAACCGTGGTGAAAGAGGAAAGCATCTCTGGTGTTTATGTGCCTGCAGGCCTCTGCAGCAGCTGTGTGCTCATATTTGGTGCCTCAGTGCTACATTCATCACCAAAATTCTGCTTGAGTCCCCCAGTGTGAATCCAGGGTCTGGATCCGCCCCACTTAGAGTGCATTAACTGGCACATAGAGTAATCCCTACTCTTTCTAAAATGGGTCTTTGCTTCTCTGTCTTTTTATCTTCCTTTATTTCACCTCTTGTTGACTCCATCCCTTCATCTGACCCTAAGCTGGCCCTCCGCTTCTGACTTGCAGGCCTGGTCCCATCCTGACAGGTCCCAGTCCGTCCTGCGAGCACCTTGTCCAAACACAGGTTTTTCTCTCAGTCTCCCTGTCCAGGGCCTTTCTTGGCTCTGGCCAGGCACCACACCTGTGGCTGCTCTGCCTCAGATTATTTCCCAAACTTCTCCCAGTTTTCTCTAAGGCTGCAGTCAGGGTCCTTCCATGATCTTCCAGTCCCAGTGACAACAGCTGCTCTTCACCAAAACTGTCGAGCAAGCTTTAGTTTCCAGAAGAAAAGGATAATTTTATGTGTGAACTGTAGATTTTTTTCATTATTTTTTTTTTCTTTATTACTTTCTTTCTGAAAGTCTGCTCTGTGAAGGGACCCACAGGTAACATATGACAGTGCATTGCGTAACCTGGTGCAATTATGTGTTTGCTCTGGTAAACAAACACGGTACAGAACCCAGCCAGTTCCCAGATTTCATACTTTCCCCAAATGTTTTCACAGGAAAGAATTCACATTTCACTTCCTCTGTTGTTGCAAAGGTTCAAAGCATTCGTACTCGGCATATGGTTTTATTTTATTTAGAGCTTTATTTATCCTTGTTTTCCCTGAATATAGAAGCCATCATAACAGAACTGTTCTGTAATTCAAATATATGTATAACTACATAGTAAAAAAATGAAAAGAGAATTTAAACAAAAAGTAAGTGAAGTCGGCACTAAACCATAGCATATTTCCAAATGAAACCCCACAGAATCATTACATTGCCTGTGTGGTGGGATAAAATGAAAATAACCTCCGTGAATGTTTTTCAGCAAAATGACAGCCGAGACTATACAATCATATTTATAGACGTATATATAGATATATAAGTATAACATAAAATTGGCTAATATCACTTGAACTTTATTCCTCTCTAGAATATCCTTGTTTACACAGTGATTGCCTTTGACTGATATCAATCTGAGTGAGAAAAGTCATGTCTACCACTTACAGACAATCAGATCACCATGGTCTCAAATGTAACCTCCGTAACAAGCATGTTTTCCATTAATTCCTTTTCTTCTTATATTGAGAGCTTTACTTTTTATTTATCTCTGATTTTCTTTCAAAAATTATTCTTATGTGGGAAGGACGACCGAACTAATTTCAACAGCTCTTGAAATTTTCAAAAGTAGAAAAAAATATTTATTATGTAGTACAGCTTTGAACTAAACAGATAATCATGTCCAAAAGTCATATTTCTGGATTGTTTGGAAACGAAACGTACATGGCACAAAAAAAACCACTCCGAACAAGATCAAAATAGATAACCCCACACTTTACCTTAGATTTTAAAATTTTAAAAAAGGGGAAATCTTTCTGTGAAATGAACTCCATGCATTAGAAAGAGAATACTTTTCTGGCTAAAATAACATTAGACATGGGATTATCAGTGCAAGTAGATACCAGTCATTTACCCTACTTGTTATTACTTTTTTGAAGCTAAATGCTCAATGTAGATTAATAGAATCCCTAGCAGTCACAGAAAGCACCACTTTCCAATAGGAGAAGAAAATGTCGACAAAATATGGGAGTGTCGTAGCTAATCTCATGGAGAACAATGGGTTCTTCAATTAAAAAAAGGGAGTATCTGCACTGCAGTAATTTTATATCCCCCATTTAAAATGAAATAATCAAACAATTTGCTCTCCAGATGCATTCTCATTGCATTAATTGTGGCAGGGTGAACAAGTTCTAACAACATGGTGATTAAAACCGATCATATTTCAATCCAGAGCTGGAAGGTTTCAGGACATAACTACTGCAAGACAGCATCTTTCATCTTTTTGTACCTGACTGGAGGCAGCCCAGATCCATAGTAACCAAAAAGTTTTATTGTCCTGAATAAAGACCTACTGGTCTGTTTTCTTGGTGAAATGAAGCAGCAGTTTCAGTTCCATGTACCAGTAGAGCTCCCGCTGTCATCAGGGGCTTTGTGGGCTGTCTCAGCACACTAGCAGGAATTCAGCATTCCAGACTGTGCGTTTACATCTCACCTGTAGGAATATCCACCTGAAGGACAGGTTGGGAGAGCTTGCTGTGGGAATGTCTGTAGGACAGACAGTATTAAAGTCACCCAGGCTAAATTAACATGTAAAATACACAAATTGTTTCAAATACTTGCAATTTTATTTGGCGTATTGACACCTGCTACAGACCTGCTATGGACCTGCTGAGCATCTTTAGAAGCTGCAGGAAATGTGCTTACTCTGTCACATGCTGCATGATCTTGACATCAAACTGCAAAGCATAGGAAGGCTCTGCTTTCTCTGCACCTTCTGTGCTCTTTTTGTTGGTTGGTCTTTTGTATGAGTTATATTAACACTCAGTGACAACCTTATACTGCTTGTGTCTGAATTTGAACCAGTCAGGAAAGTCTGCACTATATTTAGAGAGAAACCCTAGCTTGCTCTCTTTATTAGTGTAAATTATTTTGCTCTGAGTCAATACCAGTCTCAGAGCTGCTAAACTTACAGGAAATGATATATAGGCCTCTGCTTTACCTGCAGGAGAAAAAGGCAGGAGGGAAAACCCCTCTAATTTGTTTGTATGAATGATCTCTTTTGCACAGTGCTTGAGGTAGTCTCATTGAGGAGCTGATGTTTCAGTTTTGGAAATGACGCTCTAGTGAATCTAAGCAGATTGCAAATCTGGTGGCAAAGAGAAGGATGGCTGATTGAAGGGCAGGAGTAGTGCACATCTCTGTGGAAACAGGCACTGGACTCCTGCCTCAGTAAAATATAGTCTTCAACATGGTGGACTGACCGAAACAGTTTTTTCACCTGATCTTGAATCGCCCAGGCCTACGTAGATGTTATTCCTCCTACTGAGAGCTTCTCTGTGGGACTGCTCAGGCGATAGCTGAGTTAATGAGCTAAATCTGTGAAACTGAGGCCTACAGTTAATGCCACAGAGAGAGCACAGGTCAGATTCATCCTGCCTCTTTGAGTAGTCTAGACGAAAAGATATATAAAATCAATTTGAAGTGAGAGGGAATTATTTTCTAATTGTTCTGGAACTAGTCAGTTAAATTTTTGGACTGCATGTCTAATAATCATTTATTCTCTTCTAGCTTCAGTTTCTGTAAATATGTTCCCGAACAAAACAAGCCTGTATTCCCACAGATCTCAGGATGCTTTCGAAGAATTGCTGAAAACATCACTTGTGGAAAGGACCGCTTATGATCCTCTGCTCTCCAATTTCAGTCTGAACATGACCCTGCAGGATTTTCCCATGTGCTGAGAAAATAAGAATGTTCTAGAGCAGAGAGCAACTTACCCTCTTGCTTTTGTCTGTGTCACACCGTGTGCTCTGATGACCAAAAGGAGGGGAGCCTACGAAGTTAACTCTGTAGATAACACATATCTTGCAAGTACCATAGGTAGGAGCCTTAGAGACAGATTTTTGCTTTTGCGCTTGAACAGTGGTAAAAGAATATTTTGTACAAGAGGATCTACTTGACTACTCTCAAAGCTCAAAATGTAATTTTGGAGAATTGGGAAAGAATAATACTAACTCCAGATTCAAGAAATTTAATCTTTTGGAATATGAGCAAAGCCCTGAAAGTCTTGAGAAACAAAGAGGTTTAGGAAAATAAGCCAAACTGATACAGAAACATTTTTTGAAAGCTGCTTCTCGTGCTACCAAGAAAGATAAGAAAATCAGACAGTCACTTTGCACACAAGACTATGTCACTTTCTAGCAAGAAACTGCAACTTGATGAAGACTTTTTGCTCTGAAGGCAGAAGTCTGAAGATGCTTTTTTATTGTGCCCACAATAAGTTTAACCTTGGGCAAGCATGAATTTGATTACAAGAAAGCTGACTAAAAGGCAATCAGAAAAATTAAAAGGACACAAATTAGAACTGTTCTTGCTGCAAATGAACTATATTTTGAACTCTAATGGATTCTGGTTTGTCCATAGTGTTGTGCACAAGCTTGAATTGTAATGTTTTATGTACACGTATGGTAGGTTAAAGTTGCATGTTTATTAAAAGAAAAGCTACAAGGCTTAGCCAATATACGATCATGCTAGATAAAAGCTGATTCACTTTGGCCCAAGGGCAGAATCACTGGGATAAATCCTACTAAGCGCTAAAATCAGAAAGAATCAAAGCTACAAATCTGGCATGCAAGAGCTTTAATCTAGAAGCACTATATACATTGTATTATAGTTTTGATTTTAATGCACTCATTGCTTGAGGAAAAACCATCTGCTTTACATTATGCCTGCGGTGCAGAATACATAGATTTCATCACATCTCTGTACAGAATAACAATAAATGGACTGTGAACCATTCTTCAAATAACTTCTTTAACAATATAACAACTGGTATAATATTTCAAGGTATGAAAACACAAAGAGAATGAAACAGAATAACTGCAAAAATGCATTTTGAAAGAATGTTTCAGAATGGTCTTGGTCATGTTCCATTTATTTTATTGTCCATTTTGACAGTTGGCCATCTTCAGCTGTCACTGAAGAAATCAATTCAAAATTTTCACTTTATTCCTTCTTTAGAGATACTAAAATACTAAAAGAGGTATTATATTTGGAAGACATATCTATCTTCTGCAACATGAAAAGTGCTGGACGTGTTCTGGGCTTTTTTTTCTCACAAGAAAGTTATTAGTTAAAACACTAAGGAAAAAATTTTCAGAACTTCAGATTTTCAAGAATAGATTAAGACAGAAATCTTTTCTAGGCTTTACAAATAGCTTGGTTTAGAAAAGGTTGTCAGGTTGATTTCTGGAATGGGATGTCCATAACAAGATAAAAAAAACCAAAACAAACAAAAAAAAGCATGGTGCTCACAAGTGTTTTCCAAAAGAAGCCAGTAACTTGTTTTCACACAGAAGTAAATCTAACTGTCTGGAACTGTCAGAAAATCGGCATAGATGTGATGGTGCAAACATTACCTACAGCATAAAGTGACATACATGGTTATTATGGTCACCAGCCAGCACAAAGAAAGTTCAAAGGTTGAAGCAACGCGGTGAAAGTAAATACAGTCAATGGCACAGTTTTCCACTGCTTTGGTGAGGAATGTATGCTTACTCCATGCAGTGCAAGGCAATAGTACTACAGCAGGAACTCATCCAGAACAAATGTCAGGTCAGAGCCTGAAACATCAGTAATAGCCAAAACAGAACTGCTCTGGGATTATCAGACTGCATGATGTGAGGAGCCGGCCCTCAGGTCCTGTTGCTCCACCACTGCGTGATCTAGATTCCCCTGCTTTGAAGGATAAATGATCATTGACCAACCACAGTTAGGCCAGTAATTAGAAAATTTGTCCTGACTATCAGAATAATGCAGCGGTACTTGATAACTTTGTATGTGAGATGATAAGACCATATTCCCTTATGACCACTAGACCAAGGATCTAGATCTGGAAGTCCTTCTCAGCTGATATCAGAGAGCCTTGCTATTTACACTAGACCAGACTCCAGGGTGTGAATCAGTCTCCAGACTTCACTGGACTGTAAGTTGAGATCTTTGCTTATAATAATAATTGAAGCACTGACATCAGGCTTACGTGGAGATTCTAAAATTAGGCTGGTGCTGACTCCACATGCTTTCACTCTGCTGTTGTTTCTGTTGCACTTTTTCAATTGCATGAGTCAAGACAGAACTAAATAATGGTCATACAGACTAGCTGGCACAGATCATTCTGATTCATCCATGAATCTGTAAATCAAAAGAAGTTTCAAATGTTCAATAAAATAGTCTCATATGCTGAGGTCTGCATACATAGAATATGAAAACATTTTTTTTTAACTCAACTTTAATTAAATGAAAGGGACGCATATTTAAGCAGAGAATCTAGAGAGGAGTTACATTTTATCACTGGAGTAATCTCCCCTGCTTTGGGTCGGCCCCATTACACAACTAAGGGCTTCACAAGTGGGCAACCAGGAGTGCAGGTTCTCCATTTCCATCCAGATCTAATCATAGTTATGGGAGGAGGTGAATGGATCACTTTGGAACAAAACCTGCCACTGCAAAGGAAATAAAAAGAAAACAAGTCACCTTTTCCATGGCAGCCCACTCATTCTCCATGCTCAGATCAGGAAGGTCCAACTCTATCGGCTTCTATGACTGTGCACAGCTACGTCAAGAGAGAAAGGACTGGAGCTCTTCTGTGCGTACATCAAAGCAGTTACATTTCTTTGAATTTATTTTGACATATTTGCAAAGACAGAAAACCCAGGAAATGTATAGCAAAAAATTAAATACAGGTAATGGCACCCCAAACTAGTTTACATTTACATTTATCACGTCACATTTTATTTTTAGCCTGGGACTGAAAATTATTTGGGTGCAGGAGATCATAGAATCATAGAGTATCTCAAGTTGGAAGGGGCCCATAAGGATCATGTTATACCCTAAGCCTTCGTTTTCCCTCTTTGTGGACAAAGCACACTTCTTCCACTGCAGTAAGCAGAGGAAGTGACCACACATTCTAGTTCCCTTTTTGGTACCTAAAAGAATACTACGAAACTAAATGAAGTCATGCTAGCACTTTGTCTGATGCGACATTGCGTATATTCTTTTCTTCCTCAATGTAATTCAGTGACTCTCAGCACATAGCAGAATCCAATTAAATGTAATAGACCATGATAAACATAGATTCAAGTAGGAAAGCGGGCTTTCACCAAACTAATCAAAGCAATGGGGAAAGACTGCTAAATGGGTCAACGGAATAAAGCAAAATATTATGCTATAATTATACTAAACACAAAGAAGGAGTCTGAAGACCTGACCATACCTGGCATCTGTTGGGACCCAGATGTCAGAACATATCTACAATGTTCTGCAATGTTTAGAGTCTGGCACAAGTTGGTCAGTGGCTCTATGACTTCAAATGACAGTCATCCCCAAGCAAAGTATGTTGTACAGAAAAAACCCCCTTAAGTAAATGACCTTTCTGGCAAAGATCATGTTGGTATTTCAGGTAAATCAGACAGTGTTTATAAAAAAGAAATACAGTAAAACCTTACTGAAGGCCTCCGCATTTGGCAAAATGCCAAAGAAAAATGCTGTACCACTGCTTTTCAGTGAAGTTATTATTCAGTTCATGGTTGTGGGATAATTGTTATGCGCTTCTTTGGAGCCAAACTTTTTCAAAGGCAATTTAAAGCATCAAGTAAATTGCATGTGTTTTAAAAATAAACCTGTTTTTTTTTTAATAAAAAAAACCCTTTTTTATTTTTATAACCAGTTTTATTGACAATACAGATATTTGGCCAGGAGGAAATCTATAAAAGATTTATTAGAAGAAATGATAGGAGGGTCTTCTAAAGATTAGAACTCTATAAAATACACTTATTTTTTGGTGATTCTCACTGACACTATTCTAACAAGGTGACTTCAGTGGGAATTTGGTTCCTATGTATGTATGTATCTATCGATCTATCTAAAACTTCCTGATTCCCCTATCAGCCCAGACCTTGGTAAGAGATAGTTCTCAGCCTTATTCACTTCATAGGGGAGATACAGATTCTCAGTACACTCTTTGAAACCTCTCTGCTCATATTTTAGCTTTATTAAGAGTAAAGTCTTCTCTTGGATAGATAGTCTGAATGATTTAATCACTCGCAACAGCTAATATGAGGGTTTACATTCTGCACATGTCCCAGGTGAGTCTTTTCACACAGTTCTCAGAATTTTTTGAGTCATAGATCAGTTTGTAAAACTGTGAAGAATTGTCCACAGAATTTTTGGCCTGGTCAGCAAGCTTGTCTTTAGCCAATTACCTCATCTGCAAACAGAAAGTCTCTTCAGAGACTCAGAGAAATAGGAGAAGAGGGGAACAGTTATGGCAGAGCTTCTATTGGAGAAGTGGATGCATCATCTACGAAAAATATCCAGCACTGTCCCAGCTAGCTGATGCTACCCAGAAACATGCAAGGCATACTCTTAAGGGATCACAATCAGCTTTAAAAGACTTGGCTTGAAAAATATCTCTTAAAAAATGTTTTTCCTCCTCACCAGGGCAGAGATCTGAAGAAAAAAGAATAAGCATAGAAAACTAAGCTGAGTGCCAGCAGTTCCAGCAGAGCTCAAGTGCTGGGATCACTGTATCTGGCTTTCATGCCTGCCTAAGGCAGCCTGCACTGATTACTGTAACACCCACTGGTACTGGCACACAGCCGGCATCCCTGTCACTGTAAAAGCTTTCTGGTCGATTTTCATATTCCTTGTCACAGAGAGGGGAACAGGCAAGATGCCACTGGCAGCAACAAATTGATGATTCCCAAGGACTTCTGCTCACAGAATACTTAGAAGCAGGATGCAACCTAGCTGAATGTGTTGGATAATTGATAGACTGAGTTTATATTGAAAGCTGAGCACCATAGACCAGAATAGACGGGCTGTTATGGGGTCACATTTGGACATAAGTTCTACATTTTCTTTAGTGAGAGGAGATTGGCAGCTTCTTGTACATAAAAATATAAGTTGTTTCTGTATTCCAGATGGTGTGGTGATACAATTAAGTCTTTCCAATTTTAAAAAGTTTTATCACAACAACATTGACCAGTTATGAGCACAAAAGGACCATGACCTGGGGATGGATTAGAAAGATAAGAAATTACTAAATTCAGTTTTGCCCTCCTGATTTCCACGTCTGTGAGATGGTATGTAAATCAAACTGATTGTCTATTAACATGTTAAACAAATCCACATGCTGATCATGTCAGAATGTAAAAGGAATGTAATAATTTATTAACTTTTTTCCTCCTAAGTGCTTCTCAACAGCATGCAGATGCCCCAATGTGGTGGTAATTCCTGTATCTGGAATAAGCACCAATATCCCCTGGCCTATCAGCTGCTTCTGTAAAAGTTGTGAAATTGCTAACGTAGATATTTTGGATAGCCTATAGCTAAAATGGCACTAGATGCCATCTGTGTTTAGGTCCTTGAATATCTTCCAGTGTGTCGTTCATCAAAATGCGTAGGAGATTGAAATTAAGAGTTCAGAATTCCAAGATTTACTTGTGTAATTACTAGCTATGTATACCCTGAGTAATTAAATGGCTGATCTTGATCTTATACCTTAGTCATGCTCCTCATATTCTCTAAAACACAGAATAAAGCTACATCTAGCGTTACATCTGGTTACAGATCTGTTCCATTTCCAACAGTAAAGTATTTCAAATAGTCACTTTTCATTACTCCAAGTTAAGAGCAAAATGGATTATGACATTATCGCTGAGCGAGGAGGAAAAGATGCATACCAGTAAGACTTTGTCAGTAGATTGCTAATTGCTGTGTCAGTAGACTGCAAAGGTTTCAATTTCTCAGTGAAGGGCAGGGATTTCATTCCTTGAAACTACACAGATGCTGAGGAGCAGCTGAATGGCTGAGGAAAAAATAAAATAGAAACGAGGAACAACACAAAAGCCGATTTCTCCACCTGTGGAAAAGATAACCTTCCAAAGGTGTTTAGAAAATAAAGTACATTTTTGTTCTATTGCCTCAGCCTCTTCAAATAGTATATCGTCATTTATGAAAAACACCTGCCAATTAGTGGCATGACTGAAATGTGGAAAGATCTGTGGTTTTGTTCTATTGTCATTATTTTCTATTTTCCCTTCTTTGATGCCAGAATGGTTGTAGCACAGGTCAGACCACTAAGATTAAAAAACCTCCACAGTCAGTGTTTTTGAAGCTGTATATATTCATTTTTAAAACAGGCATAAGAGCTTTTCTCTGTTTTGCATGGATGACAATCATCTCCATTTTTAGAGGCAGTAACCATTCCTACTGGGATGGCAGCAAAGTTAGGAGACCCAGAGGTGACATTCAGAGCCAGAGGCTGCCAGAGTTGTTTTAGGTGTATGTGGACAGTACAGTTATTTTTGCAAATATGTTCTGTATTTTTCTACATGAACAGGCAGAAGCGATCTCTATCCCGAGGCACAGAGTTCCTAAGTAAGGTAGGCCACTTCTAAACTCACCTGTCAACTTTCAACAAGGTAATTTTCTTACTTTGCAGACTGAATTAAATCCACTGTGACTGGGCCTCCAGGTGAGGAAGAACAGTCAGGGCACAGACACTGACAGGGATAGAGGGGAGGACAGAAAGTGAGTGGGTAAATCTCATCTTTTTGTTTGTTTCTGCTGTAGGCCACAAGGATTCCACAAAACATTGTCAGAAATATTTGGAAGCAGCAAATATAGGATTTCCCTGCAATTTTTGCAAAGAAGCTTGGATAACTAATGCTGCAGTTTGACAAGTTCCATAAGGTAAAAGAATATCATGAGCAGAGGAATATGTATGTTCAGCTGCTATGAAAGCATCTTGATGATAGCTGCGAACACCTGCTGCAGGCTGAGATAAGACACACAAAGGCTGTCAGCTAGGGAGTAAATACTTTCCTTTTCCAATTCATCTGGATGGATGCTGAAATGTTTGTCTGAGTCATTTCCAAAGGTTTTGTATGAATTTCAAAAACACATGAAACCAAAACGAAAAAGCAATTTGGCAGGCAGCTATGAGCCCTTTAAAAGCACACAAGCGAGCATCCACTCTTGAGCTATGCACACATGTTTTTCCCATAGAATGAAAGGCCCCAGTCATGGACCAAGCAGAGTCATGAATAAAAGATGGGAGAAATCCATTAAGTCATATAAATTGTTTGCAGAGTACAAGCTAACTCAGTCTAAGTCTAAGTGTCTGGCACAATGGCACCTCTAACTAACCCCCAAGGGACCATCACTGGATGTCCTATTACTCTCCAAGCTTCCTTAATATTTTGGTCTTTCTTCCACAGTTTTATCTAACAGCTCCCTTTTACATCCTCCTCAGACAGAACAGATCTCCCTTACCTTCTTATCTCAATTGTGTGGGAAATGCAGACTGTCAACTCTTTCAAAGTATAAAGAAAACAAGGAATTCCCAGCAGTGGAGAAAGAGACATTGGATAGGCATTTGACATGAGTTTTCAACATAATGTTCAGCAAAACCAAACCAATATAAATCTGGCATGCATAAGGAATTTCCTCATATAAAGATGGACACAAGAGATTTTCCCATATATGTATGGCTCTAATATGCTGAACAACCAATTCAACTAATGTCTCTTTGTCCAGCACTGATGTATTGGACTACATTCACTTCGACCAAAAAAAAAAAAAAACAAAAACCAAAACCAAAAACCAACTATAAACCCCAAACCCTCTAAAAACCCAGCTTCTTGAAAGAAAAGGATTTCAAGACACAATAGAAACATTGGGCTTGTGTTACAAAGGGAGGTTTTTACTGAAGAATTATCTCGTCAAGAAAAAAATAATAGCTGGTCACCTGCCACTTCTGCTGTAACATTCTATTTCTTTTCACTTCTCTCTTCATACCAATTATTTTATAGAATGGTGTATGGAAATACCAGTTCCTGAATACATACTGTTCAAATGGACCAAGAGTGATCATCAAGAACTATTTTGTTGTTTGCTTGTCTGGAAGGCAGTTTCTTGGGATAACTATATAGAGACTAGAAGGAAGAAATTAAGAGGAGAAAAATATAGGACAAATGAGGGAAATCCTTCTCACAGGAAGAGCTTGTACAGGCCTACTGGGTTCTTGCATGAATAAGAGGTACCACATTTGCCCTAGTCAGACAGATGAAGCTTTTCTACAACAATAGAGAATCCTGTTCTGTCAGGGAGAGGGGAGATATGATGTAAGAGATCTTAGCGTCATTCTGTGATCCATTAGTAATGTTCCTGTTTACTGATGCAGTTGATTGGAGTTAATCAGATGATGCACTTCTACCACAAGCTCTGCAGTGAAGTAGCCATTTTGAAGATTCCTGACTGATTAGCAGAGATTAAACAGTTTGAACACAAGCTATAGAAAACTATAGGTCATAGTTGTTTATGCAGCTCCCCAGGAAACACTCAGCAGAATGATGACAAGACTTTTCATGAGCAGGGTAAAGACCACAATATAGCTGTAATTCACAGCACTTGACTATTTTTAGTTTCCAGTGCTTAAAAAGCAGGCTTTGAGACGTTAAGAATCAAAAAAATCAGAACAGGATGCAATTTATCCTGCAAGGCCAAAAATGTTAGCCTAAAGATCTCTTTAATGTGATCTTAATGGCACTGTACTGACATTCATCTGATGTGAATGGTTTTATTTAGGCAGACTAACAAATAAAATCTTGAAAGCCACAGAGCCTGCACTGTGGTTACAAAGGAGTATGATCCCAGAAGCAGATAAGTAGCTGATTTGCTCCCAAATGTGCAGGATCTCAAAATACATTAATGGTGTGTGAGACTTTTTTAATCTCCAGCCAAGAGTTACTATTTTTTCTCCATCTGCTACCAGGCAAAATGTGCCTGGACATTTTACAGTGTGTCATAAATTAAAGAACACCAAAGGGACCTTTCCTCTTTATTATAGCAATCTACACCAAAACCACAGTCTGATTTTATATTGTAAATAGAACAACATATCTAGTTTCTAATTCCAGCAAGCTGAGCAGCTAGTTGTTAATGTGGCTCTGAAAAAGCATTTCATGCATGATTTAAGAAGCTGAGTGTAGATAATTGTATCTGAAACTGTACCACTAAGAATATAGTATGGTAAATGAAAGGTCAAATACTAGCTCTTGAGGGATGAAGAAGGGACCTTCATCATTTATTGCACACAATTTTTAAAGAAGTGTTTCTCAAGTTTTAGGTTACAAGTAGGAAGCTATAAAAGGCTCCAAAGACGTAATGGGTGGAAGAAGTATGTACAAGTTCTATTCCTCTAATGTGGGGAGTGATAAGGGAACATGAGTGGGCTGTAATACCTGGCTGGGTATGTTTATCTTAGCCAGAGAATTGCTACCTACCTCTCACTGCTAGCAGTGGCTCGATTTCCCCTGGGCAGGAGAACTGGCTCAGGGCTGCATGAAGATTGACAGTCCAAAATGTTGAGAAAGATTGCTTTAAGGGAAGACATGACTCAGAAGCAACTGGAAAAGAGAGAGCAGAACTATTGTGTTCTTAGCATGCAGGGGGCAGAGGAGGAACAGTGATGACAAGAGACAGTCCCAAGACAGGTATTCTACTTGCTAAGTCTGCTGTAAGACTGATGGTCAAGGCCTAAAAAAACCCCTGTCTCTCCTCTAAAGCTGAATAAAGGACTGATAAGCAATCATGTCTTATGCTGCAAAGTAGCAAAAGCTGTTTAAGCTAACACACATAAACACGTATGTTAGTTATCTATTGTTGTATTCAGTGCTCTGAGCTGCTGTAGCAGGAACCACTCACCAATGTGCCACAGGTAAAGAGAGCAGCTGCCAGAGCAAGGAACGGAGAGCAGTGAGAAGTTGCAAAGAATGGTCACAAAGAAGTTTGGAAAAGCTACAAAAAGCAGATAAGCAACTTAGCAGCTGTTCAGACTGGGTCATGTTACCCAGTAGATTTTATCAATTGAGGGCTGCTGCTTAAGCAGTATCTTAAAGTGGACAAGAGTTGACCTAGCAGTTGCCACATCAGAGGAAAACAGATTCTAAAATAGTGTGGTATTTGCTCGAGGCATCAGGTGTTATAAATCATCCTGTTTAACCAACTTGCTGGAATTTTCTTTCTCACTCCCCCTCTCCCTTCCCCCACAAATAACAACTGCTACGTTATCCGTGTCTGCAAGCATGGGAGTCAGCTCATTTGGAACATCGAATAATTCAGATCAGTTATTCCAAGTTCCTGGGTGGAAGCTCAGCTGGTGTAGTTGTTGCAAGGATCCACATTTGAATGCAGTCCTTCCTGCTGCCAGTTGAGTCCTGGCAGAAGGCTCATCCTAGAACCACAACGCTGTTGCATAAGAGGGAGTCACCAGTCAGACAAGTCCGGTCTAGGAGCTTACAGTTGGCTCTGGGCCCGGTGATGTGCAGAGCACTTAGCACTGCGGACCTCCCTGCAGTGCCTGTACAGGAGTTAAGAGCCTTGGCAGCGATTCTGAGCCATATTTGTCCTTTGTATATCCTATTATTGACTTCAGCTACTGTGCAGTGCTTCTGCAGGAGTCTGGATACCTTGCACCCTGACGAAACCAGCAGCTGCTATAGGCACGAAGCAACTGTTCTTGCTCTATGGACTCCCATAGGCTAAACTCTTCATCTGTCTTTGCTGTCTGTCAAAGTGATTTCAAGACATTCTCACAGTATACTTTGGCCCTTTCTGCAGAAGCTACACAGTTGGCTTCATTCAGAAGTAGCAGAGGCTAAAAACTACATTGATAATATCTAAATAATAAGCTCAAACTGGTCTCATTCTACTGGTATCTATTGGAGCAGGTTCTGTAAGACTCATATGACCCCTGAGAGTGGGTAGGTAAGTGTGTCTATTAATACAAAAATACTCTGGTTCTAAAAATAAATAAAAGCAATGAAAAATGTTCCAGTGGTACATCCACTCAGATCTGGATCTTTTGCCACATATTTCACTTTTGTCCAGATTCTAGCAATGGGCATGCTGACTTCAAAGCACTTTGAACTTCCACAAGTTTTGAAGTCACAGCTGAGTCAGAAAATCTATATCTTTCCCATCTGCAGCAAGAAACATTTTAAATGCTGGTTTTAGATATCTGCAAAAAAGGGAAGGAATGGAACAAACTTGACAAAGTCACTTCACACAGTGCTATTTGAGGGAAAAAATCAGAGCTTTGATGCGGTTTATCTACATTCTTTAAACTGATCATTTCCACATTTTTGCTGCTTAATAATAATATTCTTGGTCTAAAGGTCGTATGATTATTTTACTTTGCAATATTAAAATTGAAATATAAAGTTAGCAAAACTTTTCTTTGCCTGAGAACTTCCTTTTATTTATTTTATTAAGAACGATTGAGGGACTGAAAGTAGACTTGAGCAATAAAGCTAAGTACATAAAAGTTTATGTACTGATTATAAGTCTAGGTCTGAAGTTTAACGCAGATCGTTCTTTATACTGAATGAGGTGTCACAGGCTCTCATTAGCCTTTCAAGGTTTGATTAGATGCCAGTATAATTAAAACATTCTTTGGCACACGATCATGTGCCTTCATGATCACAGGCTGCTCTGTTTGCGTGCATGTGCACGTTACACAGCACTGCTACCACCACCCACCAGGGACTCACAAATGCTACACCATTTTGTTCAGTAATTTTAGGTACTTCTGCAAACAAAGGACTGTTCTATTTTTTATAGCAATTGGCAGTACTGTGAAGTCCTGACCAGCTCTTGGCATTGTATTTGAAGCTCCACTAGTAGAAAGTCATTCTGCACTTACTCTACAGTTCCATTTATAACTTGGAAGAGCAACTGGCAGCTTCTGTAGAAAAAGGTCTGAGAGACAGTTATGATTATAATGTTGATGAGAACTTGCAATATATGTGCTTTAAAAAACACGTATAAAAGTATGGAGAGCTAAAATCAAAGAGAATAACCTTTCCAATGAGGCCATTTGTAACATATTTCAGTTGCAGAGATCCTTCATCTACTGCAGATATAAAACCAAGTATGAAGGTCATGCTGGTTTTTTATTTTGTTTGCAGGCTTTTACATCTAAACATCCATCCAAAATTGATTACATTTCTCCCCTCAAGAGAATGAAAAAGATGCCGATGAAGAGCTGAATGAATGTCCTAATTGCCCTAATTGGGCCATAGACTGTCCTAGGAATCCAGCACCTCCTCCTGAAGAATCTAATTGTCTCAAGCACATGCCCTAGATCCTATACCAAAGGATATATCCCTTGCTCTCTCACTCTTTCCATTATTCATGAACTACTTATTCCAAGTGGAATTAATTAAAAGGAGAGACTTTTTCATTTCAGGATATCCTACAAACCACTATGGAGACCATTTCATTCACATCCAAACTCCAAATAAGGTAGAGGATCGAGCTAACTTGTTTTGCTTGCACATTAGCTTCTTTTGACAGACTTTCTGGCTGCTTTCTGTTGGACAAATTTTCTCGGTATGTTCTGAAACCACTTATTGGTCTGGGCCCCGCAGAGATGCAGGAAACACCTGACATGCAACTTTGAGGGCTTGGTAGCCAAGTAGCTCGGTATTGCCAGGATCTGAGCAGTTATGGAATAATCAAGGCAGCCAAGTAAGGACTCTGAAGATTTAAATTTTGCTCTTTAAAAAAGCATGAATTATGATTTAGAAACTAGAATAGAATACAAATACCTTCAAACATCTTTCAAGTCCACTGAGAATGAAATCATCTTTTCTCTTCCTGCACCTCCCCCTCAAAACTTTATTGACAAGTGTCACAAATTAATTTCAAATTAATTTATTCTAATTTAGTTCTTACTTTTATAAAAGAGAGTCGAGTTCCTCTGGTTCGTACCATGTACCAACAGATGCCCACTACTCTGTGCTGTGGGAAGTCTGACTGTCCACAACCAGCAAAAAGGAGAAAATTTGATCAAAAATTTTCATTCTGTAGGTATAGGAGGGACTTTTACATTTATTATTATTATTCCTATAATGCAGCAAGAAGAATTCCAATTAGTCCAAACATCCTTCAGGCTTCCTCTCCCGTTTTTATAATTTTTTTTTTAATAATGAAACTTGTCAAACTTATTTTTATAGATTTCAGACAGCCAGATGATTATGATCATACACAGCCTTCAAAATGTGTTAAAATATCTGTTGAAGTCAAACTTAGTAATTAATAAAAGTTATAAGCAGTGCTGCTTATACTTTTATTTGCATCCAGGCCAGATTCAAGAGAAGATAAGAGCCTGTTAGCTTCAGCATAAATCATAAAAAAGTTTAAGGTTGAGGGACCTCTCCTTTTCCCAAAGACTGCCTACTTTGGAAACTAAGTAGGTTTCTAGTAGCTTTATTTAATACTAATAACATTGTGTGTTGGACATTGAATAGAAAAGTCAGGTTATTAAGAAGAAAACTCATTATCTCATAAGACTGATCACATCTTTGATTTCACATATTTGGTTGAATCTTTAAAATTTTTTCACTTAGCTACTGATGCCTTAATACCATGGTTCTTCTTTACTTGTCAGGAAGACAAACTTCAAGAGATAAGAGGATTTATAGAACGTGGGTTCACCAGAAAAATCAATGCACCAGAACTTGCTAGAGTGAAAGAATGGATGTCTCTCTGTAGACCTGGCTCAGATTCACTGGTAAGCAATCAAAGTTAGCATTGCTTCTCAAAGGGAACAGAGATGAAATGGGGGAAAGTGAACAGTTCCCCATGCTGGAAATCATTATGTGTTTAGATTGTGCAAAGTATGCAATGGAGGGAATTTCCATTTTTAGTTTCAGATGTCAATTTATATTTTGGATGTCTAAAGATGTTTTGGTCTTGTATTACTTAGAACTACAAGTGTCAGCTAGTAGGGAAGGATGCCTAGGCAGAGAGGAAAGAAGGCAGGAAGATAATTTGCCAAATTAATCAATGACAGAATAAAAATATTAGAAGTAGAATCAGGCTCTTAATCTAAATGGTAGAAGTAACTACCTTAAAAGCCAATTCTCAGATAAACAAAACCACCTCAGAATAAAAGAGCTCTCAGTTTAAGTCTGTGAGTGGATGACATGGTTCCTCACTAGAAAGATCTCCAAAATAGCTATTTGGAAAACCTTCCCTCTGACAGAGCCTTGAGTAAGATGAGGACTTCTACCAACAAATTGCCTGAGCTTTTGATGCAGTGCCCTAGTGCTGGTTTGGTGTCACCATGGTTGTTAATTTTCACATTGAATTAGAGCAAAGAAGAAAAAACTTCATAAATCATAAAGAAAATGGCTTTCTCCAGAAAAAAAGTATCTCCTTCCTTCAAACAAAACTGGACAGTAAGGTCCTATACCTCTGGGAACAGGTTGATATGGGGCTTGAAGGTGTACTTTTAACAAATGCAACAGACTACAAAGAAAAGGATGGCCAGTGTTGCTTATATTATTGCTTCATTGTTTCCAGATGTTACCTTATAGATTTGCAGTCTTGTTGAATTATACTTGTAACTTACCATGTCTTTTTGTGCAGTGCAAGAGTAAACAATAGGACTGACATACAGAGTTCATAGCCTAGTATTGATTCCGGATAAGACATTTGTCTTAATACATTTTACAAGACAATGGTGTAGTTCCAGCCAATTAAATTACTGTCTATCAATCATGTCACTAAACTGAAGAACTACTGTAAATTTGGTAAACTGCATAGGGAATTACAGTGCAACATTTGATTTAGCATTACAAACGATTTAAAAGATTATCATGCAAAGCCAACAGAGCACACAGGAAACAGTAATATTAGCAAATATTATTAGAAATAAACTAATTGTTTTCTTAACTTAATGTCACTATGAACTAGCAATAAACAGTAAATACCAGTGTAATGTAAGCACCAATGGCCAGCTACAGATCACAAAAGAGAACATGCTTCTTTTCAGCAGCATCAATGCAGAAATCTGTTCCTGCCTCAGTACTGTTCAATTGTGAATTTACTGTGACTAAGCAATGAACATAAGAGCCTTCCAACCACTAATTGTGGCTTGCTATTTACAAACTTTATTTATAAACTCATTTTCATGCAAGTATAAAATACTAATTCCATGGACAAATACACATTTGTTCACCACTCTAAATTATATACATTGTATTTGCATCTAATATTCAGAGAAGTGCAAAGTCCACAGTGACGTAAATAACAAGTTTTGTAAACTATTTCAGATGACGAGCTCTCAAAAGCTATCAGTAACCATATGATAACGAATTTGTTGTATACTGCTGAAATCAAACATTTTTGTAGTAAAAGAACATACATTTCAGCTACATTCAAGTGAATATTTTATTACCACGTATTATGTCTTACAAACTTTAGTGGAGATGAGCAGGAGCGCTACAGAACCATACCTTAACGCAAGAGGTGTATTGCATGGTATGTGCAGGCATAGCAAAGGAGAGAGAAGAACTGGAAAGAAAAACAAGGTACGAAAACTTGTACAAAAATGGACAGTAATACTGACTAACACTGGGTTATAATCTTACTTATAACAGACCTGAAGGGCTAATAGAGATCCAATTCAGAAACACCTGTGCACTGTAGGTACAGCTTGGTGCAGATCAAGAGTGCACTAATACAGTCAACGTTGTACGCATAAGATAATGCACAAAATACGCTGATATGCATATAAACAACTAACTTGTTTACATTAAGTAGGGCAGCACAGTTGTAGTACTGCATCCTTGGCACTTAGTGATAGGACAACATGTATTTGGTTTAACTAAATTCAGAAACAGGATATATAATGGTTTGTAAGATGGAACGTATACATTATCCCTTTCAACCTTCCGGTTTTACAGCATTTTTCTAATTTTCCAGTTCAAATGCAAACATGACACACCAGGTAGATATGGAAGACGTTTCAGATATTAGCTTAAAACAAGACCTTCAGGAAAAAAACAAGACAGAATCAAGGATTAATTTAAATGATATTAACTGAATCTGTTACTATTGTCTTGTGCTGAAAACAAAATCTGAAACATTAAAAAAAAAAAAAAAAAAGCAACCTTATAATAAAACCCACAATTTCTTTATGGGCTTTTCCTGAATAGTAACTGCTTCCTTAATGTCCCTTTCATATATGCTAATTTCACTTAAAACAACTGCTGAACTTATTAATCTGAACAGTTCTGAGTTAGAAGTTTGCCCTAATGTATCACATCACACAGAATGGAAGAAAATATGCTCTTCTTCAAAGAAAGCATGTTTCAGCTATGAAAGGATTCCAATTTTAAGTGATTGTCCTTTATTAAACAATATTAACAACTATCTGGAGGGAGCCAATTTACTTTTGCCTGTTTCAAACAAACTGGCTAAACTGCCATTTTACATTATATATAACAAATGTAATAAATTTGTTCTTAACATATAACGATGTAATACTTTAAAATTAACTGTTTAAAATATTTTACAAAGACATTTCATTATATATGAACTATACAACACACAAGAGTATGAAATCTTTTGAACATATACACATTTCTGTATTTTTCACATAGATTATTATTTTGCACCAAACATTGGTGTCTGCAGTTTCAACAATCCTCACATAAAAGAAAAACAAAACCCCAGAATGTTCAGTGGATATGTTTAGTTTGGATTTTTTCCTGAAAATAAAACCTATTGCAAGGAGAATTTCTTTAATGACGTTTTTCTTTCCCCAATTTCGTATTTTGCACAAAGCTTTTCAAATGGATCAACATACACAAGAAGAATAACCTCTCTGTTCTTTGCAGTGCAATTTGCCAAGGATAAAACTGAAACCAAACTGACTCTTTCCCCACTATTAACATTGAAAATTGCAGTCAAAATAATGTCAATACCAATCACTATTGAGACTCCTTTACCCCTTTTATTGAAAATGCAATCCTTTTCAATATCTATTTTAATGAAAATATTTGCATAGAGCAACCTTGTATTATTTCTAAAGAACATTATGAGCATTTTAACACAAGATAAGGCACATGTTTTTCAGCATTAATAATCTAAAACTAATCCTGAGGATCTGCTCCTCCCCCTCAGCAAAATCTGCTTTTTTAATATACCCTGTATTACCTGAAGAAAGCAGAAAAGCAGTATAGAATAAACTAAAATTTTTTAGCTGAACTAAATTCAGAACATTAACAACTCCTGATAATAGTGTAACAAATCCACAGATGAATTAAGTCACTCTCTAAAGAAATAACTGTTAGAGGGAAAGAAAAAAAGACACAGCCAGTAGCACTGTAGATGTTAGCTAAAAGTTCACATCCTAGAGATGACATTTATAGTGAGTTTTGCTAAAATAAGCTCCCATCAGAAACAAGGTAGCTAAATTGTGAGGCACTTAAGGTTGACATGAAAAGGAGGAATGCAAGGGGTCTGTTTCATAGAAAACCTGAAGTTGCATATCATATCCTTGTATTAAGCCTTCTATTAAAGTGCTAGAAATGGAGACTTAAAACAAAAGCATTTAAATATAAAATAAGTGATTAAAGAGCTTAGTACGCATTAAAATTAAGTGCTTTTGATTCTCATGAATTTAGAGCTTTTTAACAGTTTTTAAAAAATAAAGTCTGGAAATAACCCACGTGTGAAATCACCTTCCTTGTGCCATCAATGCTATTTGTAAAGTGCCCAATTATTTTCTAAACAACAAAACCATTTGCCTTATCTTATGTTGTATAGCATGACATAGTCTGTAGCATGTATGTAATCCATACTGCAAGGACACAGTCACCTGATGGAAAACAACACATGCATACTTTTAATTGGAAGATTTAATTCCACCTGTCGTTCTAAAAAGCCAGGTCTTGAATTACATATCCACCCATATATAGTGCAACCAACCTCATATTCTCAAAATGTAATTTAGCTGTTAAAGTCTGATGCTCAAAGAGAGACTTATCAAGCTTTTCCTCAGAGCAACCTGACGCCCAGACAAAATCACAGATGGAGCTCTAGATCTGAATCACATAAATCCACTAGATGCCAAATCTGAGAAGGATCTGGGTTCTTTCGGATGATGAAGAGGCTGAAGATGTGTGGCAGTCTGTGCATTACTGATCACATCTAACTGAGAGGGATATGGTTCATTTACATTTCCTCCACTGAAACCATTTTGGAACTGGCAGGAAAAAAAGAGAATATAAATGGTTAGTATAGGAAACCAGTTTATTTATAAGTGTATATAAAAATCCTTCTAAAGACACATTGGATTAAATAATCTTAAAATACATTGATTAGCTTTAATTGTTTTTTAATGATGATTAATGAGAATTTAATTTGCATTAAAATAGGGACTGAATCATCAGTGTATCTTACCCACGTTGAAGTCAATGGGAGCCCTACTTCTGGCTAAGTAAAGAAATAATTCTATTATCTAAAGTGCAATATACTTTCCATTTCCAGAAAGTACAGTCTGACTGAGAACTCCTAATTGTCACAACCAGCTGCTACATTTTAAAAGCAACCTATTTACATCTTTCCATGCCTGCAGTGGGATCCAGACATTACAGCTCTTCCAGGAACACACATGCAGTCCTATCCATAAGCTGAAGCATACTGTGCGCAATCCGCTGGCTGAAATGTTGCAGGGTGGGCTTTTTGACAGTCTTCACATTGACGATGCCAAGTAAGAGCAATGAATGGCTTTCATCAGTCTTAACATAATTGTTCATAGGATTATTTTAATCACCTAATGTAATGCTTCCTGTCATGCTATGGACTTTATCTACAAAATACTCCACTCGGTCATGCAAAGAAAATACAGCAAAGTATTTTAAACATTTCCATCATCTCTTTAGGAGTAGCTTATGTAAGTACTCATTCAATCAAGGTTTGTCTTTAAGAACATGCCTTATACATTCATTCATTCATTCATCTATCAAATTATGTTGGGTATTAGTTCTTTTTTCCTTCTATGCAAACACTGAAATTTTACTAACTGTGCACAATTCTTCTAACTTTTTAACAGCAAGACTATAGCCATGTGAATTATGTTTTTAATCAAAGCTGACACACTTTTAAGAATATACACTAGGATTACTTCTGACAGAAGCAGGTTATTTCAATATTCTTCATTAATAAGAGAAACCCATGCTCAATAATTTTTTTAAGAATACTCTCTACACAGAATCAAGTACTTAGAAAGGTTTCTCCTGCTTAATAAAGGAACGCTGATCCTAAAAAAGCAGCCAAACCATCACAGGCCTTTCCGTCCTTCTCCATCACTGAAAGTGATTTCAGACTACGCTGGCTATGCTCCTACCACAACTACAAGATAGGCAGAAAGTCAAGGCACATGACCACAATAGACCCTTCTAGCTTTCTAATTCTGAACTCTTTTCATGTAAAAGTTGATGGGAGTTACAAGTCTGAAAAGATACCAACCATGGCTTGTATAGCAACATCTGTCTTCTGGACTCTAACCACTGACAGGGATGTCAGTGTGCTAAACCCAGCCACCAAGACTGCCCTACTTTGTTTTGGCTGTGTGAATGCGGGCTCAGACAGCAGTATCCTATCTGCTTAGTCACACGAGGCTTCTGCTTATACAGTGCTACCCAGCCCCACACAGCATGGGAATACCCTAACAAGAGGGGCTGAATTTGCCTCTGAACAAGTTAAGTAAGGACAATTTTTCACAAAGTGGCCTTTGTTCATTTTTTTTACAACAACAAACTAAAAGTCCTATTATTATTGCAGCACAGCATTTTAGTAAATATGAAGCAATAGACATAATTTTTTCAGAGGTGCTGTCTTAGTCATTAAACTTTTTATAGATAGATGTGAAGAAAATGCAAGGAAGAAAATAAAAAAATAGGGATCATAACAAAAATGACTAAGGCAGTGTAACAACAAAATAATCTGCAAAATAAATGCAATTGAAACCAAACATTAAAAATAAAGAAATGAAATTGTGAATGCAATGGCTATTCAAAACTAATGCATCACACTAGTACAGCTTTTGTGGAAAGAGTAATTCTTCGTTATGATAAAGACAAACTTGGATGGCCCTGGAACTGCTCTGCAAACCTATTAAGAAGCACTACGAAAGACTAAACACCGAGCAGAGCCAGGCAATGCACAGCCAAGCCGTGCTCAAGTTTGCACACTGCAGTTTCTCAAAGTCACTTCATGCAATTTCAACCCAGGCACTCAGGGAGAAGCCATTCATCTTGCTGAACTGTCATATACTTTAGGTAAATTTCTGCAATTCTGCAATTGCATTCTTTTCAGCAGTGAAGCAGTTTTAAAAAGGGAATGTTTTGTACTTGTATTAAGCATGTAAAAAAATGGATATGTTCCAATTGCATTCCTCATCTTTGTCTTGCATAGGTTAAATGCCAATTAATACTTTAATTCCGTAAATGCTTATGCATGTGCATAAGCATTTGCAGGATCAGTACTTCAGAACATTAACTCATTGAGATAAAAAAAAAAGAATTGTGGCTCTGTACTTTTGCAGCATTAACATTAGCAGAAATAAATGGTACCACAGAAAGTACTTCAACAAAGGTTATTTAGAATCAGGAACTAGTAATTGAATTTTATTTCTAAGTTAATTTTACCAGTGAAGAACAGTGTTTACAACTGTAGTCTGTGCTACAGCCAGGATCCTCTCTTCTATGGCTTTTATTGTGCATTCTCTTTGGTGAAAAAGGACCAGCTTATCTTACTGTGAATATAACTTTTTCCAACTCTTCTTTCTTCAGCAGTTAATTTAGACAGCAGCTTGAGGAACAAGCTGGCTTTCACTTATAGCAATATATAAAAACTTTTTTGCAGTAACATTGTGTGACTGAATTGTGCAGTAACATTGTGTGAGTAACATTATTGAGTGAAATAGCTCATATTTCAGGCCATTTTTATGATAGTATAATCTAATACTTTCACTTATCCTAAAATCATTGAGGAATCTGAGTAGCTAGACAATACTTACACTTCAAAAACAATATTTTTTTGATCCTTACAACATATTTAATGAAAATGAGTGTGCCAAGCAAACCCAACTCCTCTCAAAAAGGTCTATTAGCAAATTCCAAGACTTTGATCAATCTACTTTTCTTTTGCTTCTGTCAGGAAAATTACTGATAGGTATCACAGCCTAGTTCATTCACTCACATTAATACTGCCTAACAGAGCTATCAGACTGCAGGTACATGTATATATGAACTTGACCAAATGCAACTCTCTTCACTCTAATGAACAAATAAAGCAAAAACATCCACGCACTGCTAACCCATCCATTTCAAACTCAGCAATTCAGTCATGGCAAACTCTGCCCCACTAGCAGCCACCCAAAACAATATAAACTCCATCCAAAATGCAAGAAATGCAGCAATGCTGTTTACCATACCTTGTTCCCCAAGGTTTGTTGTTGTTGATTTGTCATCACAGGATCATATTGCATTTGATCCATACAGCTGGGCTGTGCCTCCTGCGTGCACGGGTACATAGAAACAGCGCCTGCATAGCACGTTTGAGGAGTGAGCATAACCGACTCAGAGTTTATCCCACACTCAAGGTTTTCAGGGACGTGCTGCAAACAACTGAGAAAATCCTCGAAGTTGGAAGAAGCAGAATAGGTCGATCCATCAAAACCTGCTGCAGGAAAATCCATTTGAGGAAAATTAGAAAGCTGCGGCATCATCGCTGTGGGTTGCTTGTAAGGAACAAAGTCTTGCCTACACTCATAAGGGGGAGTGTTTACTTCTGATTTGTAAGAGAACTCAGATGTACTGGCATGCATGCCAGGGAACACGTATTGCTGGGGCTGCTGCTGTGAGCAGCTAAGAGGCATGCCAGAGCTCCAGTTTGTGAACATCCCATTGACTTGCATATGTTTCATCTTTTGACAGAGCTGCTGTTGCTGATGCTGTTGTTGCTGCTGCTGTTGTTGCTGTTCCACAAGCTGTTTCTGGTGCTGATGAAGTTGATGTGGATTTAAGTCTTGCTGTACCATGCAACCTTCATTCTGGACCAAGGGCTGCTGCTGGTTACAGTCTGAATATAAGAAGTCAGATTTATTTAAGGAATCCTGAACATAAGTCAGGATTTCATCAGTTATGTTGATGTCCCCAATATCATCCACATCAGATAATTCAGTTTTAAAAAACTCTTCATCCTGCTGAATACATTTTAGATCTTCAAAGTCAATACCCAGATTTTTCATGATGCTGTACAAATCACTGGTTTTGTTATCCTGAAAGAGTGCTGCACTGTCTTCAGGGAGTGGAACAGTACTGTCCTGGGAACACTCCATCAGCTCCCGTTTGAGAATGTTGTGATTTCCAGCAGGTAGGAGATCGTCTGTCCAGCCACTGCTAACAACACCACCCAGTTCATCCCTACTGTCTGCAAAGAAGTTCCGCTCAAAAGAAAGTTTATGTGATGCTGGAGGGCAGAGATAAACAGACTCATCTTGCCTTAACATGACCCCTAGGAGGGAGTTTGGATCCACAGAATCATTGTGTAGCGTTGCTTTGGCTCCTTTTCCCACTGTGCTTTTACTCTTCGGTTGAGAGGGGTCCATAAGGCTCGACATAGGGAAAGATAACTCATATAACACAGCCTCACCAGTGGCAAACATGAAGGGCAACTTCATGTTACGCTTCCGTAGATGTTCTGCCCCTTCTTCATCTCTGAAAATAAATCAGATATATAGCATGGTACTGCAGTAGTAAACAGTTATTCTAATCTTTTTGTCCCTTGGAATTAACATAAAAAATGAACTATTCTATTTGTAGGCATTTTTTGAATTCCTACCTCTTCCAGCTCAACTTGGCCGAGTTAAACCAAGAGGCAGATTATGAAATAAGGAGCTTATGACTGTAATACCACATTTACATATTACATTTGTAATTAAATCTAGACAGCATACACCATTTTCTGTGCATTAGGGGCTGAAATGAAAATAAGTGGGCTTTGTTCCATGCATTTAGCTTTTCTTGGTATAGCAAGTAAATCAATACTTGAAATATCTCTTTTTCTCCATTTTACAGACTCCTTACCAAAAATTATTTTAAGCTATTTAACAAGGCTGAATTCCACATTATGCAGAACTTAGTTCAACACTAAAATTCAGGACTGAATTTCTTTGTTATTTGTTGTTCCTTCTACACAACTGCAGTTGGATTTCTCAGTTTTTGCTCATTGGGATTGAATATGGTAGATGGAATAACTCCATGCTTCTGCTGCTGATCTTGTTCTTTATACGAAATCAATATGTCTAATGTTTTATGCAAAAGGACTATGCCACAAGTTCTGAAATATCAGAATTCTTTACATGTCTGTTAGCAAACTGAAAAATTTTGGGAATTTGGAATATAAAGGGTATTAATTTAAAAACAAAAATTCCTTTGTGAATATAAACAGCCTAAAACAAGTTTTCAGTTTTTGAAGCATACTCCATGCAATGATGACTTACGTAAGAGGTCTTTGCGTGGCAATAATGTAATCCGGTCTTCCATTTTTGTAGACAAGGCGTGCATTTGCCTGTACCCAGGCCCATCGATTTTCTTTGGTTAGAAGCCTAAATACAGTCATTCCACTCTCACCTGTCTTCATCACTAAAGAGTAAGCATACTGTTTACTGTCCAGCAAACAAAATCATGAAAACCTGTATGTCATGAAAGGAATCCCATCTGTAGAGCAATTTTACAAACCTCATGTCCTCAATCACCCAATTCGGTGTGGCACTAATGCATTCCCAGTGAATCAGGATGACTGATGGCTTCAAGATGTCTAATTTACTCGTAAAATAGAAGTCAAAACTGCAAGGTAACTGCTACAGATTGGCAGCACTCCATATGGGGCTTTGTCAATTATTTCTTCAATAACAGAAATTAATAAATACTAGAACATGTAAATGACAAAAGCCCAAGTCTCTCTTACCTTCAAAAAGTAACTATTACTTAAAACAATTAGAAAACACATTAGTTCTAAATCCAATTCTTTCACATTTTGACTGTTTAATGCAGAGGTACGTAAAAATCTTATGTTTCATTCCCGCTACCACTAAAAATGCTTGATAAACATACCACATTTTCATGGTATATTTCTGTATTGTGTTTGTGTGGCCAGGTTTTGGTAGTGGCGGGGAGGGCTACAGGGGTGGCTTCTGTGAGAAGCTGCTAGAAGCTTCCTCCATTTCCAGCAGAGCAAATCCCTGGCAGCTCCAAGGTGGACGTGCTGCTGGGCAAGACTGGGCCAATTAGAAATTGTGGTAAAGCCTCTGTGATAAAATTTGAGGAAAAAAAAAGTTATTGTGCAGATATAATTGTGGCCAGAGAAGAGTGGGTTGAGAATATGTGAGAGGAACAGCTCTGCAGACACCAAGGTCAGTGAGGAAGGAGGGGCAGGAGGTGCTCCAGGTGCCAGAGCTGAGATTCCCCTGCAGCCTGTGGTGCAGCCCATGGTGACGCAGCTGTGCCCCTGCAGCCATGGAGGTCCATGAGGATGCAGAGATCCACCTGCAGCCTGTGGAGAAGCCCCACGCTGGAGCAGGTGGAAACCTGAGAGTGGGCTGTGAACCCGTGGGAGGCCTGTGCTGGAACAGGCTCCTGGCAAAGACTTGAAGACCCATGGAGAGAGGAGCCCATGCTGCAGCAGGTTTCCTGGTGGAAGGTATTTTTAAGGTCTTATTTTACTTCTCATTATCCTGCTCTGTTTTCATTAGTAATCAATTCAGTTAATATCCCTAGATGAAGTCTGTTTTGCCTGTGACAGTATTTGGTGAGTGATCTCTCCTGGTCCTTATCTCAACCCATGAACCCTTCATTGTATTTTCTCTCCCTT
Organism: Cnemophilus loriae; assembly: GCA_013397755.1. Taxonomy (NCBI): domain Eukaryota; kingdom Metazoa; phylum Chordata; class Aves; order Passeriformes; family Corvidae; genus Cnemophilus; species Cnemophilus loriae. The sequence goes on from VZTF01003389.1 coordinate 1,194,442, forward strand.
GTCCAGTTGTGGAGGTCAGAGATAGAGAAGCTTTGGCGAGTGCCCGGCAAGAGGCTTTGGTGGGTGTCTCGCATGCAGCCAGGGTCAATCCACTACAGTCATTTTGGTGCTGAAACCCAGGATTACGAGGATTCTGAGATAAGGATAGTAACTGGGAGAGGTAACAGAAAAAATGAGTACTGAACAATGTTAGAGAGTAGAATTACAGCAGGAAAGTTCTGTTGCAATTGTGGTGAAGGGACAAGGGGTGGATTTGGCGCAAATTGTCCGATTTTGTTCTGTGTTGTGATGAAGTTATCTTGGTTTTTGTGTGGGGAGCTTTAGTTTATCTTGGCTGGTTTTGTTGTTCTAAGTGAAGGTTGTGTGATGAATGTGGATTTTAAAGATAATTCTTAAATATGTGATTCACAGAGGCGAGGAGTAGAAGTAATACAATTGCTCAAAAACGCTGCATTTCTAGACAGAAAAATTAAATAAAATGTATTAGGAAAGTCTAAGAATCTAACCAAAAATCTTTGCTACAAAACTTCTTTTCTTTATTTTAATCTTACCATCAAAAATGTAGCAAAACCAGTTTTAAGACAGAGTTTCAAACCATTTAAGTTTCATCCCCTTCTACTCTGGAACCATTTCTTTGTTATTCTTTATGAAAGAAACAAACCCACTGATAAGCAACAGTGACTGAGCTATACGTGAAACAGAAAATGTCTTTAAATAGGTTGAGAACAACCTGCTGAGGGCATTATTTAATTGTCTATGAGGGGATAAAAGAAAAAAAACGAACTTTTCAAGAGAAGTAGAAAAAAAGTACCATAATATGCTGAAGATGATTCTGTAAGTTCTGAAGATAACTATGTTATAACTAACAACAAAAGTAAAAAAACAGAGTCCCCTAAACAGTTATACATCAGATAGCTGATGCTTATTTCCTTAACACTATTCTTCTCTCCATAATTGTTACTTAAACCAACTCAAGCTGCCAAGAATCAAACCCAGAAATGTTTGGACACTAGCATGTTAAATCAGAGATTAATTTCTGGTAAAAACCTTACACCAATATTGAAAGAAAATGCTTTATTTAACTTGCTAACAGGAAAGCTATATTTGGTAGTCCCCTTGCCCAAAAAAAGTTGTTGAAATAGCAGAAGTTGGGTCGAGCAGAGAAGGAAACGAGAAGAGCAAGATGTGACAGAGACTGGAATATTTATCCTAAAAGGGTCTAGATAGGAATATTAAACATTTCTCCAACCAGTGTAAGTTTTTAGAAGAACAGAAAGAACACATGAAATGAACAGCGTTCTTTTTGTTAACAATGTTCTTTTTTTCCTGCACTTCACATTGCATTCATACTGAGAAAATACTCCATGCTTTGATTTTTCAGCCTTTCTTAGGGAATGAAACTTACTTCGGATGTGATTTTCAGCACAATAAAGCATATCAGCTGCATGAATAAACTGGTATCCTGTTCCTCTCATACACAGCTCTGCTTCGGTGTATCCCAGGACAATCTTTCCTCTGGAAGGTAAAACCAAAAAATTGCAACACTGCTGATGAACCAACTCACAGAACAAATGTCAAGCAAGTTAATTATGGCTAGAACATTTCAGATGCAAGTGCTCATTACACTTTGTTGCTGTATCAATTGTATGCATAAGCAGAACAGCTCCAATAAAAAAAATGAGTCAACAAATCATAAAATTTTAACTAGTCTGCCAGGTTGCCTTCAGTGACTGGGACTGAAACAAACTGTTCACTGGAACAGGACTGGGTTCACAAAACCATTAGATCATAAAAACACAGTGGATGCCTACAGCTGGACTCTCCATACTATTGAACATATTCACTCCTAGCAGGCGGCTCCCATTGGTTCCAAAGACACTGTTTTCTTAGCCCTGTTTCTTATCGTTTACCTACAGGTGCTTGTGTGTAGAATTAAGTAGGCGTTAAACTCTAGTTATCTAAAACTTCTTGCCTAAATTAGAATTTTTAGTAGCTTAAAGTTCAAACTCAGGTGTATCTCAGAACTACATCCCTTTTGCTGTTGAGTGGTTTGGGACCCCTCTGTTTGCATTTAAACAAGATATGACTCAGAGGACCACTGGCAAGAGTCATGTTTGACTCTGGCAGCTAAAATTAGAGTACTTTACTAGAGGCTGGGGAGACGAAACACTTAACAGAATTCATGTGATCTCTGTGCGATACACAATAAAAAGACATAGTCAAAAAGAGACAAACAGGATTTGGAACAAAGAAATGGAGATTCAAAGACAGAAAGGTAGAAAAAAATGGGGAAACTAGGGATGGGGAACAATATACATAAAACTGTAAAATGTGACAAAAATGGAAAGTTTCAAGTGAATAAAAATACCAAACAGAGGAAAGAAACACTAGTGTTAACATTTTGTTAACTTTTACTTGTATCAGCTTAGAGAAATAAAACATTTTGTCTCTCAGTAGACAGAATACCAAGTAATTTAACTCTGTCCTATAAGTAGGCATGGAAGCCCATATGAGAGACTCCACTGAAAATGAAAGCATTGTCAGTGAAAAATACGAGGGAGAGGAGAAGGAAGGAGGCCAGAGGCTTTTATTTTGATAAAAAGCCATCCTAATGGGCTTCTTGCCATGTTGATGCATAGCAACATTATTTTGAACTAGGTAAAGCAGTAGCGTTTCCAAATTTTACATAGGGAAAAGAATGGTTTGGAAACGAGTAAAAGTCATAGTATAAAAAAGTACTTAAGTTGTTTATTTTGAAGGAAAAAAGATTTCCACTGTATCTTACACCTATTTGAACTGAAGGAGAAAATACGCATGTAGAAAGAAATGAAACACTTGTTCTGTCAGTTCTAAAACCAAATTTAACACAAAATTTTTCTTGTTCCCTAATTCATTAGTATGCTGTCTTTTGGGTTTCTTATTTTGGGTTGGTTTTGTGGGTTTTTGCTTTGTTTTTCTAACAATTGAGAGTCAGAGAGCAGTATGCCATTTCAAGGAAATAGACTATGGCAAATCCATTTCTCTTTACTTGATAGCAGGGCTGGAGAGAAAAACCTTACCAGCTTCTAAACAACCATCACTGAAAAAGTTTATATACTGAAAGAGTAGCCTGCTTTATATTTCAAATACATACTTGAAACCTATCTTATTGGCAAATTATTAGACAATTACACAGAATAATTTACACTTACTTTGCATCACAGCCAGTAGGTGTGAAATCCAGTTTGTGTTTAGTTCTGAAGATGAAGTTTTTGGTTCGTATCTCAAGGATAGATGGTGGCTGCAGGGGAGTAGCTACTGCAAACAGAGCAAGCTGAGGAGACAAAGCAGCACCATCCTTCCCTTTCTTGTTTTGTCCATGGAGAAACTTCAATCGTCCTTGAAAATTCATAGCCTTAGGATGAAGAAAAAAGTACTTGTTATATGCTGGAGATATTTAAGAGCAAGATATTTCTGTTATGATGTAAAACGTATTTTTCTTTTTTTTTTTTTTGAGATCCATCAAATTAAATCTTTATAGCATGGCAAACATAAAAGTTAGCTAACAAGTACAGAATACTGTTGTTATGCCCCTGAGTGTGTCACTTCAAGATCTACTTACACACTTACTGGAAAATTAATTAATGGGAAGATTATTCCGTAAAAAAAACCAAAAAAACCAAACATGTAGTTACAAATATCAGCTGGGGCTTCTAATATTCTAATGAACATACATACATATAATGATATCATTATTTCTCTTGCAAATGTGTATGTTCAATTTTACAACTGTAAACAATTCTATTTGTAAGATATCACAAACAGGGTGATAAAGCCGCACTTGTTTTAAAATCTAAATAATTGACTAACAAAAAAATGCATTAAAAAGAGCAAGCACAAACTTTCCCAAATAAGGAAGAACTATGGTCCTGTTAATTACTATAACTTATTGCATCTCAGATACTCAACTTGATATGCTTTTTCATCTCCAAATCACACAGCACTTTACAAAAGCAGTTGCTTATTTGCATTTCACTGAGGAAACTGGGCCATGAGAAATGAGAGAACTTGCACCTGGTTGTGACAACATGTTAAAGGGGAGACATTCAGTGTCACTAACTGAAACATTGTGGTTCAATCAGATATCTTTGGAGGCTTAAAAAATAAAGTAAGTTGCTGTACCTCTTGTTAGGATACTGCAGATTTCCAACTTTTAAGCATATATGGAAGTTTTTATGTAACTCCATACTCACCAGGAATCCAGATGAATTATCCAGGAGGCATCGTAACCTGCAGATGAAATTCCTTTCCATAAAGGAAGAATTCTCTGGAGGAAGTTGGTCTGGGTTATAATAGGTTGCTGGCTGTGAAAAGCCATTATCTCCTGCAGGAAAGGATTATTTACAAGGATTATTTTTAGAAGAACACCTAGTGAAGGCTATCTATAACAAACGATCTTCCGTCTCATAAACAAAGCCTTAGGTCACGACCTGAGCAAGAACAATGTAAACTGGAAACACCCTCAGAACCTATAATGATTGTAACACTGAGGTTAAGCATCAGTTCTTCTGATGGGATTATGTTTTACAGGCTATGGTATTTGAAAACTGAATGCAATTTATTTTTAAGCAGTTTTTTCTTTGGGGTTTTTGTTTGTTTGGGTTTTTAATTTATTCATCATATTTGTCAACAGCCTAGATTCTGGACCAGTTGCAGAGAGCAGAGTCCTCAGCAGATTCTGACCCATGTTGCTACAATGGCAGGATCTGCAAAAAGGCACAGCAGCTACAGGAACTGAGTATTCAAAAACTGAGTAATGGTATCAAACCGTGAAACTGACAGCCAGGTGAAAGCAGTAGCGATAAACAAAAATCAGCAATTTTAGGAAACCATCACAAAAAACCAGCATATCTCTCCAATGAAGGCAAAATCACCCCACTAAATAGTGAAAATATTTCTGGGCTCTGCTGATCAAAACACCATAGTTACCTCTCCAGGCATACCTGGAGTACTTGTGTTTTGGGGGTTGTTTGTTTTAAAAAATACTCAAAACCATGATCGTTAACTAGGATAACAACACGGTATCCTTCTATCTTGTCAGGATAAGCATTTGCTGCTAAGTGGTATTTAGAAAACACTTAAACATTTGGAGTATAAAGTAAAAACAGAAGGTAAATCAATAAATTTGTGTTAGAATACATATGTTCTACATAAGACTACATGTACAGAGATACCAGAGCATGACTACTCACAGCAAATTTAGCAAAGCAATCTTGTTTGCAATACATATAAAAAAACACCAGTCATTCCCTAGGAATTCATACATGCAGAAAATTGAGAAAAAAACAGCTTACAAAGCCATTTTAGAATGCTAAATAATCTTTAATTTAAAAAATAGTCCACGTAGTCTTAGAGAACCGATTATCAAGTATGGAAAAAATAATAATACAGATTTTAAGAACCCATATTGACCTTCCAAACATGGAGACAAGGTCAGGCAGAGCATGCCACTTAATAACACACCACATTATATTTTCTGGAATATAATTTTGTCTCTTGAACAGCTGGAAAAACTTACAGATAGTCTCAGAGGTTAGTACAATGGCAAAACAAACCTAAAGGTAAACAAATCATTACCAAAAGCCAGTTCAATTTAATCTTCTATGAATTCAAGGGACTGAAATGGAGCCAAATGAGATTGCTGATGTCTTACCAATGGGCCTTGCAACCTAAGGCCATCTAAATGCTACAAGAATGCTGAGTTATCCAGCTTTTCAGATAAAATCAGGAGATACTTTTTTTTCTTAAAAGAACAGTTACGCAAGGTCAATTTTTTGCTGAATAAACAAGGTATGGAGAAAAAGAAACCTTTTTCTGTCCTAGCTGGTAGTGTGTATAAAAAGGGATAATCTGAAATTACAGCCATCTGAAGAACTGCATTGGCCAGTCACCATTATGAGCAGATCCCACAGGCAGAGAAACTCAGGTATTTGTAGTCCAAGACAGTTACCAAATAACCTTGAAATTAGAAAATAAGAAATTCCCACACTCATCATATGGATGGTTCTCAACAGACAAAGCAAACTTCCTTACTTCCTACTGCTGTAGATTTTTTTTATTATAAATTTCCTAATTGATGGTGAGAATTTTTAACACTTCTGAGACTGTGCTTCTTCAAGAAGATCTCTGAAGAAGCAATGATTATGAAGAAAGAGCATCAAAGAAACAGCTTGCAAATCCTAAACAATATTTCAAAAATGCCAGCTCTGACTGGGTGCAGATCTAGTACCCAATAAGCAGTGCCAGGGTTTCTGCTGGCATCCTTGGCACTGGTAGGTGTGTCCTTCAGCATTTCTGCCACAGGAGAAAGTCAGTGATATTCTCTCAGTAAATACAGAGCTGAAATTCGGATGTTCAGCAAGTCCAGCTGGGTCCTGTGGAGTTTGTCAAGTTCCATAGTAAAACACACAGTTACCAAGAGTGAGCAAAGCTGTGGTGGAAGAAGTGGCTCTCGAGAAGAGGGGAACAGAACTCAAAACAGGAGGCAATTGGATTCAAAACCGAGCCTCCTACACTTGTGAACGCAACACTGCTGCACTTTTCCAGGCAGACAGAAGGCAGGGAGGTTTTATTGCCAGGATCTTGAGGAGGTGACTCACTGTAAGAAGGCAAAGAATCTTACAGAGCATCTACAATCCCTAGAGCAAAACGACCAGTTAACACTACAGGGGTTAGAACCCATATCCCTCACAAAGCTCACACTGGATCTCATCAGTACCATGGAGCAATGTGCAGAACACGCAGTGCATCAAGTGCTCGTCTTTAAACTCAAGACCACGTGGTTGCACAACATGCAAAGTTCAAAAGATAATCCAGACTTAATGCCCCAAAGCAGATATTCGGGACTGAAAAATCAGAATTTTGCAAACTTCTCTGGGAACAAGACAGGACTGGGAGAAATGTCTGGGAAGCACAGTAACAGCTGAGGAAACCAGTAGTCTAGCAGCATACCAGAGTATTGAGTGAGAAATAACCAGTCCAGGCTAACTGAAGCAGAATTTGTCCCCAGACTCAGGATGGAATCTGTGCCTGAGCACAATTATAATATATCTATAAATATCTACAGAATGCTAGCTGAATGCATTAAAATAGAAACAGATTAAATTATCAAAAATAGAGGGGATCCTTATGGTCATAGCATTATCCTTTGCTATAAATCTGAATTCAGTTTAAAAGTCCTCAACATCCAAACATTTTATGCTACTTGAGGCTCAAAAGTCATCATAGAATCATAGAAGGGACCTTGGATTCCAACCCCCCTGCCATGGACAGGGACACCTTTCACTAGACCAGGTTGCTCAAAGCCCCATCCACTCTGGCCTTGAACACTTTCAGGAATGGGACACAATTAGCAGCTTTTACCAAGCTGGAAACACAAGATACAAAATGGAGAATTGTTTGTAATCCTGCCCAGCACTTCCTGTAGTTCAGTCAAATCTGAGGCAAATTCAGCCTGGTGTCATATTTTTCAAACAACCTTTTGAAAATTCATATGCACTTGCTTAAGGTCCATAGAACACCATTTCACTCTAAAGCAAACAGGAAGTCACCACATGAAAACCTGAGCACCGCACTGTTTGCTGTGCTGAACTCGACTGTGAACTAGCTGTGCAGCAGGCCTGTGGAGATTGATCTAGAGATGAAATAACAATGTTGACTGTTAAATGAAAAACTGAAATAGATTGAGGTGTGTTACAAACACAGTTACTTTTCTCTATCAAATCATGGCATTTCCATACTCCAATTTTTTTTTTTAAATCAAGCTACTTTAAGAATGGCAGATTTATTAAATAAATGGACTTTTTATGGATTAAAAAAGACCCTATAATCAAGTCACAGAAACAGAAGATTTTACCTACACATTTAAACAACTGTTGAGCAAAGGGAGCATTAAAATGGAGCAGCTGTCTCAATGGCTTTGTTGTCATTATGATGCAGGCACATGCTTCCTGTATCACACATAACTACCTGCACCTACACATCTTTGCTCTGATACACAGGCAATGTCTCCTTAGTTGTTTCTCAATATAGCAGTCCACTTAAGCATCAGCCAGTAACATGTGACAACTCAATGCTCTAACATGTGTACTAGTCGATCTTAAAGGCTCATCTATTTCATCTTTTATTTCTCTTTCTCTTTTATCTCCAAGAGAAGTACTTGTCTATGTGGCAATGAATGCACTATTTCCTATATTAACACTGTAACTAGCACATTCTTAGACTGATCAATGTAAGAAACATTGTCACTTATACCCCAAATTAGTCTTCCAATTTAAAGTACAATTAGTATTTTAATGGTGCTGTGCTATGGATAACACTGCATATTTAATGTGCAAAAAAAATTAATTCTCACTGTTAGCTAAATATGTCCATAAAATTCAAATAAATTTGAAAGATGCTATTTCTTCCTGTCTTCATCTAAAATTAGCTAAACTTTTTTACATAGACAAATTAAAAAAGCCCTAAAAACAAACAACTAATCAGACAGGCACATAAGTTGGCTGTGTTCTCACCTTGTACACTTGGTCCAGAATCTGCTGACTGGGCAGGATTTAATGCCCAATGGAGCTGTCGTTGAAACTCAGGTCTGTCTTCTGTGTGAATCAATTCAAATACACTCTGGTGTATAATATCCGACTATGAACAAAAGGAAAAAGTTGTGAAAGAACAAGAATAAGAAAATTATATGACAATATGATACAAGTTGTCTCATTGACAACACTGTTACGGAGATAGCGAAATCCATTTTGCTCAGGGATAAATACATACAATCACATGCAGGTGGCAAAGCTTCATGAAACAATTTTTACTAGCACAGAGAACAGATCAGTTACTCCCATGACTGTAAACATGGGAAACAATAATAAAAGGCATTGCCTTAGAAAAAAAAAAGTTACATTATGTCAACTATTTCTTTACCTGCTTTTACCTAAGAAGGCCTGGAAATGCTATGCTTAGGTTCTGTTTCAATTATTTAATTTTACATAGTGGTAAATAAAGTACTTGACAGCTAGTACTTGACTTGACCCACTATAGGTGCTACAGGAATACAAAACAAGCTAAAGACCCTGAACCAAACAACTGCCAAAACCAAGCCAAGCAGGTTATAAACAGTGGATTTGTTTGCCTGAAAGCTTTGCCACTTCTTAAGGATGCGTTAAAATGTGTAATTATTAAGCTTTTATACCATTACCAATTGTGTGGTTAGGAATGTGATCTAAATGGCAAAGGCACAAGAGAAAGGGTCAGAGCTTAAAGGAATTTAAGGGGGGGAAAAACCACCCAAAATATTCAAGAAAAGACTCAGTTGACTGAGAAGAGTTAAGATCAACCGTTTTTGGCATGTGTCAAAAACTCAACCATTATATAAACAGAAAATATTTAAATAAAACACAGATACAACATAATTGAGAAGAACTGGCAAAAGCAGAAGCCTAGGTCAAATTTTGCTATGATGAATTTCATAAAACATTCAGTATTTTCCAGAATAAATTGCCAGAAATGCTAACTTTTGTAACGTTAAGATTTCTCTTCTATATCATGCACTTGATTTACTGGCATTACTTCACAAATGTTATGCCCCGTTTGTTTCCCAAGCTTTTTTCTTTTTTCATTCCCCAACACTGAAGGAATATGTTATTTCTCAGGAATAACAATGAGGTTTTTTGAAATATTTTCTTTTACACAAACTTTCCCCAATGTCTTATCAGTTACCTAAAATTGCAGACCAACCAAGGTTTCTCCCTATTTTCAAAAAGTAGCTGAATCTACCAACATGCAGTACCCATGGATAGAATTGAGAACTATAACTACCATCTTCATTCTACCATCTTCACATAAAGTAATCCCAGGAGTTTTCTAACAAAGGCAGAATTTTACTGCTATGCCTTGATCTTTAGTACTTCAGCACCTGGTTTCAAGCCCAATGAAGTCAGCCACACGTGATCTGCACCATAAATAGTAAAAAACAAATGCTTGTTTTGAAATTAATAATTAAATAAATAAACATGAGCAAGAGAACAAATTCTAAAAATACCAAAATCACTCACTTGATATTTATAAATCTCAAGGCATATGGAAATAATTTTTCATGAAAGGTTTCTATTAAAATAATTACCTTCCCATTGAATTATGTCTCACTCAGCATCATAAACTGGGTAACACCACAGTATAAATTTCAAACAGTTGTTCCAGTAAAGAGTAATTAAGTGTGAAAATTTCCTATCTTGCCTAACTTAGCTTTGGAAATTATACTCCTGTTGTGCTTGGCCTGACATCCTGGCTATGTAAGCTGATAGAAAAGTAACATGGTTTCAAAGTAATTCAACCTAAAGTACCTAACTGAGATTTCTATTGCAAAAAAATTTTGAGACCCTAAATATGAACACTGATGTTCCCTGAAATTAGGCAAAACCTCTGAAAAAAATAGAAGAAGAAATAAACTTACTTGTTGGAATCCCAAGTAGTCTTGGATAGTAGAAGAGACGTAAAAAACCAGAGCATCTGCTGTAACAACTAACACAAATCCATTTAATGCCTGGGGAAGAAACACAGCAATCTGTCAGCTTCAGAGATAAAATTCCAGATAATTATTGTGGCTCTAGGTCTAGCTATACTGTAGTACCCCAATAAAATGTGAAGCATGCAAAAGCACATCATTATCTAACAGCACAAACAGAAGGATTCCTCACTGTATCTCTACAGTATAAGTGTTAAAATGAAGATAACTGGATCTAATGAAAAAAAAAACAAACTTTTTTTTTTTAGTTCAGTGGAGAAGCCAAACCATGTTGATGACTTTTAATTACTCTTGATTGTACAACACAAGGGACAGCAGTATGAAGAACTGTAAGCTTATCTAATATCAACCACAGTTCACAATGCCTGTGTGGCTCAAGCCTTGGATACCCCCAGCTGCCCACAGCTCAAACAAGAGCCACGTCACAAACCCAGTCCCAAAATCCATTCTATTCAGAGTGCAGACAGGCCACTGTAGACAGGAAATCAAGCTATCAAGATCCCCTATATAGTCCAAGAAAACATTTTATAGCTTACTTAAAATAGAAAACCTCTGCACAAGCGGACTTCTGCAAGTAAACAATGTTTTCGAAGAGACTTCCCCCTCCATGGAGCAGCAGACCGGGCGGCTCCACACTCAAAGTCACGCAAAGGGCATTTATCTGAACTCCCAATCGATATGGTCCATGGCAATTGTTGTGATAGCAAACAGTACATTTGTGACTTGGCAGCTCATCTGAAAGGTGCCGATTTACTTCTATGGATTTCAGTCAAGATTTAACAAAAGGCAGTCTCTAGGGGCTGGATTGACTATATTGTGCCACTTAATTTCCTCAGCTGCATTCAAAGGCAAATTTGGCCAGCATACTCGAAACACTTCTTTAAAAAAACCTCTTTATTTATGCAGAATTATTGTACATAGAAAATGTAAAGTAAGTGAAAGATATCCTATATCTTTCTGCAACAAAGTAATAATATATAAATGAAATATCTGATTAAATTATTGGTCTTTAAATGCTGTGAACCACTCCAATTTAATGTGTAGATATTATTTAATCTACTCTCATAAACAGTTGTTACCTCTATAAAAACTCCTTATAAGTTTAGTAAATTTTATGTGAATAAAGAACCAGCTAAAAAAAAATCAATAATAATCTGAAATCAAATAGCACAGCCAATCCAAGAAATCTCAAGTGGTTACACAGAATCCTTGGTTTTGATGAAGCTTGCAGAAATTTCACAGGAGAAGAGTGCTCGTGTCCTCTGCTGACCTGTTCTGCAGGACATTTCACCTCAGCTGCAAGCTGGACAGCATCTAACTTTGTCTCAAATGTTAAAACTGGTTATTCTGGACCATTTGATACAGAGCTACGTACACCTTCTGTACCTGGAATTCAATCATATTTTGCAGTGGCCCTGGTACATGGTTCATCTTGAACCAGGATTTTTACTGAGATAGCCACACGCATTCTTTAAGCCAAAAATTCTGCAAAATGCGTATATCTGGATATACCAATAAACGGGAGATGAGTTCTGATGGAGGTTTTTGCAAAATGCAATCTAAAAATAATTATCATAAAAGATATAATGAAATTTCTCCGTGAGTTTTTTATTCTGGAGAACTGAAGATGATATTTCTGCCTCTAAAGATTGCTCTCAATTCTCCTAATAAAAAGGTAATTACAAAATTTTTCATTACTGGTGAGAATTAAGTTTTAAAAATTTCTTAGAGGTCTTCACTTGTCTTGCACTTTTTATCATAAACTTGCTTAGGCTGTAATAGATTATGTATTTACCATAAGACTTTGAAATAATTTAAATAATTTTAAAGGAAATGTAGCTTGCTTTTAAGGAAGGCACATTTATGTATTTGATCTCTGCTTCCACAATATATTGAATTGGCAAGACAGTTTCTATGTTGGAAATTAAACACAATTTTCTGTTTGTTAGGAAGCAAGCAAAAGCATCTGATGAACAAATAAAAGCAAATACAAACAATAGGATGTTTATTCATACCACCTTGGCATAACCAAAAAAAGTAGGGAGATAATAAACGGGAAATGTTCATGATCAGTTATAATTTATTTACTTGTGTAATGCAAAAGACTTCTGAGCATAAGTGGAAGGGAAGGACTTTATCAATATTTACAACTTACTGATTCCCACTATCTTCTAGAAAATTCCCAATTTCATCACACTTACGACTTGTTACATAACCTAAGAAAACTCTATCTGCATATTCATTCTCATAAATTTTTTCACATATATAAAATATTTACAAAACAAATTCATTTAAGAAATTCGGTTAATTTATTTAGTTCCCAAGAGGGGCAGAATTTTCAGTAATAACTATACCACCAATTTAATTTTCATACTGGAAAAGAGTTCCCTCTTATAACTTCCACTCAGAAGTCATCAAAAACCCTCCTATATTTCAGACGAAATAGATGCCTCCTATATAAACCATATATTTTAGCTTTTTAGGGTTTCTTCCATTTAAAAGAAAGCTGTTCACCAGCAGTAAGTCGTCATACTTTATTAAGATTAGAAAATGAAATACATGTCCTAGTTTTTTTAGTTGGTTAGAAAACGATTTTCAATCAGCATGAATTTAAAATAATTGTTTTGTGGGATTCTTAGAACCTGTTTTCATTTCTAGTCTTTGAACACTGAAATTCATTTTGTTCTAAGCAAACAATTGGCTCTGAACAATTTGCCACTTTTGATAGATACATCAGTGTGAAACCTGTGTAGAAGACTACCAACATATTTCAAATGGAGCTGCAGGACTTCATAAAATCTTTTTTGAGAAACTAGTTAGAACATTGTAATACCTATATTTGTCATTTCTTGAGTTTAATCTGGACTTGGTAGTATATAATTACCCATATGCTTTGACACTCTAGGACATTAAAACAGGCTAGATAATTAAAAAAAAAAACAACAACATGTTTTTAAATTAATATTTTCCATTAGTCCATATAAAAGTTATTCAATGTATTTTAAAATTTGTCCTGGATCTACACTATGTATGCTGAGTTCTTTCAAACCACTGAGAAAGCGAGATGTTTCAGCAAGCCCAAGGTCTTTTAAGGAGAAATTGTTTCTTTCAGACAATTAGTCACCAAATTTACAGTAAATTAGTAACTTATCTGGCCCTTATAAAAACTGCTCCTTTATATTAACATCTTTATTAACAACAGATGCAAAGAGATGGGAACCCCTGCCTCTAATAAATTACTTAGAAACACTGAAGAGGAGCCCATATTCTAACATCCAATCTAAAGTCTCTACTACCAATGAATATCCAAGAGCTTTTTAATATAACCCTAAAGAAAGTGAGGAAAGAATTTGACAATAAGAAAACTTACTTTTTCTATCTCATCAGTGAGCATCTAGTATGCTAAATACAGGTTTGGGTTTTTTTTAATTTAAATCTTTGTACAACATGTCTATTGCAAAACATACCTGCAATAGGAGTTCTCCTTCCAAGATCTGCATTCCTTCTCCACACTTTCCTGTTCTAGATGTTTCCTGAATGCCATTTCTTTCTGGTCTGGTAGAGTTGGAAGATTTTAATGCAACTAGAACAAAGAAAAGAAAAAAAAATTGAGCTATCTTTGAAAGGCTCACTAGAAATTTAGGGAATTATCTGCTATTTTGTGTAAGAAAAAAAATGAATTTAAATATATATATTGTTATATATAAATTCAATCTAATGAAAGATTTTTGTTTCCATGTCAAACTTTTTCCTTACCTTTAGAGTGAACCCCCCAATTTTGTCATCCTTCTCTTTTCTATACATAATACTTTCCCAGCAAAATCAGTATTATTGCAATCAACCCAAATCTCATTATTTTATACCTTTTTTCCTTCTTCTCCTTCTCTTTACTATAAAACTCACTTCTAGTTTGTCACTCTTGTGACAAACAAAGGGCACTTTTGTTTTCATAGGCCAGCCTCCTACAACAATAACAACTCTGCGTTAAGGTATGAAAACACTTGCACTTATTCTTATCCCACCTAATTTGAAATATCAAACTATAGTTCATCAGACAGGTAAGCCTGCTGTAGACCTAAAGCTCCCTTCAGGGAAAGGAAGGAAAGAAACATGAGCCCTAAATGCATGCCACATATTAAAAAAACCCAACGAAACAAAGAAAGGTATTTCAAACAAAAAGGTGTGGGTATTTTCTGTCATAGTTAAATTTTAACCTTTTAAACAACTAGGCACTCTTCCCAACTTCAGATAAAATACTATAACAACGAATCAACATTATTCAGATCACAAATATATGCAACTGAAAGAATAAATTACCCAATGACTAAGAGATGAAGAATCAGACCATATTGCTATGAAGTTCCCAAAACACATTCCCATCTGTGCATCCTTCTAATAAATAAGATGCTGTCAAGTAAAACTACATACTCAAAGATCATCCATAACTCCGAATTTACCTACTTTTCACCGTTTCAAAAGAGAGGGGAAAAATAAAGTCTTCAAATTTGAAATTAGTCTGAGTAGGTCTGTAGTGTCTAAACAGTGTCTTAAAATTAATTATTATTAAAACAGCTTAAAATTATTAAAATAAACAGCTCAAAATTACTTGAGCAATTGTACCTTAAACCTTTACCATAAAACTAAAGGCCACCACCTCCCAACGCCACAATTTCTATAGTGCAAAGCAAGGTAAATTTATAATAGAATAAAACTTATAAAAACAACTGCACTTCTGTAAAATACAAGTTTCTCATAATGATGAGATATTCACCCTGAATTTCAAATGATTTTTCAACCTGCTGAAAACCTTCATTTTTCCACTGCTCAGAACTTTAGTCAAGAATCCTGAAGAACCTCTGTTCACTCACTTTTAAATTACATTACAAGATATTTTACGCTACATATATTAACTGAAAGATAAATGATGCCTTTCCCATTTTTTTAAGCTATCATGGCAGCTAAGAACTTTCAAGCCAGGGAGTTTTCATTAAAATATACCTCAAAGGCACCGCTGAGGAAAAACGTGTTCTAAAGAGACATTAACTGATTAATCAGCTCAGAATGTAGCTAAGTGTTTGCTTTGAAATTAAAACCCTAATGCTGTTCTTCGCACAAGGTAGTCAAAATGTCCTGCAACAGGCCACACGGAGGTACAGTTGCAAATTCATGTGAATAGGTTACATAGCCAATTTTTTTTCTGAGCATCATTTCAAAAGGATATATAGAATATTCACTAAACACCCCTGAAGCCAACAGGCAGTAGAAGCAAACTTTTTTTTAATTTATATTGTATGATTATTGAAAAAGTCCACATTCAGCTGTGAAAGCTGCAAGTAAAGATGCCTAATCACTCTTGCCATTCTGCGAAATAGTATATGTAATCATATACAGGTGAGTTTTTCTTTTATAATGTCCGATAGAATAAAATACTGTCTGACAGACAAAATCTCTCAATTAACAGAGCTGCTGAGCTCAAACATAGCCAATGTATTGATGGCTATATTCCTCCCAACTCTCAAGGTACACAAGAGGTATGTGTGAAGTTAAACATTTTCCTGAATTGGAATCTACACCTTTTGCAGACATCAGAATGCAGATGGAATCAAGCCGTTTACAACTAAGGCACATGGAAAACTGCCAACAGTCTGGATTGCTAAAAATGGAAGATACAGTGGAAATTAGAGCTGTATATCCATCACTGGATGTACAACTCCTGAAAAAAAAGAAACGAATCCAAATTTACCTTGTTCTGACAGATAAATTACAGGCCTGCTAGTGCGTGCTACAAGCCATCCAAGTCCCTGGCACTGAACAACCCCAGATACCAGGATGCACACTTACAATGTATGCTTCCATACAGTCAAAGGGAAGGCTACCAGAAACAAGGAACCTTACAGCATGGGAGAACCACCTTGCTAAGCAGCGATTCTGAATAGACCTAGCCACACGATGATGCGGCCTCAGAAATACCAGCTAGAGATATAATAATAGGTAATGGAAAGGAGAAGTAAATCTCAAAAAGCATTACTCATCCAAAAGCAATATTACAGTCAACATCACTTAGCTTAAAATCAGCCATGTGTGTTCTGCTAGTTCTTATAGTCTATCTTACTCATGTCATCAGACAAAATAATCTCAATAGTCCATTACTTTATAATCTTCGAATCTCTGAATTAAATAGAATTTGTTGTGGGCTATCCCCTCTTAATTTTCCTGCACAGGAAATTAAAACATGAATGCTCCCACAGACTAAATAGGAAAAATCTGTACACATACTCTAGAATATATTCACTATCAAATTACTTCTCAGAATTTCCCATTAATAATTTCAAAGCATCAAAAATAAAGCAAAGTTGTTTATACTTGTAAAAAAACAAAAACCAAAACCACAAACAAACAAAAAAAACCCAAACCAAAAAACATCTGTTATGCAATTTTAACAGGAGGGCTGGATTGTAAGCACCTGCTTTCCAAGTAGGTTAATGACTGTCATTTAATCCTATGTCTAGCAATAAGCATCATTTCCATTGCCTAGACTTCCCTGATTTGAAGCACAAGCTGAATCCCAAAGACAAATAGATAGTGACATTTACTAGATTTTTCTAGACAAAAAAAATAAATATATTTTCTGATACATTTGTTTCACGATTGTGAAATGCTTTAGCACCCAAACCAGCAAATGTAAAAGACAGTTGCTTTTACATTATAGCTACAAAGATAAATTAAATAACAATGGTTACATCAGTATTTACCAGCTTCTTATCTCTGATTTTAACCATTACATTGAGTTAGTAAGAGACTTATATGGAGACGTAGTGTACTTTATTAGACTAACAGTATGGAGTGGGGGGAAAATAAATGTTTGACATACAACTACTTCTTCAGGTCTGAAACAGAATTCTAGCAATTGAGTTCTAACTACTGCCTAAAGCCATCTTTCAATTTAAAACCATGTAAGTATTCATTAAAAAATTATTTTCAATACCTAAGGACAACAGGCATTAGGTGATCTTCCTTCTTTCCAGGGACCAACAATCAGTATAAGAAACTTCATGACTTATAAGCAGCTTGCTGAACCAACTAATAATTGATAATTATTAATTTCAATTATTATCTGCTAAGATATTCAGAAGGCAATCTAATATGAGGAAAATTGTTGAAAACATAACTCTGTCCACCATCTCATTTAACCTCTATGCTGTCCTCCAAGAGAGACACTAGCCCAAGATGAAAAAGGCCTTTTTCACCTTCAAACACTTGATCTCTAGGGTTTATACTTGTTAGGTGTACTTCCCTCAACCTTCAACCCACAAGCCGTGTCCTCTTCCTTCCAGGCTGTCACTCCTGTTCTCAATAAGAACCTTTGCCACGACTTCCTCACTTGACAGGCAGCTGCTCTGAAGTCCCAGTTCCACTATTTCATCTGCTTCAGCTTGCAAAGTCAATGACCATGCAGCCGTTCTGTACTACCAGAACACCTTCAACAGGAATCCTGTAAATGATGATTCCTTACTCTTTTCTCTCTCTTTACAGCAGAGAATCATAAAATTGTCACAGAGCAAGTGCAAATACACTCTACTGATGTACTTGAGAGGGCACGTGTTCTAATTGTTGCAAAATTAATAAAGTAACTGGAGATGCTGAGAATACAGCATAAGGTATACATATATGTTAGCAACTATCTGGCAAAGTTTATGATGAGCATTCATGCAGAAGCCTGATTTAACACATAAATATTTGAATAGTCAAATTTACTATTACTTCAAGAAAACAGTTAGTAAATTACTCCAAGTAAGACAGAGGCATTCAAAAACTGTTCCACTTCCCCTTTTCATGAAAGAAGTGACACACCTACAACACTTATACAAACATTCAAAAGAAATATCAGTAACAATGAAATCTAATAAAAATGCCTTTAACCTGAAGGTGACTAATATGTAATAATCAGTTGTCTGACCACAGAGCAACAGAGTAGCATCCATCAGTGGGTATCAGGACCCTGTCAATACTCAACTCAGCCAAACCAAGTTTATTATACTGTTTTCCTCAAATCTAGAAACTACTAAATTTGGAAAAAAAGTACATTTTTTTTCAAGTCATCAGAAAGAACAAAGTATACAAGTAAAACAAATAAAAATTGTTTTTCAGTGTTGAGTTAATAAAGAAGCTTTTCTGACATAAATGCACATTTGCTGGTGCTCAGCTGTGAAGTCTGGAGAGATTTTTCTCCATTGAAACCTGAGCATTCCCACACCAAATGTCTCTTATTATCAAAGGAGTGAAAAAAAGTATGATTAAGCCTTCCATCTCAAAATTCATCTAATCCAGCCATGTGTTATTAGAGTGCTGAATACAAACTGTTTCAGCAACTGCTGGCTGAAAAGCTTCACGGAAACCATACCAAGGAAGTATGTGTTTAGAACTTTTTCCGACCTCTTCTTCCCCAAAGAAAAAGCATAGCAAATTGTTTTAGAGGAGGCAGGGTAGCTCACTACAGAGATGTGTAGAGAACAGAATATAACAATGCCAAATTTTAAACAGACCTTTTAAAATCATATTGAGATGCAAAAAATTTCTTTGAATCAGACTTGAGGTAATTTTTACTTTTAGGTGAATGATCTGTTCAAGAGTAAAATTATATTGAAGCAACACTTGTCTAATATTGCAAGTGTATCACTAGCACATCAGTCATGCAGTCCTGGAATTTAATCTTAAAGAGCTTCCCAGAACTGCTTTAAATCAAATCTTGGCACGGTTTCCAAAATCCAGCCAAACAGGTCAAAGTTCACAGTCAAAGCCAATTGAGACTGTTTCATAACCCTTTCAGTAGATTTATAAATTATACTTGTCTGCTCTAGATTACTGTACAAAAACAACAGTTCTCTTGAGGGGGGTGGTCTTGCTTCAGCAACAAATGCTAAGCTTCAACACGAAGGTCATCAGCTAACACATGACAATGAGGGCACTACTGAGAAAACAGTAGTTTAATATTAAACTCTTGCCTAAATCATTAACATAAGCTAAACTGTTTATACTGGTGAAAGATCCATTTTAAGTGGGAGAAAGTATTATATATACACACCCACATATCTACATGCAACCTTATCTATTTCCATTACTTAAGATTATATAAAACATTTTGCACCTGCAATCTCTGACACTGTACAGGCAAAAATGTTTATGAAAGTTAAGTAACACAAGGAAAAGAATGCAACTAATTATTTTTTCTAGGAAGATAAAAGATGCATTGACTTCATGCTCTGTAAATAGCTACACTTCTAGATAGCAAAAACTGTACGTCTTAGTAATAAAAATTGTGGAGGATTGCTCTGTATTCAGAGATACAAGAGAAAACAAATAAAATTCAGGATTATCATAACTAGTTCTAAAGTCTTATGTTACATGAGGGAAGATTGACTTCTGTGTAGATTGCACTTACAAGCAAAACACATTACATACGGGGGGAAAGGTTTTCACTGTGTTTGTATACTTAAATTTTCCATTTCCTACCTTTTCATTTATGATTCTGAATAATTGTCAAGATAGATTTACACTGGGTCTTCGTCTTTACATGTCTGAAGATGAAATAATTTAAGAGCAGTCTTCCTGGTAAACCGTATTATAAATTACAGTACAGCTTCTAAATTACAGTAAACTGTGGATGGATGGAGCAATGTATAACAACATGTGTTTCCATTACTATTGAAACTCCAAAATGTAAACACATTAATGAAAATGTAAAAAATACATCACTTTTCTGACACAGTCCAGAGCCATATCAGAAGAAAACATGTCACAAAAGTAGTTCATGGAAGTTGAATAACTGGATTTTGTAAATACAAGCAAAATGAGGATGAAATTGTACATTTGGTAGCGACTAGTAATAAAAGATACCTTCTCCCCCCTTAAGCATCAATGAATGCACCTAATTATGACAGTACTGGAACTGCTTTCAAATAATATATTTTAAAGCAGAAAAATTACCAATAAAACATATGCAGGAGCTGCCTTTATTTTCCATAAAAAAGCCAATTATAGTTAAAAAAACTAGTAACAACCAACCTTCAGCCACAGAAGATATGGTACATTGATCCATAAGCATAGTTTCAGCTAATGCGGAAACATATAAATGTCTACATATTTAGGAAAAGCTACTGAAAGAACCAATAAGCCACAGAAGACAGGTATTTCTCGATTTGGCCTCAAAGAAATTATTCATGGTTCAAGAGAGAGAAAATTCCATGAAGCAGCTATAACAAGAGGATAAATCATACCACCACGAATACTTTCAAAGAAATATTAGGAGGATATGGTTGGTGAAAGAAGAAAAAAAGAGACTGAGGAGGAATAAAACTTTTACCTGAGTAAGTTTTAAAAAGAGAGAGGGGAAAAAAAAAAATCCCTGAAAAATTACTTCCATTATTTAAAAAAGGAGAACAGAACAAGGGTAAGTGGTCAGGTTCTGGGCATTTCCTGGGCTTTTGAGAGTCAATAACTTAACTGCTGTACAGATACAGATTGCTTACTGATGTTACAAATCTCTAGAAATCAAATATTGCCAGGTATGCATACATTGTGACTCAAACCAGAGCCCAGCAGCAACACAGACCTGCACTGAATGCACTAAAAGTTCTGTGCATGTGCACCCCTCCAATTCCAGTCATCCAGTGCTCTTTTTACCCAAATTCAAACCAAGTAAAATGCATACCCATCGGCTATGCGATCGGACATGGCAGAGAGAGCACAAGTCTACTTATCTGCAAGGATATTCAAGTATAAAATAAATTTTATTTAAGGGAGGAAGAAATGTAGGACTTGCCCAAAAAGAATAAAAATAGGAAAAGGAAATTTTCATCTCCAAAGCAGATGATTCCAAAGGTTAAAAGTGCCTTACTACAAAATATTTCAATAACAACTTTTGGGAACCTTTAGTGGCTGCCACCAAAGCAACTACTACAATAAAGCCGTACATATTTGCTAGACTATGGGGAAATATTTATACTTTTGGCATAATCGGGATAAAGAAATTTCAGTATTAAGGTTCTACTAAGAATCCTACTTGAACATTCCAGACACCACGGGTAAAAACAGACCTACAAACCAAAAATAAACCAGTAAATATTCTGTCAGCATTGGACTGAAATTACTCAAGGTACAGCTCCAGAAATTCCCAAGGGCCCCGCTGTACTTACACTTCAGACATGTCTTCATACATATTTTACACTCAACAAGAGAAAAGTGCAGAAGTGGTACACATTACTTGAACTGCTGCAGGAGTCTAAAATAGTCTCTTCATTGCAATCAATATATAACAAATATACATGAGGAATAAAAGCAGCACACAACGTTTTACTCAATACCGAGTACCATGGTTTTTGAACGTGATATTTCAGATTCACTTAACAAAACCATCTAATTTTAAAATGACCTTGTGTTTCCCCTACTATACAAAAAAGGTCCAAAGTGAAAAATATTATTTTTTCATTTATCTGTGATCAAATAATACGCTTAAATAATTTAGCATGAAAGCTATTTTTGGCATAAGGAAGTCTGTTGCTTGCCCTTTCAAAATTGACATGTCTGTGAGTTCAGATCAGTTCTACTTGGTTTCCAGGTCTACGGCAAGTATACGTTTCCAACGCTCCGAGTTATAAATCATAAAACTGACAAAAACTTGGCAGGAGTATCACCTTTTTTCCTACCTAAACTTCAATCAAATTTCATCGGCCAAGGCTCAAAGGGAGCCACAAATTTCCCAGAAATTACATTTCTGAATCACAGGATTACTTATAAGATAGTAAATGAGTACACTTATTTGTTCTACTGAGGGAAAAAAAGAAATAATCTTTTCTCTAAATCTAATTTTGCTGCTTAGTAAAATTTACCAACACTAACAACAAACAAAAGCAGAAAGAAACCTTTCAAAAAGTTTCTAAACCCTACAGCTTTTGTTGATAAACTACTATATCCTAGAAATACTTTAGCATAGTATTTTAATTCCCCTTGATTCATGATATTTTATATTTGAACATACTATTTGAATACATATTTTCTAAAAAACAAGATTTTCATCTAAATTTGCAAATTTTTTCATTTAAATAATTACGAAACTACATATATATATAAAAAAAATACAAGTCTGTATCAGCTACTTTTCAAAATATCTTGAAGTTACAAAAGGTGAACCAGCAAGCTGGTGACTTATGTGCTGTTTTAACAAGTTGTGTGTTTAGTGAACCACAATTTAAATCCTAAAACTCATTTATAGTAAAACAAGGAGATATATTCTAATAGTTGGTTTTACTGAAAAGTCATTGTTCTGCTAAATGCATGACTACATGTATAAATACTAAACAGGAGGAAGAAAGCCATAAACTGTTTCTTTCTAGCACCTGAAACATCGGAAAGCCTGTATGGAACATCTCTAACTCTTCCTGGCATTATTTTTATACCAGCAAAAAGCCTCTTAGAAGAAATGAACCCTATCCTCAGTCTCCTATGGAAAGCTGAATAGGTAACAGCAGGTAACCAGGACAGGAATTAGACCTTACCTAATGAGTTCATGATAGGCTAAATGTATAGCAACTTCCTGAGCCAGAATTTGGACAAGATACTGGCTTTCCACTGTTATTTTGGAGAAATATCCAAAACTTCATGGTTAAATACCCTAAAAGAATGATGCTTTTGCAACAGCCTGCAAAAGTGGCAGCTATCTTTCCCCACAGCTTCAGTCATGGCAGCATTTTAAGACAGCAGAACTCCGTATCCAGAAATGAGGAAGGCAATAAACAGTTTAGAATCTGTGACTTAGGTATATTTTTCATACAGTAACAGTTACTATTATACTTTTCAAGTAAATACAGGGTTATAAGATACACTACAGAATATACATGGGGCAGGCTGGGTGGTAGGCAGGCAAGAAAGACTGAGAAGCTGAAGACAATGAGGAAGTTTTTAAAAATACGCCTAAAAGTTGAGAGGATGGATGGTTTTGTGGTTCTGACATCGTCTTCCTGTGCACTGTGGTGGAAATCATACAGGCTGTACACTTCACTTCCTTAACCACGAAACCAGAAAAGGAGAACTTCAGCTCCACCAGCACTGCAAGGATAAATGCAGTAAAGATTTGGAAGTTCAAATTCTCTAACTGCGGAGATTTCAGAGCCCCAAGTGAAAATCATATTAGATTACACAAAGCTTAAAGCTTATAACTGCACAGTATTTCAACATCATCTTTCCTGACAATTTTGGTTTGCTATGCTGAACTGTAAAGTTTATGAATTAAAGCCCTATAAATGGTTATAGTCTCCATGTAACAAACAAGGTAAAAATTTCAATGGCTTTCTATACAGAAAGAAGAAAAAGGGAAAAAAGGTCAGACTGGATTTTATCCCAGGCACTTTTATTGAAGATTGTCCTTAGGAGGTTGCACAGGACAGAGGTCTGTATTTCTGATCTAGCATCAGAAAACAGAAATAGCAACAGCGAGCATTATATAACTTATGTTGCTAAGGGTTAGACTGTGACGCAAAGGAAAACTATATTTTATTCATTACAACCCCAAGGAGGAGGGAAAGAGAAAGGCAAGGAACGCTGCAAAGAAGGGGAACTGGAGCACACAGACAAAACTCTGGAAGAAGAGGACTTGGAGGTACCAGGAACCTCTGCCTCTGTCATCTGCTCTCCTCCACAGAGATTCATTTCACAGAGGGTCTCTTTTAGGCTGTCCATAAGTAAACCTGATAGAAGCAGTCTGATAAAACCACAGACAAACCATGGGTGTAAATTTGCAAAGTTAATTCCAATAATTCTAACAGTAGAGGATTTTATACTAATAAATATTTTAAATATTTAAAACTTTAAATATTAAAACACGCCCTAGACACAACAAGTATTAACAAAAGCTTTCTTCTGGAACAACTCATTTACTCATCTTTCAGAAACAACTGCTCAATTGAGTCAGACGTGTACGAAGAGTAAACCTAAAGCAAAACAATACTTTCATTAATATATTACCAGGTATGTCTACCAGTTCTCATAGACATAACCTTTTCTTCAATACCATAAAATATTTTAACATATTTTCTGTCTTTAAGATGCTAAAATTAATATATAAAATGTTATTTATTATTTAAATAATCACTCCAGTTAGGGTTGTATTCCCCATAATTCTAAATACAGAAATTATACATCCCTTTCATAGCATAAGCTTTTCAGTAAACTAAAAGGTACACAAAATTTTCTTAATGTTTTTAATGCTTCCATTCTACTTTTAATAAACTGCTTCAGAAATCAAGACAGATACTTAAATGCTATTCATTAAACATCACCACTAAATTGACCCACAGATACACACAAACACAGAAAGCTCCTGCCTTGATGAGATTGCCCTGGAGGGCAACAACATACACAAAGAAAAAGATGAGTGATAGTATCAAGATTTCAGTTTCTTGTAGCAGTTTCATACTTTAGAAGAACTATGTGGCTTGTGTGGACTGGCAGAATTTTTTGGGTTGGGGAGGGGAGGAGTTGAGGGTGTTGAGGGTTTGGGGGTTTTTGTTTGTTTTCTGTTTGTGCTGTGCGGAAATTTTGTTTGTTTTGAAACTGTCTAGAAATACAAAGATTGTTCTGAGAATCTGACAGCAAAAGTGACGTCTCTGGAGTTGTGACATGGATCTCATAAATACCCATGGTGTGTTGTTGCAGTATCTTGTATCTCTGAAGCTGACAATACTACAGCACAATTTAAAAGGGATTTCCATCTGCTTCCACATAACTCAGTTCCACAGCTTTACAGTAAACATGAGACTGCTAGATGCACAGAAAGAATGGCCCCTTTCACTGGCTCTTCATTTCACACACATGCCTTTCTCTTTTGGGAATTCCATATATTCTTATTTCTAAAGAAACTATGACATTTGAAAGGCTGTACATAACTAATTACCATTTCCTCTCAAACTGCTTTTTGAAGCATGTTCAACTTTCATTGCAACTGAAATGCCATTAAAAAGCTAAGCTGGAAGATGCAATGTCTTAAAGGGGACAAAGCAACATTTTCAGACAATAACTTCTGTTACACTTGAGAGGGACCACAGCATCACAGTAAATATCTAGTTAAATCTCAAGAATACTTAGTTCTTCCTCTTTTTTTTCCTTTTTTTCTTTCTCCCCTCACTGACATTCTAGTAAGGCTTATTTTGCTCATTTTACTAGAAATCTTCAAATATCCAGTGACCATTTTATCATGTCCAGCTTATGTCCTCCTGTGATAACACTGCCCATTAACTTCAACAGCTCTCCTCCCATTTTGGTATTACCCTACTCGGTATATTCACAGACAGCAATCATAACCCTTAGCCTGCCTTCTGCCATGCTAAACATGACAAACACGGTCATCTTCTGTGCTATGTACTCTCTAGGGCCTCTTTGTTCCTGTTCCTGTGATATTTGTAAGACCTTAACTCGATTTGACAAACTGAATGACATCTCTCAGATCTTCTGGAGAATCTCAGCTGTTTTAAACTGTTTGACAAATGGAGAAACCCTGCTTTACAGGAATGCACCCTTCAATACTACCTCCAATACTACTGCTTCAAGAGAATCTACCAAAATCTTCAGAAGGGAGAAACAAAAGACAGCTAAGTCCAACTTAATGAAAAGTCTTCCACATCGCTTGTTTTAGCCCCACCAGAAAAGCTGAAACGAGAACTACAAGTTTACAAAAATACTTATCAGTATTTATTAACTGTAGCTACTGAAGTGAAAAACATTCTTAACATTTTAGTTTAGCCAGTTATTGTCTGGCTCCCAGACCTCTGAAAACAGTTACGTAACAGGAAACACTGTTTTAACATGGACAATTGCAATAGGGATGGATATGGCTAGAGGCCAGAGTACTGTACAACTCCAGAAGGCCAGAGCCTTATCAAGCACCTGATACACGAAATTTGGGGTTCTATACCCAGTATGCTATTTAGAAAACTCCTCATCTAAATACCATACGTACTTCAGTTTCCCAAGTCCCACTGTAAGCCCCACCATGCACAGCTGCCATACCTCCTTCTGCACGGGTAAGAATGGCTTGGCATCCACTTCACCCTGACCCTAAGCACGTTGCAGAAACTGGATTTCTCCCGACTCTTCCCCCATACGGCATAAATCCAGGCTCTTCTGACAGCTGGTAGCCACTGATTCTTTTACAGGTCTGAAGAAAATTACACAGCTCTTTTTTGCAGTATCAGGATATAAACCCAGGTTTTGTTCACTCCTCTGCTAGAGGTAGTTCCCACTCCTTTCTTTTCCACTGAAGAAGAGGTCTAAAAGCTGGGGGTACAGCTAATACCTACTCTTCCTGTTGAAAATTATTTACCATACAGAAAAGAATAAAAAAAAGAGTTTCTCAAGCCTGAAAGATCAAATCAGATAGCATGTTCCATCTGGGATACTGACCAAAAAAGACAAGATCAGTCCCTGACCCACTCCCCATTGAAAGGGTAGCACTCTGTTATGGGATGAGTGTTTCACAGAAAATGAATAATCTAGTCCAGAAAATTCAGTTTTCAAAAGACTTTAGATCTAGTAAAGACATAAAGAAAAATCAGAAGTCACGTAAAAGAGAGCATACTGAATTAATCTTGACAGCACATTTCTTATGTTGTAAAAAGCATTTTTTATAGGTAAGGCTACAGTATCAGTCAGGATATCTGCCCACAGAGTGGACACTGCAATAGAGAATTGCCAATCATTGATATTGGCCTCCACATCGGAAAGAGAAACAGAAACAAGCTTAGAGCCAAAATTTGATTGCAGTTTTATTTATAATAAAAGGAATAATGTGCACATATTTGCTTGTGAACACCTGCATGATATTAAATTTGTTTTTACAGTTACACAGATTATTCATGTTCTTACCAAGATAAATGTACTTTGCTTCAAAATTTCAGTTAAAAGTTTGTGCCATGCCTTTATCAAGCATATTCGGATTCATATTAGAGTAAGCACAAATCAACTCATATTTTAGTGGTGCCATCTGTCATATTTTTTTGTATTCTGCTGCCAAAGCAGCGAAAGATCAAATGAAATAAAATCTAAACATGAGGTTTCATTTACCCTGCCACAAGAAATAATTTTCAAGGTGGCAAAGACAGATCTGTTTGATAATTATGTATTTTCTGCTAAATTGTTCCATATGCTTAGAATACTTGGGATTTAGCCAAGAAGAAAAGCAAAATCACTTCTCATAGTTGAGCAGTTCCTCTCCAAAATACACATCAAGTTATCTTCGTGCAGTTGATTCTTAGGTAAAAAGATTTACATGAACTACTTCTTTCACTGTGTGAAACACAAAGTTACAGAAATATAAGCATTTAGCTCAACAATTTAAAATGTAAGCTAAAATAGTGCAAAACCACTTTGAAATACTCTAGTGACAATTTCACTCCATTGACTCCATCTGCTTTACTAAGAAATTTGAATTGTTAATAACATTTATAAATATGTTCTTTTGACAACTGACGTTAATGACAAGATATATTTTTATATAAAATAATCCAGTTGCAACTATTCACATTTGTTAAATCTTTTAATAGAAACTAAGTTTTGCTTCCATATTTAAGACATTTGCTTCAGTTCTAAAAT
Organism: Cnemophilus loriae; assembly: GCA_013397755.1. NCBI lineage: Eukaryota > Metazoa > Chordata > Aves > Passeriformes > Corvidae > Cnemophilus > Cnemophilus loriae. The sequence continues at coordinate 1,222,637 of VZTF01003389.1, forward strand.
TAATCCATCAAATTAAAGATTAGCTTTGATAAACCAGAATGAGAATCTATTATTAGTTTTAATATGTTAGTGAGGGAGATGCATATAGGACAGATGAAAAGATGACACGGAGCTCTCTGCCGGATTCAGATGGTGACTGTTAGTGAGAGGAACCCCACTTCCTTCCTGCATCCCAGCCCTTTGTGCAGGAGGATGGTGAACTCACCAAGAGTGTTTTAATTATAAATTACAGTATATTCTGATAATAACTTTTTTTTCAAATATACTGCTGTTATGAATTGCTTTGTAGAAATAAGTTCGGATTGATTCCAGGCACAACTTCATACTAATTGCCCTGACCTTACAGTACAAAAGAAGAAAGAGCAACACGACGATTTTTGGCAAAAGCTATACACATCCTCCTCACCGCCTTGCACATCACCATTTTTGTAACACTACTGCCAATCATAATTTAAGGATTTAATTTTACCATTACATTTAATAGATCACATAAATTTATAAAAGTACACAGAAGTATGTTTCCATTTCTAAGCAGTTTTCATCTCTGTTGGAGAAGAGCTTGCATACAAACACATTCTGGACATAGTTTATTAATTCTGCAGTTCAGCTTCAGATATCCACATTCCAAATGAATATAAAGTCAAGTGATCCTCATTCTTGTAGCAAAACACAAGTAATAAGATGGCAAGAAATGCAATGGTTCAAAGAACAGAAGAGATTGATTCAGAAAGGTGAGACAGCCCACAAACACTTTCCCCCAGCTTGCCTTCCAACCCCAGAGTGGACATTGTTCGCTCTACAGCTTGGATAGTTTTAGCAGGGAACATATTTGCCTTTAAGTTATGACAGCTCACAGCATACAGTGCTCAGGTAAAACAAACCCAATGACTCTTCTTCAGCACAGTGAGTAGTGAATCACCACAGTTCAACATTCACTGCCACTCAGCTTCAGCCAGGGCTGCAGAGCTCAATAGCTAATGCAAGCCCAGAGCCCGAATGAAGTTTAGCAGAACATACATTGTAACATAAATAGCTGCAACCTCCCAATTTTATAAACCTCTTTCGTATACATCAAATATTTGCAAATCTGATGGCCAAATATTAAATGCCACTGAATCCAACATTACATTTAACAAAGAGTAGAAAACTACCATTACTACCTTTTCACTACAAGTGTTATTATTCCCTAACCAATTCTTAGCTCTCCCTGACCCAAACATTCAACCAGAACAACAAGGCTATGCAAGGCTATTGGAAAAGTTCATGATTTATGTTATTTTACCAGTTTAGGAAAAGTGAAATGAGTCTATACTGTTTCAGCTTTGTGGTATATATGTATAAACTAAAAAGCAAAATAAAATAAAATTCACCCTGATAAAAGCATAACTGGTCTCTCAGGTATGTTTAAAATGAAAGATTCAGGTGAAAAAGGAAACTAAAAAGGCATATTACCGGTGATGACTATACTAATGTATGAGCAGTGGAAGGTACTGACCTCTACAAAGATAAAATAGCGGGTGGGATAGGCATGGTCTGTTTTGCACAAAGGATATATACAGCTTCTGAGATTTAAATGATCCTGTTCAGTCTCACAAAAAGACTGACACAAAATTGCCAGGCATTCCTTCTTCAGGACAGCTTGGCTTTGCAGGAAAGATAAAAAGTTAATATTTTTATGAGCTTTCCTAGTCTACTTCTAGCTCTAGCAACAAAAGAAGTTATTAAAAAAGTGGTTTAATTTATCAGATTTAATGTATCAGATTTATTTTCCTGCTCTTTGTGCAGGCTGTGAAAACTGATACCTGTCTCTCTTCTCAAACATAACTGGCATAATTTATGGGTGAATTAAAGTATAGGTAATTCAGTAATGTATTTCTCATTAAAGGAACTATGGGTGTTTAGTCTAGTTAGTACAGTAGTAATTTACAGCTTTCTGCTTTTATGTACCAAATGGCATTTCCATCCTTAGATCCTAGTGCCAAAAAAAATCTACTATTTCATTCCAAACATTTAGCAGTATTACACTATGCATACATAAATATATAACTGCCAGCCTTGCAGAATAAATTCAAGTAACAAGTACTTCACATCCAACCTGGAATCAACTCACTCTGCAAACAAAACAGCAAAAGCTTCTGCTATAAGCAATTCATCCTGCTCATAAAATAAACAAAAGAATCAGAACTGATTGCAAATTTCACTGTTGCATGGCATAAAACCACAAAAATAATCATCTTTTATAAAATAATTTAGTATTTGCATCTCTTAATTCCATTTATCTTATGCATGTAACTTTCTTATATAGAATCTTAAAGTGCGGTGACAATCTTTAAATTCAATTTGAGTAACACACAGTCCATTATCACATTCAGAAAGTACACAGCAACATTTATTTTCAGAGATGTCCATAGAAAAGGTGATGCTGCAGCAATGTTATATTCGAACTTACTGCATCAGCTAACAGTTTACCAAGCTGAGATCAATTTTTGAGTTACTAGAAATTACACAATTATCACTTAAGTGTAAATTGCTTAAGGCTATTATCAATGTCTTAAGAGGAAGAAAGTTCAGTGGCCTTAATATAATCTAAATGAAGTAGATATCCCATTAGATGGATTTTGTTTTTTAGTTCCTAGGTTGTTTTCACACAAGAAAATGGCATTTTGTGAAACTTGTTAGTGCTTTGGTTCCTGCTGATTACAATGATCAATACTAGAAGCAAAATCATAATACAGAACTGATTCCCTAAACATCTCTCAGATGCTTCCACATGAGCTACATCCTGTTAAACAATGAGTTTCTAATTAGGGGAGATTAAATCGTCCGGTGCTATACCTTGGAAAGCGACAATCTTGACTACATATCTTCCAGAGAACCTTCCACAGACCTGTAAGTCTGAAGCGTACCTGTGCACATTAAATAGTATATTTCGCATTTTAAAAGGTCCTTGAAAGCGGAGTTCAAATTTTTGATGCAAAGAAGGTTCTTAATAGCACCTACTGGGTTCTTCAATCAGAGAAGGCAAACAGAAAGGAGGGAATTTGGTCATGACATATAAAGTCAGCAAACACCTCTGTAAAGGCAGGAATTCCCATCAGGGAGTCCTAGAAGGATCCCTGTAAGAATCACACAGCGCCATCAGGAAACCCTGAGTCAGAATATCCGAAAATGTCTGAAGTGTAAGTGTATTCTCACTGCTGTACCTTCCTAAAAAAAAAAAATAAAAAAAATAAATAAAAAAAATAAAAAAAAAATTGAAGCAATTTCTCCAAAAGCCTCTTCCATTTAATTTAACATGTCTCTACTTTGACATTTACTTTAATATGGCAATAGAGTGGGGTTAGCTAATGCAGACAAAGAATCTTCAGGATACTTGAAAGATACCTCAAGTATGAAAATATTTATATACAGCGTAAATTCCCGTGATTTATTTTCATCTTGAATGAAAACATGACCCACTTTATCAACACAAGCAACTGTAGGCTTGGGGGCCATTACCAAATCCAAAGGATCCAAAGGGAGACAGATCTTTTCCTATACAATTTCACCCAGACAAGAGTTTCAAGCAGTACATGGCTTTGAACAGTATTGAACGAGCCTGCACAAGTAATTTTCTCCTAGACAGGTTTAGAGCAGAAGTGTTTTCTGAACAGTTATAACCACCTAACAGTATATCATTTGAATCTGTCCCCTTCCGCTTGATACTGCCTTCCCTTCCCATTTGTTTATGTTCCCTAATCAGACAAATCCGCTCCATGAGATTATAAAATAATTTACATATGGGTTTCCTGGGAGAGAAGAGGCAAAAATGAACATGGCTATATTCTTTTCTAGGACGCTTAGGAGCTTAAAGTGAGAGAAAAAGGCAAATGGTTACAACTGAAGGACAGTCTCAGCTATTTCGGTTAGTCTGACCAACTTAGTCACTAACAGTCAGGTAGCCTCAGTTAGAGGAAGGAACAAAAAGGACAGCAGGTAGTTTTCTGTCTCTTAATGGAGAGAGACACAATTTGAAGTGCAAGAGTGGGAGCCCTTCCAAAAACATGTCTTTGTACATAGATGTAGTGACTCACTTGAGCCACAGTATTCAAGACAGAAGATGCATTTCACGGTGTCTGCTGCCCCTCAGCATTGCTACTTGATCTGGTAAATGGGAACATAAGTAAATATTTGCACAAGAAACACATCTCCTTTGCATTATACAAACACGGACTGGCACGGATGTTACAGGTAACATAAAATGATGGCAAAGTAATTTGAAGCTGCAAGGCATGGAATAAAATGCTTGCTACAGTTCCTCTCAAACACAGTCATGTTTCTTGATTTTATGCAAGTTTTTTTCCTTGCATTCTTCTGTATTGGTCTAATTCAGATGGATTCAAATCCTGCAAGAAACAAGCTTATAAGACTGAACTAGAATTCTTGCACACAACAGGTAGAACCTAATATGTTATTTTTAGTTTGCCTGCTCAGGCACTTCCTCTTCTGTCATTAGTATCTCTAATGCTTTCTTCTCTTTAGTTACAAGAGGCACTGTAAGACTCATTAAATTTTTTACATTGTTAGTAATCCAGTCCTTTGCTTGAATTATTTTTTCCTATCTAGCTTATAACTTTATTACAATATTCCACCATTCCATTTTTTCCAGACTTGCTCATTGCTTAATGTAAAATGTTCTTGTTATTTTAACTATGCTTTTAAACTTCTCATTTGTGCACACCAATTTTATAGCTTTCTCTCTCTTTTATGAGGTATCTGTGTTATTTAATTCTCTGACATGCATCCTAATAATTTTTTAAGTGTTCCCTACATTCATCCAGTCTAGCATGCAATTCCATTTTTTTTACACTCTATATTTTATTAGGAAAACAATTTAGGAAGAGGTCAAAAATACAAAAACTGATCCATATCATGCATTCATGACTTCTTGAAAGTTTGCCCCAACTTTTGATTTCTAACCCATCCTAAATCACACATTATGATGAGAAGTAGGCAGCTCAGAACCATTTGGTGAAGGGTGATCTGCTTGAAAACACAGGCCCACTTTTTTTACAATCAAACCTTTTTATTGTTTTCAAAAGTTAGCTTAATTACTTGGCCTGTCCAGCAAAACCAGATTTTATTTTTTAAGCCTATTCTCATTACGGCAAGCACTTTTAATTAAGTAAGCAGAAACTGTGTCTGAGAAAGGAACCACCTAGCGCAACACAATACTCAAAAGTCTAGGCAATTAACTACCTTTTTTTTTTTTAAACATTTTCTCAATCCATATTCCTTTCTGTATCACTAATGCAAAAACATTAAATCAGCAACAGAAACACCCTACCTTATCTTGAACTGAAACTGCCTAGAAACCTTTTCTTCTGATAAGGTTTCAGAGAAGCAAATGTCTATTTTGCTCTTGAATTCTGAAGTGATTTAAATATGTAAGCAGTGGTTTTAAAATATTTTCAAAATATACAAACCAGACTCAATTCAATTGCAAAGCTCATTGACAGTGTTCTGATGAACTATTCCTAATTTAGCTCAAACATACAAATCTCATAACATCAGCAGTTTATCCTCAAAAAAAATTCTCAATGAAGATCTCTTGACTTTTGAGGTACTAGAAATGCCACGTCTGAAAAATCACATTCTAGTGCTAGACTCACTAAAATGGAAAGCTAGCATGAACACCCGTAGTTTAATGCCTGAGCTCTTAATGTCCTTTCTTCCTCCCACACAGACAAATGCACAAAATGTTGGCTAAATCTCACTCCTCAAGTCACAGCCCCTTACTGTTTATAAAATTCACTACTAACAAACGATAAATTTGCATTACCAGCTACAGAAAAATTATGAATAAAAGTAATGAATTAAAAAATGCCTGCTGCATGCTTAGAGCAAAATGCTTTGCAAAATATTAGTTGTACAGTAATTGAACCCTTTTCCTTACAATATCACACCCATGTAGAACAAGTTTCTTTCAAAAGCATTAACAGTAGCTATGACTTTCTTAAATTTGGCTGAAGTAATAACATTGAAGCAGTACCCTTACTGGCTTTAAAAACATTATACAGAACAAAGACATTAGATTTTACTAGATATGCCTAACATATATACTATACTCTGTTTTAAAACATTCACCTAAGCCAGGAACTTGAAGTTTAACCAGGTTGTGTGTGGTATGATTTTCCTCAACTTTCACAGTATACTTTCTTTCGAGCCATTCCTAAAACATAGCTCAGCAAGCCCTGAACTGCTTGTTGAAGCAGATTGGTGTTTCTCCTAAGACCATTAAAAGATTAAAATAAATAAAATATCTGCAGTTAAAGATCTGAAAAACCATTATACACCACTGAGTTACTCACAACACTGATTAAAACCAACCCAAGCTCTGCTACACAGGTCAGCTGAACTCAGGTTTTTATATGTTTTTAGCTTTTTTAATGTTGTTTTTTAAAGGAAGAGTTAACAGCATTATTAAGTGTGGAATGTTAAGTGTTTATGCAGTAGTCTCCCTTAAACCGGGGACATATCCTCAGTTGCCACGAATTGGTACTTAACACAATCCTGTTCTCTTAAGTAGAAGGTAAAACCAACAACCAAGTTGTGTATTTTTTTTCCTTAAGTGACTGAGTGATACTGAACTTACTTCACAGCATGATAATTAATCAGTCCAGAAACACCACACTAAGTCAGCATGCACCAGCCTACAAGAATGAGAGTTCAGTCACTGCATTCGGAAGACTCAAGTCTTTGCTCACATGAACAGTTGCACTTCCTAAAGCAGATGTTCTCAAACTGTGCTATGCATTAGGAGCCACTGCTCCTGATCTGGGGGTGAGAATTAAGATGAAAAAAAAAAAAAGAATAGAAAAATAAAAGAGGATTCATAAGCAGTTGCAACCACTATCCAATAAATGCTCATCCCCTTAAGACTAAAAGCACATGTGTGCATCTTGCGCAGAACACCCCCATGAGGCTCCCAGATTCAGAGAATGTAAAAGGAAGGCAAAATGAGACTTACATGGGAGCTGAAAAGCAGTTTGCCATTTTTGAGAGCAAAAAGTGGGCAGAAGGTTACAGGACCTTGCAAGTGTAGGATCAGGAATAAACTACTATGTCTTTGTCAGATAGGGTCAAAGGTGGGTGGGAATTTCTGAGCTTCTAATGCATCTGTGGTAGCTCTCCTCAACTTAAAGCAGAGCTGAGAAAAAACAAGCCTCAAGAATGACTGCATACGACATATGCATAATGCAGCAGAACAGCAATTAGCGTGCAGTGCTTTTATAGTTAGCCTGTTGCACCTAATCACCCGATAAAATTTTAGTTCAGTTTTTTTTTTTTTAAACACACATAACGAATAAAACTTCACTTTTGCTTTTATCTTTTACTTAAAAAGAGAAAAGTAAATCTCAGGAAACACACAGTTGTTCAAATTTGTAATCTCTCACTTGGGCTTTGAAGCTTAACAACCACATACCAAACTGTATACTGCTTGTGGTTTCAAGACTTAGAGGCAATGAACTCTTGTTCTCTAACTATCACGGAGATGACAATCATCAAAACCATTGGCATACACACATTTCTTCTGAGCTATTTCCTATTCAGTTACTTCTATTGGTACATCATCTTTGCTTCTTCAAAAAAAAAAAGGTCAGTAAGAGATGCATGCTGGTAAATTGTAACTTATCATCAGACCTATTAATATGATACTGCTTTAGCCACAGAAGGGGGAGGAAAAAAGGCTTCCTAATTTTTTTGAGGTGAGGCATGAAAAACCAAAGAAGAAAGTGAAGTAATTTAATTCCTTGTGGAATGAGATCTACAGGAAGTTGAACCTAGATTAACAGTTTCCTACTCCTGAGCCTTTGGTTCCTAAAATCAGAGTTTTCTCTTCCTATAACAATGTTAGAAAAAAGCAAAAGCTAATCAGATATTACATATTGTTTAAAAAACAGCCATTTGTTAGCCTTTTGATTAATAGAAAAGACAGGTTAATATCAACAAGAAAATGATAGATAATACCATAGATTTTTTTTTTTTTTTTAAATAAATCACTAATTCTGAAATGGTTAAACTCTCCACTTAAGAAAAAAATCATATTGAAATAACTGTTACTTTTTTATACATCTGTATTAATTTCTATTATAAAGCCTAGGAATCTAAAGTGGTTTTTAAATTCCCTTTACAGTTCCCAGTTATTGTCTTATCCATCAGTTTGATAAGAGAAGTCACCTCATGCAAACCTGGACCTGGTACTCAAACATTAACTCAAATCTCTTTTCTTTTCCTACTGAAACAATGCCTTAACTTTATCTTCACTGAACTGACGGCTCAACAGCAACTTTATAGAATTTTTGCCTCGGGAATTTCTCTACCATTTTAACTGAAAAAATGGAAACTATCAATTATATTCCATATATGAAAGAGGACAGTTTACTCTGCTAGTAAAGGCAATGTTGAGTTTTGCAACTACTGCATTAAAAGGGTATGCAAGTCCGTTTGGAAGGTTTCTTTACAAGACCATTCAATTCCAACCCTTGCTATATAAAAATATCAATGAATAAGCACTTCCTAACAGAAATCTCTCTTATTTTAACTGAGGGAGGAAAATATACATTTCACCAAAAGAGATGAACTTGTATTTTCATACCAATCTATAACTTCTCAGCAATTTAGCAGAAGGCTTTCTGAAATGACTGAATTCTAGCACAGGAATCAAGGGGGCTTTTAGAGGATTGCTTCCTTTCCACACCAAGACTGTCTTTCCTTTACTTGGGATATGGGAGTTACTCTCAGCTTATATCACTGCCAGAGCCCATAGATTTATCTTGTTAAAAGCCACATGCATGTCCTCAGTCTGAAAGATGATTCCTTCCTTGTCCTTTGCAGAAACCTCGAGTCACCCCCTGAACTTCACAGGTTGCCATTGAGATTAACAGTGAGATCTCAGTTGTACTACACAGGGGGAAGTGGAATGGATCGCTTGAGACAGAACTGGAGAGATTCTCTGGAGAGACGCTAACTCACCAGCTTGGTGATACAAAAACAACACTGAAGACCCCATAAAAGTCAAGAGAAACAATATTAACTGCTCTCCTGCTGTCCACAAAACCAGGTGCCCTTCATAAAAGGCAGTCTGTTTGTCAGGCATGATTTGCCCCTAGCGCACAGATGAGACAAGTATTCTCCCCGGATAAAAGCTGAGGAAGAACTTCTTCACTTAACTAAGGCAGTAGCTTTTTCACAGTAGTACAGCCATGTTACAAGAAGCACTGAGGGATTCAGCGTAGCTGATGCTCCTAATGCTGAAGGTAATTAATTACAAGGGTTCCTGCACAGTGCTTGCAGTCACGTAACACAGATCAAGACAAACAGAGGGAAGGGGGACACTTCAGAAATACACAGGCTAATACATTCGTAAAAACTCTTAGTCATGAGGCTCAAGCCCTTCATGCAGGAGATCATTAAATCTTGAGTTTTACCTTTAAATGATGATAGGGTGCATGAAGAGGGGGGATTTTTTTTTTCCTTCTACATCACTAGGTATAACTCATTAGCATTTGTGCCACCTGATAACATACTGACCAGGAATTCATATTTGCATTGCTATCCTTCTGAAGGATCAGCTACAAACCACACAATTAGGTAACTTACCATCAGACCTACTAATAGGCTTCACCTGTCTACAAAGTTTCCCATTAACTAGGTCAAGAAAGCATATTAACAAAAGCCTTCAGCATCAATGTGCTGTATGACACCAGATGCACTCCGACATCCTTTAATGTGATCGAATCAAAAGCCTGGTCTCTGGTAAGATATTACACATAGCACCATACAGAGCATGACAGTATCTAAGCAAAATTCAGACCAGCTGTGAGGACAAGCAAGAAAGACTCTGTTTTGTTCTAGGCATGTCTCTCATCACTGTCTGCTAAAATTAAACCAAACAACAAATGGTATAGGCAAGGAGGAAACTGGGGGCTACCCTTATTTTTTTCCTCCAAATAAGTAAAATACAGCACATTAAAAAATGCGGCATAAAGAAAAGAATCAATACAGGAAAGATATCATCCTTCAGTTTGTAGCTCAGATGGAGACACCAAGAGGAAAAAGGGAATTCACTAACAAACCTAGTGTCTTCCCGTGGCCCACAGGAATTGTACTGCTGAAGATGTGACAATGGAGTTTGATGGGGAAGTCAGAATACTTGACCAGTCAATCTGTGGACTTACTCCAGTAATTCCTACTTTCTGCAATCAGTTAGAATTTGTCTTGAGGGGCTAAGTATGTATACCTTTCAGCTTATTAGATGTTTTACAATGCCATGCATAAAGTGTGCAGTACTGTGCAATTCAAAAGGCACATGGGTTGAATTTCAAGAGGCAATTATTCAGTGGAAAAAAATGAGCATCTCTTTGTTCAATTAAAAACAGAGTTCAGCATGCATCACTAAGGGCAACTAATTCCTATTTGTAGGTCTCCTTTAATGTTCACAGCTGGCAGGCAGCAAACCTACATTTTCTTAAGGCAGTTTCAGATAGTTATTCCTTCTAGTTCTTTCAGTTTGGTTTATTTAAGTCTCTAGAATAACTGTGGTAAGTTTTATCACTAACATAATACCTTGTTAAACATACAGATTGGACATTGCACTGATGAGCAGGAACTCCCAAGAGACTTTTCACAAGAAATATTTATCAATACCTTACCTGAAACTTTGAAGAGCACTTTTGAAATTCATTATTTTTTACCTCTTTAAAAAGAGGTAACTAATAAATGAAACAATTACAATGACCAAGCTCTGGTAAATAGAATTAGCTTCTAGTTATCTAGCTGGATTTCCAAGACAATTCACAAAGCAATCATTCTATAAGTAAGTAGTTTACCAAAGCATATACAGAGCATAAACTGTTTTAACAGAGGTGAAGTTTTTGTTTACTCAGGAAAAATAAACAGTGTTATAACTGGCTAGAACTGTAAACATCTACAGAGCTCAATCATACAAGCATGCCTAATTTCCTGTTTGACTTTAGCTATGTTCTGATAAGGAAACACTAGGGCATTTCTCCCATTGGCAAGCACACACAGGAGGAAAACTGCTGAGTCATAAAGGCACAGATAGCAGTAAAAACTATTCCAGTATTAATAGATTATTTGTACACATTTTTAATGTGTATTCATACTGAAGCCTTAAATAATTAGGACATATTTCTAAGACCATAGTCAAGCAAACCATACTTCTACAAATTCAGATGGATGAATCATGAAGCCCATGGAAGACAGATGTTGAGAGCCCAGTGCTATTCTCTGCTGAGAGCCCAGCTTTTTATCTTGCTACCTGTTCTAGGTTTGAATGTCAAACAACAGTGTCTCCAGATCACTGATGTTGTTAGAACAGGATAAATTATATTTTAGGCTCTGATCTTGCAAATAAGAGTCAGGAATCCAGAGCAAAGCCCAGAACAGTATGCTTAAAACTAATCTCCCTATTAACAAGGGCTACAGAGGAAAAATAAATGCTCTGCATACTGAGACAGGGTTTTCAAGAAATTTTACAACAGCTTTGTGGAACATAAGAGGCTCCCACACTGACTTTTCATATGCCTTTGATTAAATAATACACATAGGGCAGAGAAGAAGAGATAACCTTTCATTTCTCTTCTTTCTGAAAGGGAGTTCTAACAATGATTAACTTCAGTCACTGAAATACCAGAATGTAACAGGAAAAGAAAATCTAAAGAACACATTAACTGTTAGCATTTGTGCCTGGTTTCTCCTCTTATACTACAAAGACATTAACATTTTAAGCTCTTACTTTGTTATATAAACAGAATTGTCAATTTTCGATGTTCAGTTTGGGTTATAATAAATTGCATCAATTCATGGGGCTATAGCGCTGCCCGGCTGCATCAGATGTCTAGTGACACAGCACTCCTAAAAATAAAAGCTAAGATTGTGAAAACATACACATTTTGAGATTTAGAGTGACATCACAGCTACATGGCTTTAATCATCATTTTTGAAGATGAGAATTTAGGACTTCAAAGCTTAAATCCCTACTTATCATCTGTTACGTAAAATATAGGCTAAAATAGTCTGTAGCAGACAGTCCCAAATGGTCAGTGTGAATCTCAGGGGATTGGGGCCAGCGGGGAGGTTTGGAGAAAGAAAAAGAAAAAAGGAGACAAGCAGTGAAAGAACAAGCATGGATTAGGAAATAACTTGAATGGTATGATAGTCTGATACCGAAATAACTATACGATTCCAAGGTTCACATTTTGTAATAATTTTGGATTTGGGCCAGGGGGGAAGACAGTACAAAAGGAAACATAGTTGATTTGTTTGGGTTGGGGTTTTTTTTCCCAATTATTTTTCTCCTCTAACTCTCAGACAAGATTCAAAGAAGCTCATTCAACACTGTGAAAATTAATCCATGTGCATGGTATAAAATACCAGCTACAGAAAAGCTAATTAGAGAACAACCAAACTATTGGGTATTTTCTACCTTGGGTGTAAAAAAATGGCTCAAGACAGTCACAAATCAAACAATACTAGCCAAGCCCACCAGAAGCTGCTGGCAACAGTCAATTCCTATGCAGCATCCACATAAACATTCAAAGGCAGTAAGGGCAGCCTAACTCCACTGCTCTCCAGGGCTTTACCTTTTTCTGGTGTGGAGGTCAAGCACCTACGTATGCAGCAACAGGAGCAGAGAAAGAAGGTAACATGAAAGGGAAGTCACACTTTCAAAAAATACATGAGGAAAACTGCATTAGGCAGACACAGCAGGCAAAGAGGGTAACTGTCTAAAATAAAAGCAAGTCAGGACAGATCTACTGTATTACCCTGGTCTTACTGGGTTGTGTTTTAATAATTTTTGTACTTTCAGGTTTCTGTTCCAGACTGCCACCTGACACTTGGCAGAAAGGCTATCTATATCTGCTGGACTGGAAATATGTTGCTGCCCTTCTCAGTATGACAGAGTAAATACATTGTCTCCCACTTCGCCTGTCTTTCCCATTTGTACATCTCAGCCATACTCTCCAGAACGGGAACCACACTCAGTCTGTTCTCTCCAGCATACAGTACGATAGAACAGTGGGCATCATAGGAAAAATACATTATCAAAAAATATATTTGATGTGATGACAATGGCTGCACTGCAAATTCAAGCTATGCTATGCCAAGGAATGTGTGTTAATTATATTACAAAGTCAAAAAAAAAAAAAAAAAAAAGGCAATGCAAACTTACCAGAAAAAAAAATCTTAATTATTTTGTTATTGCTGTGCTTGCCAGAATCACTAGCATCCACATAAGAAACCAATTCTAAACTAATTTCGAGCGGAAACTTTCTTCTATAACTGCAGAATATTGCCCAATAAGCAAGAGGGGAAAAAACCCCCACATACTTTAAACCACAGGAATTCTTAGTGAAAGGGATGAAAAGACAATTAATAAGCAACATGTTGAATTTTGTTTCTAATGTATTGATACGCACACATAGCACAGCTACTTCATTTTGGATTCTGCAAGCCTCTCCTTTATTCTCAGTACACCTTTAAAAAGAAAAAACATGCCCCTAACATGAAAAAAAGCGATCAGTCATACAACCTCTACTTTTAACCCTTTAATCTGTTTCACCAAAATCCCAAGAACCATTTGAATGTTATTCTTTACCACAGTAAAGTATTTAAGTGATTATCAATTCATCATATAAGCACCAAACCTAGAGGCAAAAGAGCTTTTTGCTTTAGTATGCACAGGGAACACAGGCTATGCCTAAATGATTGTCCAGTTGTGCTCCAGATGCTGAGCTCAGACTAACCTGCATCCACACAAAGAACTGTTGTCCCATATTCTACTTTATATTTTTCACTGCTGAATGCACACATGCATGGACACTTAACAGCAAAATGAAATGAAATAATACCAGAACAACACACAAAGTCTTTCCTGATTGTCAGCAGACACCCGCCTGATTCATCCTAGTCTCTTAAAAATAAAAAGCTTGCCTTAAGCCACTTTCAGAAAGTATCTTACATGCACAAAATAAACACTTCAGCAGTGATTTAAGCTAACCTGCTTGACTTTGAGGACTCCTAATCCACTTCAGTACAGCAGGTAGAACTGCACAGCTGAAAAGGAACACCACCCTAAAACACTTTTTAGCTTTGACTTGCCACACAAGACTTTTTAAAGAATCAGGCTTGAGACTCAGTATTTTAATCCACCACTGCCATTTCCTTCTTGAGTCAAGGTCAAATTTGTACATATAAAAGCACACCAGAGCACCTGACAGGGGCGTACAGAAAACCTTCTGACATCATGTAGACTTGAGACTAACCTGAACATACTAAACTATAGTATATGTAAAGTGTCACTTACCAGCATAATATCTCCATTAACAAAGAACAACAATCAAAAGCAACTGCTTAACAGGATACAATCACCAACATAAGAAAGTAAGATCTTTTGAGGTTGTGGAAGAGAAAAATGCATACACCTTCTTGCTACAACCTGAAATATGGCAAGCATGCAGAGGTCTACTATATTTCAGTAGACACTATAGAAAAAGTCACCTGTCTCTAGCTCCAGAGAACATTCTGTACCACTGTACCATTTTAATGACTAGGGTCAGGAGATGATGTTTTTTTGGTGGCGTTCTTTTATTTCATACATATATATATACACACATACTTAGCTTTTAAGTAACAGGAAAAAAAACCTTGTAGACATTTAAGTGAGGCACATTTATTCAAATTGATGCAACTTTTTGAGATGTCTTTCACAAAACAGTTCTTTTTCTCCCCCTAGACTTCCGCCTTCAGAAAACAGACATTCACTCTAGATTATTTAAACTTGGAAAAATGCAAGTGTTTTCTTTGAAAAAAATATCTATTGTTACAGCAAAAACTTGGGTTTCCTTTCAAGCAAGATCATACGATTACGCGTTTATATTTTACTTTCCGCAGGAATTTACACACCCCCCATTTGCATCCTGTTATTCATTTAGTGTTTCCCTTTACTTCAGCATGCTGCGTTAATAAAGTGGAGCTTTGGCTCAGTCTAGGCACTCAAGGTGACAATCAGTGCTCCCTCTTGCATTTGTCAGATTTATTCTACAGGGTTTCCCCGCATATATTCAACTACACAAAACATTCTTTCTAAAAAGCCTTTCTGAGAAGCACTGCATAGACAGAGCATGAAAATCAAACTTAGGGATTTTCAGGGGTTTTTGTTACTTCTGTTCTTCAAAGCACTAATTTTTCTTTTGGAAAGTGAATTTCACTGAAATAGAGTCCATGTTATTTAAGACAACTAAAACAGTAGAAAGATCTAATTTTCACACTTCTGCCTGTCAGTCATAAATTTGTTACTTTTGTTTATCTTCACTTAAGTCATCAATGTTAGTCTTTAAACACCGTCAGATGGAGACTGATGACTAACCTGATTCGTAGTCCTACAATACAAAGGTCTGAAAAGAAGTAGCAAAAAGACTTTTTCTGCTAATAAAACCAATTAAGACCACTTCTACGGAAGTTATGCTATCTGAAGATATAATTTTTTTTTTTCTCCCTGCAGAGAAATCATAGCCTTAAACTCCTTTATTCCAGGACCTTCAAGTGCAAATTGGGGGGAAGAGGCAGGAAGAATAAAAATCAAGCAGTTCCATTGCACAAGAAATTGAGATGTGAAATTAAGATTTGCTATTATCATTCCATCCCAAGTAAGACAAAAACTTGCAATCTCGTATTTATTTCAGAAAACATAATTAAAACAACCACAACAAAACACATTTAATTGAGACTACAACTTCTTCAATTCACTAAGAGAACACAGACAAGCAAAATAATTTCTTTTACAGCAGTCTACCTGAGATAACATCTTGCAAAGATTTTCATGAAACTGAGGTGCCAAGAGAACTCTCATTTGATGGGAGAAAATACCTGGATTTGGAAAAAACACTGCTAGAAATATCCAGCCAGCTCTAGCCTTAGAGCTTAGACTTCATACTAAGAATCACCCTGAACAAGCACAGAAATTTAGACACCTGGATAAATTCTTCAAGCAATAAAACAGAATATAAATTTATAAACACTAGTAAACTGAAGCCAGTTGACACAATAAATGAAAATAAACATTCTGTACTCCTGCAGAAAAAAGTGGAACTATTTTAGACAGATTTCCTGAGTCCTCTCGTCCATGTTTTGGAGGCTGAGATAATCTCGAACTGATGAGGACAGAGGTCATTTTAATGCCCAAGAAAGTTTAAAAACAACTTGATATTAAATATATCAACTCTATTGCAATCAAGATTCTTCAGCTACAGCTGATCAATAAAATTTCATCTTCCATATAATAACTGTAAAATCTCAGTGACTGGTAAAAGAAAAGGACAATTAATTAAAGACAAGCTCCTTGCTTTATTCCTGCCTTTGAAGAAACTGACATGAAGCTAACCAGTGCATTTCACCCTACAGAGCAGCTCAGGTAGTGAAGGAGAGAGAGAGAGATAGGACACCTTGGCCAGCTCTGAGGTGACCAAGGACACACACTTCTGACCCCATGACTACTCCGAGTGCTGCTGCATCACCCTTGCCAGGACTGGGGTCAGCACACACCTGCCCACATAACTGGAGAACCTCAGCTGCCGTTTTAATGCCGCATGTCCTGCATTAATCAGGGCTTGGACACAGGAAAGATTTTGTCTCTATTCTTTACAAGTCACCTTTGCAATAAACCGTAGGAAGGGGCACTATCAATTACTTTATATCAAAGCAAAGTCATTTTTGATGTATCATTAAGCAAAATACATCTGGGTAGGAACTCATATGACATATTTTGAAACAGTAATAGTTTTACAAAGGCAATTTTTGGAGGGGGAAAAGAGAAATCTCTTGAGTATCTTTGACAGTCTGATGAAAGGGATTGAAGGACTCATTTAGGGCAATATTACTTCCAAATGCAAAGTTTGAAAGACTGGTGACCTAAGTGAAACATAAGTAGTTACATTTGGTTTCAAGAAAGTGGAAAGCTTACCTTACACAGTTACATTGTATATATTCACACAACTGGAGGTTCCATTAAAATACTGATAAATTCAGCAGTTTTAAGTACTTAAACAGCTGAAATCAACATACAGTATAAACTGAATTTTACAAGCAGTTCAAACCCAAATAAATTCCCAATTCTTACCGTCAAAAAAACTTTTAGCTCTCAGGTAACTGACGCTAAGCCTAAGCACAGACAGCTTATCCAACTTGGCGATAACATCTTGAGGGAAAGGCAGCAGGCTTGCCAAGCGGTCCAGCTCCGCATTCAAGCGGTCCCTGTGCCTCTTGGATGGATTGGATTTGACTCCTTCAGCTGGGGACGGCTTTACACTGTGGCAAAAAAACAAACACAATGTAAATGCCAATTCCTTTCCAAAACAAAGGCAAATATTTGCCAAGCCTACTGTTATATATTGTCTCAAACTGTAACAACCAAAATGTTTTCCCAAGTGACTTTGTTTCCCATTGGGAAAAAAAAAAAATTAACCTAAAATGGCTTAGTCTCTCCTCCAACACACACATTGTTAAATGAAGCAGTTTCACTACGTCTATTTGAACTTGCAATGAACATTTGAAACCTTTGAGATTCAGCACTTTTTATAAAAAGCTTCCTACATTTTCAGTCAAATGTCATTTGAATTCTTTCAAATGTTAGTATTCCAAATATATCAATAACTTTTAGTAATATTTGTGTACAAATAAATTTGGCAGTACACTTTATCACTTCAATAAAAATTTCTCACAGATGTCCTTAATTTTTATCGGTTTGGAGCAGACTATCATTAATTGAATACAATAAAAGTTTTAGTAACTTGCTAGGCATCTAAAAGTATACCAAAAACCATGAGATATAGCTCAGCCAGCACGTAAAATCTTTGTAGCAAACACTAGGAGCTCATCCTTTAAGGCATCTCTCAGCTGAAGGCATTTCACTTGAGTACAGCATGACAAAAGCATGCCTTTGTACCTTACAAAGAACGATTTTTAAAGCTTTGTGTTATGAATTACACAACGAAGTTTTTGTAAACTTGCTATTTTCCATTCATATCCACTCTGAGCTCCAATTCCAGATACTTGGATATTCACACCTTCCCATATACACAGAAGTCTGGGAACAAGTTTAAACCCCTACTCATTTGAATTGTAATTAGTCATTACAAGCCAATACTGAAACCAAACAATTTATCTGCATAAGCCATAGTACATTTTATGTTCTTTACTAAACAGTTTTCTAATTGAAGAGTGACTCATTGTCACTTTTCCAGTACTGCAGTTCTATGTGAGATCTACAGCAGTTATCAATTTGTGCTCCTCTCACAGAAATGTTGGTTGTGCAAGATGCATCACTCAAAAATACTGAGCATAAAGACATTTAGCAGCTAATTTCTTCAGTATTTCGTTTAGTCTGCTCCCAACTGTCATCCTTATATCAATTTTATGATGAGCAACTGCAAAAGCTCCAATATGTATTTTTGCTGCTGCTTTAGGTAAATCATACAGAAAAATAATTTCATCTTGTATTTTCAGTCAAATGAGTACTGATAGAGTGGTCATTTTTAGCTTGTTTTTATTGTATGTTTCAATTACACTTCTTGTTTGTCTAAATTCGAGCCCTTCTTTTTACAGAGTTTTTTGCTTATTCAATTGTCATTCGTCAAAAACTTGCATTTAAGCCTGGCTGCCTGCTCCCCAGCACTACAGCTGTCGTTTTCCACCTTAAAGGAGCCTTATGTGAAGCCTGGAAATGCAAAGATGCCGCAATGCAAAATGTTGTTAACAGACAGAAATATAATATATCGGCAGAAATTACTTCCCAGATGATAAAGTTAAACTTGCTGCAGAGTAAATACTGTAAATTAGCAGTGCATTATCCTAAAAACATTTGAAAAGTGGGCAAAATAGTTGAATCAAGAACTACAGAAATTCTTTCTCTTGGAAAAAAACACAGGTTCATCATCAATGGCAATGGATGACAAACTATATAGTTAGATGTGTGCTTTGGTCACAAATCATGACTTTGACACCAGCAGTTCCACCACAGTCCCAAGTGAACATTAAATAATTTAGCAATGTTTTCTTCATAGTCTCTTACGATGGCAGAAAATTAACTTGTACAAGCCATATGATTAGCAAAACTTAAACACAGTTCTAAAAAAATAAAGCTCAAAATCATCAAACATTAGCAGCAACATTAAAGGGTATTTCTTAAATTTTTTTTATGTATTAGACTGTTTCTAAATGTAGAAATAAAAGAATGAATTTCAAACCTTAAGCATGTAACAATTGTATAACAACCAGTGAACAGCTAACTACTATCAAATTGAAATCCTCTGCTTCTGAAAAGCAGAGGACCCCACAGAAACCATTCAACACACGCAAACTTTACTAAGTAAATCAGTATGAAAGTAACAGGCTTTTCTGTCTTAACAACTGCCCCCTGCTTTGCTTTAAACTTGCAAATTGACAAAGTAGTTGCAACCATGTGCAACTGTGCAGGCATCCCATCAGATTGTCAATTAGATGTGATTGTTTTTCTACTTTGAATTTACTTTCTAAAGATTTCTCTTATTTCTAACTAGTTGAAAGCATTTCTGAATACTAAGTTACCAGTATTTGCATCATAAATCTTGCCGTATTCTCTCCCCAAATCAAACACTGATTATTCCTAATTTTCCCCTTTGTCACCCAACTAAAATTCATTATATAAAAATGGATCCTTCAGTGACGAATGGAATATGGGCAGAAGTGCCGGGGGCATAAGCAGCAAGCTAAACCATTTTCCATCCACTTATATAAGCCCTCGATGCTAAAGACAGCCCAGATTCAATGCAGAAAATTATCTTCAAGGCAAATTATGTGCTATGTCAAGATTAAATCCATGCATGTGCTTTATTTAAAAGAAAAAAAAAGACTAAAAGAGAGAATGTATTTAAGCTGATCTCTGCATTCTTAATCGTCTACCTTTCATAGGAAATCTGAATTCCCTAATCAAAGGCCAGAGGTCTCCGTACACTCAGTGCCTCTGAACTTATCTACAACCCTTATTACACAACAGCTGCAAGACAAGAACACTTAATTTTTGATTTAACAATTTCAATGGATTTGCCATCACAACACCAGCTGACTGCTGTTTTCACAGGTCTGCTACAGCATACTTAATCAGAAGTTTTCACTACACATGCTTATCATGTGCACCTTCATAGACATTAACACTAAATTATTAAAAAGTGCACAATTACCTGAGTCTTAATTATTATCAAAAGGCCCAGTCAGGTTTCAATATTTACATGCTCATCTGTATTATTTTAAAGGGAAATTGAAGCAGTTTCTGAGAAAATGCAAAGAGAGCACAAGTTTATTTTGTTCACGACAACATAAAACACTGTGGAAAAAAATTGAAAACCCAACAACCAAGCACTGAAAAGCATGACACCTTAGTAACAAGACTGAAGCTTGAAATGAAATCAAAGAATAAAAGAATGTGCAAGAAGAATACTAGAGATAGAGACATGTTTTAAAAAAAACTAATTTGTTAAAAACCCCTAATTATTAGTTCATCAGAACTGTCTCATTGCTTAGGAAAGAAAGACATAAGAAAAAACATATAAGTCACCCAACTAATGGATTTAATCTTCTCAGCTTTGAATATTTTTCATCTCATATTTAATAGTACATGCAATAACATATGTTCCTCTTATGCATAGGATTTCACTCAGTGGAGGCCAGGTATAAAAAACCAGTTATCACACTAAGCAAGTAATTGAATCCTAAAAACAAAAATCTTTATTTACTTTAGCAACTGAAAAATACTTCTAAGCATTTACTCTTATCTCCCACACTGAATTCACAATTACTGAAAATTCAGCTGATGATTTCGTTGGAAACAACAGATAAGAATTACAGACTATCAACCTCTTAAAGTCATTGTCAACCAATTTCCAAGGGGCAGAGACCCTTTCCAGTGGCTCTTTCAGCAGAGACTGAAACCAGTCAAGATTCAAACTGCTGAAGGGATAAAACTGTTTTACTGAAAAAACCTCAAGCAGTGACATGCTAGTCATCTGATGCTGGGCTACTGTTTGTCCTCCAGTAGCAAATAGTTTGTTCAGGTTGGTTTGGTGCATGAAGGATTCAACTGGAGTGATAGAAACATCCAGAACATCAATCAAGAATGAAAGTCTGACACTCATTTTTAACGTATTTCAGTACTTTTTAAGATAACAAGCCAACATTTCTTGGGAAAAAGAAACAAAAAATGATGTTCCTGTCTACTGACCATGTTACCTATATATGTATACCTCCATTTACCATAGATTCTCTTTCTAAAAGGTATACTTTTGCAAGAAACAGTAACCAAAACCAACCAGTCAAAAAACCTCACAAATCTTAAAACAAGTGATTTTTAAGTAGCAATCTGCATGTAACATACAGCTACCTCAAGACTCACAAATATACATAAGAAGTTTATTCTACATAAGACAACAGTCTTACTGCCTCCATTTCAAATAGGAGGTGCAAACTGCTTTGTAGCAGATACTGCTTTACACAAAGGAATATATCAATGATTATTTTTCTTTTCTGATGAACTTCCTTTTGAAAGCTTATTCTGGCACTTCTTGTTTGTTTGCCTTGAAAGAACACATAAATAGTTCCAATTTTTTAAATTAAAATGTCTCTGCTCTGATTTCTAACGTTACTAGGACTACTCATCACTAAGGATCATCCAGTCAAACCTCTGGAGTACTTAATGTCATAAATACATTTAAGATGACACAAAAGAAAACCCTATCGTAATTTTTTAATCTAGTTACTAAATAAACAAATCATTATGCTTTTTGCCTCTGCATAGTATGAAACATTTAGAACTCCCCACCCCATTCCTTGTCTATTACATATACTCAGTTATACAAAACAATTCCTATCCAAACACCGAAAAAAAAAAAAAAATAAAAACAAACCAAATCAGAGCTAGTAGGCAGAAAGATATAAAAACTGCAAGCTGGAGTTGTACTTATGTAATACCTCTCATCTCACGTTAGAATCTATCTGCAGTAAATCCCACTTCCATAAAACTTGCATTTTTTTTCCCTCCAACTACAATACTAGTATATTAGTTCACTTAAAAGTCACTAGACGAAAGAAATTCGAGACTTGGGAAAAAAGACAGAAACAGAAAGCAGGGGCCGCGCGTTGCTCCCCAAGCCTCAGTGGGGAGTGAAACACCCCCCAGCCCTGCGGCCACCAGGGGGACTCACAGGGTTCAAACCTTAGAGAGGGAGGAAATTTAAAGACTCCAAGGTATTGAGAAAGTGATTTCTGTAGCATATTACAAGCAATCGGAGTGCACAGGTTTAGCATCTTTTTTTTCTCTTCCTTTACATGACAAGATAAGATGAATTGCAGGAACAGTTGCCTATTATGTTCCCCCGCAATTGCTTTTCTTTTTAAGCTGCAATACTGTAATTCCCGACTGAATCAAAAAAGCACATTCCAACACTTGGCACTGTCAGATAACAGCCCGTGATTCCCTCTCAAATTCAGTTCTCTACAGGGCACATAGTAAAAACTGGCAGTTGTAAGGAGGAAGTTTCTTAAATTGTTATAGAGTTATGACCATGGCTTTCATGAGTTATTTGTACCTGAAACAAGAGGTATTTCTCCTATTTCATTTTTTTTTCCATGGCAACTATGGTATTATATTTAGACCTTCTTCCATTTCTATAAGATGTCTCCACAGATTACTAATTATTATGCTCCATTATGAGTTACATATATAGCAAACAAAACATTAGAACTATGAGCAGATACAACCTCTTCTACAAAAGATGCTAGCACCAGTAATGTACCAGCTCGATCTTTTTATTTTCTTTTTTTTTCTGAATAACTGTGAATTCTACTGAGGGGAAGAAAAATTGAATTCAAACACATTAAAATTACAGTAGTGTCAAACCTTTATTAGCCAGCACAAAGTACATCTTTCCTTTATCCCGCAATCAGTTAAAGAAAGCTTATTGCCTGTCTCACTTTCTTTTGGCCTAAAGGTGTGGTCTGTAAGTAGTTATGTGAGAAATCAGAGCACTCTGACCCACTAGTAATGTTCTCCAAGACTGGCCCAACAGAAGCAGCAACCAAAGAGCATAAGGTATTTTGGGAAGAAAAAAAGCACATGAACACGATAAATGTGTTAAAAGCAAGATAAACGTCTTACATAAAATAATTTCCTGTAACCCAGGCAAGATGGGTTAATAATCAGCCTGCACTTCAATTACAGGTGAACAAACTTTTATTTTGAGAAGAAACTTCTCCCTCTGATCCTAAGGCAAAGTCCCTGAATAGATAAATAGCTCCCATTAGTACTAAAGCTTCAAGTTCAACTAATCACAGCAGTTCAGCCAACTTACATAACAAGGAGATACAGAGAAAAGGATTACTTACATAGACACTACAGTAAGGTAAAACAAAACGGTTTCACATCCTCTAGCCAAGGCTAACCAAAATTTAATAAAAAGTCAGACATTAAGCGATCTTCCCAGCAAGGCAGAATACCTCACCCTTTCACAATCAGAACCGTTTGCCTTTAGCTATTAGTAGGCTACAAATGTCACCAATACATTTCATTTCCTCGTAAACAAACACTGATTTCATTCTTAAAAATCCAAATCTAATGTGCAAATTTAATTAGGTACCTCTATATTTTTATTTGGAAATGAGTGGTCAAAAAAGCAGACACCAGTCTTTTCATAATTAATGCATTTTCTAGCAGGGGAAGTAAAGAGATATATATATATATATATATTTAGACTTTTTTTTCTAATTTGTGGGGTACAAAAAACAAGCTGTGTATGTGCATTCATTCTAACAACTCCAACCACAAGGAAGCAAGCACTCAAGCTAATTCCTTTTGCCCCAAGACAGAGTTGTCTGCTGTGAATCTAAAAACGTATCATTCACAATATGATTTCATAAAATATTTTTCATTCTCTCCTTTAATGCTTTTGTAGTCCTTGCAGTTTTTTTACATCTACAGAAGTAGCCCACAGAAATGCAGCATGATTTTTCGAGCTTTGCTTATTTTTCTTGCAACTCAGTAGTTTACCTTTGGTACTTTTTATGACCTATAGATTCTTGACTTTCAGTTGAAAGTGCAAGTTAAGCATCTTCTCTAGCCTAAAAATTCCCCTCTCATGAGAGCAAAGTTTTAGTGAAGCGTATAAAACCTAGGATGCAAACCTAAAGCAGGTGCATCATACAAAATTACTCCAGCACTAAGCTGTTCACACAGTTTCAAAATATAAATTAATAAACAAAAAGTCACCATATAGCCAGGCTTTTGTTTTTCTTTTCCCCTCTTTCCACTGGTCTACAGCACTTGGGTTTCCTTGGCTCTGCACAAATAAACTCATCTCATGCGGTACAGAAGGATTCAAGCGGAGGGTTCAAGCCGGGGGTTCAGTCCTTCTAGACAGGCCCTAAACGGTGGGAACCGGCCAAGCCTTTCCCGACTCCGACCCCGCGCTCCCGGCAGAGACACCTGAGCGGGCCGGCGGCCGCGCGGCGCGGCGCGGTGCGGTGCGGGTGCGCAGGGGGGACAGCGGTACCCATCGCGGCACCCACCCCGGCGGGGCGAGCGCAGCCACCGCGCGGAGCCGTCACCTCAGATGCCTCCCAATCTAGGTCAACCGGCTGCGCCGCGCTGCCGGCACCGCTCCCTCCTTCCACCGCCTCGACCCCCCGCGCCCCGACACTCCCTTCTTCTTTTTTTTCGGGATGGGGGAAAAAACCCTAAAAGCAGTAAGAATCCTGCCGGCACC
>VZTF01003389.1:1248071-1344275 GCA_013397755.1 Cnemophilus loriae
GATGGGGTGGGGACGCGGAAAAACCCCGAGCCTCGGGTGGTCGGGGAGCGATGCGAGGGGGCCTCCCGCGGCCAGTGAGAAGGAAGGTCAGCTCCGAGCGCTCATGTAGCCCTAATAACAGAAAATAATCGTGGGCGAAAAAAAATCACAGCGTTCTGGTTGAAAGACAAATGACACCAGCTCCGTGGCACCGTGAGGTCCGTGTCTCTCACTCCCCCGCCTCCTTTCCACCCCCCTTCTCGCCTCCGCCGTGCTGACACAGTCACAGCCTCAGGTCGCCCCAGCAGAGCAGCCCAAAATAACAGGCGATCGCCCAAAATAGGGGTTTACTGGGGGAGAAGCGGAAAGGTAGCGGGCTCCGCCGAGGACAAGGACAGCAAGACACCTGGGGACAGAACGGGAATCACTGGGAGCAAGGTTGTCGCTCGCCAAGCACCGGGAGGACCGGCGGGTCTCAGTGACCGAGGACTCGTGTCTCATTAGGTGATGAATCTCTGAGTTATTACGCAGACATTTTCGACTAAACACTTGTTTCAAATGAAAGGAACTGCATGGGAAAGTTACTGCCAAATTGCTGACTAGTAAAACCGACCGAGGCGAGCCCCGGTGCCGCTCTGACCCGCCGTCGCTTCCCCCTCCCGTTCTGTCCCTCTGGTCCCTTTCGCCGCCGCTGCCGCAAGCATCAGAGCTCTTCCTTCCCCTGGAATAACCGCAATAAATTTTGTCTCAGCGCTAAACTTGAGAGCCCGGGAGTCGCCCTGTGTAAACACAGGTTGTTCGCGGTCACGGCTGAGACAAGAGTTGGGAAAAGCACCCTTTTCTCCCTTTCCGACGCACCCGAGTCCCATGGGGACGGCCCTGCCCCGCCACCCGAGTGCGACCGCAGCTGCAGGCTCGGCCCCGGCCCCGCGGTGCGGTCCCCCCGCAGCCACCCGCGCCCAGCGGGCGGGAGGCCGAGGCAGTGTCCGTGGTGCTGCTCTGGCCGCCCGTCCGCAGGGGCCGGCCGGGCTGTCAGCACCGCACCAGCGGCGGGCGGCTCGCTCCTTCCTTCGCTGCCTACTGGAGCCCCGGTTACACGGGCGTTTCTGCTCCGCGCTGCCGGCGGTGGAGATAGCGGCGGCCCCGGTGTTACCGTCCGCCAAAAACCTGGGGCTGAGCGCGGCGCCCGCCCCCGGCCGCGGGGTCCCGCGGGGTTCCTTCGGGCCGGGCGGTGCCCCGCCGGCTCCCTCCGCGGGCTCTGGCGGCGGGCATTGGGCAGCATAACGCGCACTTAGTTATCAGCTTAATTGCTCGGGTTTAGTTCCCTGCGATCCTGTGCCTGGGGTAAAGTACTCTGAAGCCACAATATGCAGAAAAAAAATAATTTGACTAAACCTTAAAGATGCTAGTGGGCTTGTCAGATGCCAAGGATTTGTCAAATGATGTTTTGAAAACACAAGTCTTCAGAATACAACATTTTTGAAAAAGTATAGTAAGAGGACCTTATGCCTTATGAGGTCAATGCCTTGCAGTCACAGTCCTGCCAACTTTCTGACCTAACATTTTTGCAGAGGACACCAGCTTTTTGGTAGCTTCTTTCCTCTGTCCCTTTCCTCTTCACTCTCATCTCTCTTCACAAGATCATACCAGCACCCTAGAAAAAAACAAGCAGGTAATACTGTACATGTCTTACTTCCTTCTCTTTTCCAGCCCCTTTCTTCTTTTGATTTCAGGGCTGAACTGGAAATTCATGCACTTTCTTCACTCCAAACATATCCATCCATGGAAGCACTCAGTTTCTTCCAGCCTAAACTTCCCAATCCCTTTCAGTGCTCTTTTCAGCCCGAGCCTCTTCCTATTCACTGGTTTCTTTCTCTGTCGACACAAGTGGGTTGTGATCACTCCATAAAACATAAATTGCTGCTCTGCTTTCGTTCTTCTCTTCACTTACATTATCTTTGTGTTGAAACCTTACAGTCATTGGTCATGGCTCCTCTTCTAATTTTTAATATAATTGCTTCCAGTCTTTTATTTATTCATCTTGAGATTGAACAAAGACTTCTTATTCTCCACTGGCCTCAAGATCACAACTCTTTCTTGATCTCTTGTGCTAACTAGGTAGCAGAGAGACTCCCGTACTTATTCTGTCTTATTTGCTAGCTCCAAACCTATTGATGGTTATGTGAAGAAGGAAGTAGCCTCCCATGATGGACTTCATCTCCCAATTCCCTTCTGGGGCCGTGGGAATTGCATGGTACCAGTGAGGTACTGTGGTTACTGTTAGCTCCCTAATTTGGAAATAGAGGGTAAGGTAAATTCATGCTGCTAGGCAGAAGCCACATCTTCTGCACATTTACAGTCCAATCCACTGCCTGTTGTTAGAAATCCACTCCAATAGAGCAGCCACCTATTTAACAGAAAATAGGAGATTTCAGATGTTCAGCACACAGAGAATTGCAGAATGCATGGAGAATGTCCTTATGTGTCACTGGGGCCTTTTAGGCAGTTAACTAAAAAATTCTAAAAATTACCCACAACTTTTGCAAGTCTGTTCTCATCTGATGTTCTTACTGTCTCTTGGCCTAATACGCTGTCTCAGTATTTTCTTTTCTATTTGATAATTTGGGTGCAGTAGAGGTGTTGCCTCATACTGAGTGTAAAACAAGAAAAACTATACATCTGTGATTCAGCAATCTTAGAACCTCCTTTACAGTGTATGTTTTTTGTTGGACTTTTCATTATTTTTCTTTTTTGATCTAATATTTTTTCATATTTAACAATATGTTTGGTCTTGCAAAGGATGACTGTGGTTGATGTCGTGTGGACAATTAAAAAAGATTTAATTCCTATGGAGATCACTTTCATTAATATAGTACTCTCATCTCTTCTCATTTTATCTTTAGACTACTTACCCAGGTGTTTTACCATGTCTAAACCAAAGAACACATCCTCCTGTATTAAATTCTCTCAAACCACTAGCAATCACTTTTCTCCTCCTACTGAAATCCAGCATCTTTGCCCTTATAGATATGAATTGTGATGCCAATCAGTGATGGGATTTTTAAGACAATCATGTTTGTGCATCTCATGAACTGTGCCTTTTGCCATCCCCAGCATGTGTGAGGTCCAGTACTCAGTTTGCCTTGCAGTTATCATCCTCTGAAACTTCCAGAGCTCTCACTTGTCAGTGGTCACACCTGTTGCCCTAACTCCAAAATGAGCTATATAGTTTTGCTCCACACAATTCCACATTCTGCCCCATTTCTGCATCTCCTGCCCTGAACAGTTCCCTCCTAAGCTCTGTCTCCTGGCCCCTCACTCATTACGTAAGGTAGGGGCTCTTTGGAAGAGGGGACTTTTACTAAACAGACAGAAATTCCTGAGCAAGCTGGAGATTCACAGGGTCACTATGAGACCAACAAAAATCTTGTCATTTGGGAGGAATTTATAAGAATTATAAACACTGCTTGTTATCTTAGGGTCATCTCTGACTAATTTCTAGCTTTTATCCTACTCTTTCTGTCCATGGCCAAAATTTTACTTCCGTCAGCTTAATTCTATGTGCTGACTTGTTCTAGCTGTTTGCAGTGCAAATAACACAGAAGAAGTCTAGTCTGATTATCTGTGATTTCTTTTCTCCTTCCCTGGAGATGTAGAAAGAGGATTGTGATTTAAAACTGTGATTTATGCATCACAGGTTTTATGGATATACAGAACTATTGCTGATTTAGCTGTTATTTTCTATGTTCTGCTAATAAAGAATATCTATGGCATCTCAGATGAGTTTCTTCCTACTCATTTCAGGGAAGTAATCATCTGTGGAAGTTGAATGAGAGCCAGTGAATCGCCTACATACGGATTCTTTGGTGACTGGGAAGGTCATACAAACACATCACTGAGGGAAACAAGGATTGTCAAGGGTGATTCTACCCCGCTTTTTAAAATTTAAACGGAGTTATATATAGAGAACAAAGAAAGTACTGGGACTGATATTACAGAAGCCTCATTTGCAGGTACTAATTGAATTGTCTACAGTTTTAATGGGAAAATGGGATTGACAATAAACTGCCCCCTCCCCCACCCTGCTATTTATATTTTTGTCAGCATAGGACAGAACCACCACATTCTTTTTCTTTTCTCCCATCCAGACACCTGCCTCCCCACTCCTACTACCCTTGCAGGTGCTTCTAATGTGTTCGTGTTTAAAGTCACACCCAGTTTCTATTGAATATTTAACTTGGGGAGCATGTCCAGAAGTTGAAGAGCCATATAAAGGATGAAAAATATGAAATATAGTTAGTATTTGGAAAAGTAGAATATAATCCTCACATAGTGGTTCCTGCTGAGAGGTCTTGGTT
Source organism: Cnemophilus loriae (assembly GCA_013397755.1). Classification (NCBI taxonomy): domain Eukaryota; kingdom Metazoa; phylum Chordata; class Aves; order Passeriformes; family Corvidae; genus Cnemophilus; species Cnemophilus loriae. The sequence continues at coordinate 1,252,409 of VZTF01003389.1, forward strand.
AACAATGGTGTTTTAATTATTTTAAATTCACTGACTTGCACTAATCCAATGTAATCTATAGTCTTAACTGTTCCGACAAAGCCCCAGAAAAAATCTCGAGTAGATGAAAAACACATTTAAAGACTGTGTTCAAGATTTTTTGACTTGGTAAAAGTTTGGGAAATTAGTAAGAACCGTCCGTAAGGCAGGACCATGATTCTGCTCAGATCCTATGATATATAAACCAAAAAGCATATTGCACCTCTAAGTACAGGGATAAAGGAACAATATTATTATAAAGTAAGTATAAAAGTCAGTACATTGCTTACTATACTCAGGTTTTTTCTCACATGCAGAAACAAGTAGAAGAGATCAAATTTATAGAGAAGCTGCCTCTTTGTTCAAGAGAACTCTATTTTAATCTGAAACAAAAAAGTTCTGAAGAGGTACACAGATATAGCAAGCAACTTGAATGAAAGTTGCCTGCCTAAAACATTCATTAATCCTCTCTTTCCCACAAGCATTAAAAGTAAATTTTATTATATAGCTAAAATAGTCTTCCATTATTATGCCCAAGGACCTTTGTTTTTGTCCTGAAAAGTAAAGAGCCACTCATTATTTTATTTCAGTGTAATCCACTCCCAGTCAAGTACTGGAAGACATAAATCAATCAGTGATAACAAGGCATCTCTTCCCAATGGCAAGTCAGGTTGACCCAACAGAACCTCTTAACCAAGACACCAGCAGTTAGACACCTGTATGACTGACAGCCACTCCTTCCTCCTCCCCGCCTTCCTTGTCGATGGAGTAAGTTCGTGTTTGTTACATGAATATACAAAGAGTTATGTCTGCAACTACAAACCTATCAAGAGAAAAATACTGGTTTTGCATGTATAGTATGATGTTTCTTACAGTCAAACCACCAGGATCAACAAATACATTATGTTCCCAGGATCCTTCCCTGCCACTGAGGCTCACTGGCACAAAAGGAATCCAGACTATTATATTTTCTTAGTTTCCAAACTAAGGTGATTTGCATGCAAACTGCAAATGGCCACTGGCCTGTACTAGCCCCCGAATTGCCCCCGGGAATCTTGTGGGAACATGCTGAAGCTGTCTAAAGGACGATTCTAACAATTTCATTCTACCAATGGTTGTTTCAACATCCTGGAAATTCCACAACTCTTGTTAAATTTACTAATACAGATTTAACCTGAGAAAACATTTGCGATGCTTTTGGCCATAAACGTTCCAAATAGCCTACAATTACTAGTTTGCAGAAGCAGGGAAGTTTTGGTCACAACAATAAATCACCATGACAATCAGCAAATGTGGGCAGCGTATGATCCAGCTGCACCACAAATACAATCTTGTTGCACCAAGACCTTCTGTTCTCTTATACACATAACAAATACATAAAGAGCTGATCACTTTACTTCTACTTTAAGAAAATTTCTGCACTCTATGTATTAACAGGGCTTTGTTGCTAAATTGGCTTATAATTTTAACAAAACCTGTGGTTTGAGAGGTCCTGAAACAAGTTTACAGTTATGATGGCTGACTCAGCAGGCTGCAAATTCTCTTTCTGCTCTCATTAAGAGAAAAGGGTATACACAAAATAAGACTAATGAGTAAAAAAAATTATCTAAATTAGACATGAAAATGCTGTTTCTATGCCAGAGTTTAATTTTTGTGAAAACTTGAGCTAATTTTAATAAATAAATTTAGGTGTCATGCATTTTAATTTAACCTTATAAAACCTTACCATGACTAAGACAAGCTACAGGTATTGTATCAATGGCAATTGCATTATTTCTCATTTTAGTGGGATTTTCTATTGAATCTAGTGGATATACAAAGAGAAGAATATTAGAAACATAGCAAATAGATACACAGATATTTAAATACCAAAGACCAAGACTAAAACTATTATGAGATCTGTATAATTACACAGAGAGATTTCCACAAACTTAATGTATAATTAATAATAGACGAGAACAAACAAACAAGAAAGCCCAAACACAGTGATTTTAATACCTGCTCAGGAAATAGCCTGCTTGAGAATAAAATTGTGGTCTATGTTAGTTTCACTCAAATTATTTTCATTGACGTGATACAAAATGTGGTCATTCATTGAGTCCATAGTTCTCTAAAGCATAGTGAGCTGAATCTGTCTTCCCTGACAGCTAATTGCCCTACCCATCATTTACAGCCTTCTGTCACAAGGAGATTGCAGCCTCCCCCGGTAACCTGCTCAGGGCTTACTCCTAGAGACTGTTTCTCATTGAGCAATTGTATTTTTATAGGCTTTGTAATTTAGACCTCTAACATACTTTCCCATCCAGAGACTACAATTTTCTGTCATTTCAGCAATATTTTTTTTTAAATTTCATCTCTGACTGAGACACCTGAGGAAGTGAAGAGAGGAGAGAAGACAGTGCGTCTGTTAGGGCAGGAAAGTAGGGAAACAACTGCCTTTGAAGAATTAAAGCCAGCATGGATCCTGAGAGCTACCACATTACATAGAACAAACAATAACACTGGAGAAAGGGTAACAGGAGCAGGTATGTTTTCAGAGGGAAAAACTTGAATGCTTTTGTTCTGCAAATAGTAGTCATGGCTTGTTATTTCTTCTTAGCATTAATAGAGAACATGCATGTACTGAAAACTGCCCACAAACCATTTGATGTATTGTTTGCTTTATACTTTCTGGTTTTTTCCACAGTTATCCTGTTAAGAGTCCTAACCAGACTGTGTTTACATATATCCCTAAGCAAGCCACAACTGTTGCTAACTACACATCATTTTTATAGTCTCATTATCTCTGGTTCTCCAAATTCTGTCTGGCTCACAGACTAACTTTTAGTATTTAACGCTTGCTTGTAATGAGTCTTCTGAAAGCATTCTAATCAGTGTGCCCTGCATGCAAGATATATGTTTAGCTCCTCAGTTAATGACCTGCATGTTAATTTTGGCAACTAGTTGTCTAGCATCAGCTTTAGTGTAGAGCCTCGGGTGTTGTCTGAAAAGTAAGATTTTAACAATCTCAGCTATGCAGAAGCTGTCTCTTAAATATTTTTTATGTTATACACATACAAAAGAACCACAGACCACTGTCTAGTGTGTTCTTTTGCAGTTCAGAATGTCCTTTAAATATTTTTCTGTTTACAATAATAAAGATACTGAATAATGAAGATACTGAATTAGAAGACTATCTGTCCAGTGGGGAAAAAAAAAAAAAAAAAGCTGTTCTGTTTCTTCTAAGGAATGCTGCCTCATTTATAATTTTTATTTTGGATTATATATATATAACATTGTAAATAAATGACAAATAAAATACTGGAGTGGATAAGAGATATCATGGGCATTCTTTGCAATAAAAGGTCTTTTAAAAAGAATTGCTTATTTTTAGTGTATGTCTTTAATCTTCTAAAAACACTAGTTTAAACCAGCTTTGAAACCTGCACATTGCCAGTTTTTTATGTCAGTGTTTTTAGCAATTCTGGTAATCTCATCACAATAGTGTCAGAACTGTTTCTTCAGTGTTTTGCACAAATATTCTTATTATCCTGGCACCGCAATAGATTGCATCAGCAAGGTACCACGACACTTTGGAAGTTCACCATTTTCCCTAAATAGTCAATGGATCTGTTAGCTAAACTGTCTGCCAGAGATTAAAAGTTGCTCATTTCAGAGGTATAAAATACCGCTTGTTATTTCTGAGGGTGTATATCAGAGCCAGTTCACAGATTCTTTCTTTAGGAAGACTTACCAAAAGGGATGTCCTAGAGGCAGCAAAACTCCAGCAAACATTAATTTTTCATCCAGGATTCCTTTTATAAGGAATTCCAGAGTCCACACTTGGTGAATTTGAATCTGGGCTCTTTCAGCTTACAGAGTTGAGGGTGAGGTTTCGCTAGTAATGTGCAGCATGATAGATGATCCATCAAAAGCAGTTGATAGTCCTTTCAAGGAACATATGACAATATTTTGAAGTAGAGTAGGATTTGAAAAGAAACCAAACAGTAAGCACAGAAATTGGGTGAGATGATCTCAACTATGTTAAGAAAGGCGAGCAGCTGCATGTTTGTCCATCTGAACCTTTCAGCTGGCCTTCAGGCTTTCCTTAAGGTGGCCTGTGGTCTGCATAATGTCCCAAGACTAGTGTGATATGTTTTAAGTGAGTTTCCAAGGATGAAAGAAGTAATTCCTGTATTTGTTTCTACCTCAAGAATCTACCTAAAAGAATCAGGAGTTGCAGCTTAAGGTTACTTCAGTTGTTGAAGTTATCTTATTGAACAAAATGCAACAACTCTGTCAAATTTTCTATTTTCTGTTTAGTTTGCTTGTTTCCTGGTAAACATTCCTACTATACCTACTAAAAATATAAATAATTATAATAATATGAAGTGGATTGAGTCTATGTTGCACTCAGTTCCCTAATTCCATCAGATCAGGATATCTGGCATAGTGTTTTTGTGTGCTAAATAATAAGACACCCTGTCGTTCTTTGTGCATTTACTCATTCCTTATCTGATAGAAGTAATTAAGCATCTCTATACAATCTCGAGATGTTTAATAACAAAAAAATCTTGTGACAGTTTATCAGAGTCACAGAAATGTTTAAGTCTTACTTCCTAAAAGTGGGATTCCTACAGTACTTTCCTAGAAATGCAACCAGAATAGAACAGGAAGATAAAACTAATGAAAAGCAAAGACGATAAGCACAGCAAATAAGGAAATCCAGAAATAAGCCAATAGTTAAAAGAGGTGGTTAATGAAGAGAAAACTAACAATGGATATGGAGCAACTTGGGACCAAAAAGAAGATATTAAAAAAAGTCTGAAAAAACAGACAAAAGAGAAAATTATTGAGCTCCACTAGTAGCTCATAGAAGCATGGAAGCTCTTATCTTGTAATAGTTCATTTAGAAAAGTCACTGTAAGATCTAGTAATCAATATGTTGTTACATTACAAAGAAATTTCTTAGAGCTTTTCACACCAGTCGTTACAGTGGCAGAGAGCCATACAAGGAATTCTACAAATTTAACAGTGTACGTACGTCTGAGCAGCGGCATCTGGGTCATTGCCAACATCTAAACTCTACTTAATTTCCTAGGTAGATGTTGCCTTTCACACTCATGTTCTAGAACTAGCCAGTCCAAACAATGGACAAAGAAAGGGGATGATATGGGAATAATCTTCAGCCTGTCCCCGTAGAATCTTCTTGTGTCTTTTGGCTCTGCAGAGCATCTTGAGAATTTACAATAATTCTTCCTCAGTGAAGCCCTCAGGGAAAGGCACACACAGGGAAACCTCCACCTCCCCCATCACACGATCCTTCTGCAATAAACTGAAAAAAGAAAGCCTTTCTAAAAGGAGACCTGAAAACAAATTTGCTTTGGGATATTAGCCTTCTTGTCAGAACCTCTCTCCAGTAACAACTGTTTCAGTAACCCATGTACCAGAATGTTATGGCTAGATAATATTTGTTAAAGATGTATTGCTACACTTGTATAAAATATTTATGTTATTCCCATAACATTCTCAATAAGTAGCACAGATATATTTCATGGTCTCCATTGTTTCAGGGCAAAATTTGAACCAAAGTCATGGCAACATTTATAATAGACACAATGAGGCAATTATCTTGATCAGGGCAGAACCTGGTAGATACCTATGTGTGTTTTCTCCTCGTTTTCCTTCCCTTTGTAACTATACAGATGGAAGAAATACAGATGGAAGAAACACAGCTCAGTGAGTTTTTTTGCCCTTCATCTCAAATTTTTCAATTGTAGGCGGAGCAGCATAAAGAAAACGGCCAGTTTAGGATTTTAAGCCTAAAATAGTACGGTTCCTGATGGTTGGAAGTATGTTTACCTTAAAATCATGGCTGCAGGTCACCTGAACTGCTTTTATAAAATGAAAATAATGAGACTTTCAGATACTTTTTTTGCCATTTTACTCTTGTTATGGTTATTGATGCTCTGACTCTGTGGAGTTTGTTCCTTTAACATCTACATACATTCTATCCACAAGCAGCTGAATAGTCGCTACCCTAACATGATTCACACAGGATGATGAATGGCATTAAATATGAAGATGATGCTCTAGATTGTTTAGGCTTGTGGTGGCTAGAACCATCTCCTGTGATCCTCTTCAAGCTTATTACAGCTGCATTTTATAGACACACACACACACACACACACACACACACAAACACACACACATATATGCATCAAACTATCATACAACGATTTATACATGCCTAACATACAGTCAGATAAAACAATAATTTCTTACACCAAGCTATATGCAAACCCAGAGCAGGATTTTCCACAAATGAATAAATCCTTCTGGTTTAAGCCACAGTGTGTCATGGGGGAGGGAAAGGAAATAGTATTATATCCTTTTTGCTGCTGAGTTACTATTATTAAAACTAGGATTTTCATGGAGATTCTTGGTATTCACATGGTGTAAGAAAACCCAGTATTGGTAATATTTGATATATTTTATTCATTTATTTGAGGTTCTTTCACACTGACAATATATTTGCAATGTATCCAAATAGCAGACATAATACGTGTTTTCTGAAATACTTGATAAGGACGACATAACTTACAGAATAAGCTTTGGACAGTACTGCATATTCTAAGTCACCTGTGGTTTTTTTATGAAATAAAACATTATTTTTGAGTAGCTAGGTCATTTCCATCTATAAAAAGCACAGAAATCAGTGTTTCGTCTGATAGTATTTTCCAATCCCTTCAATCTATTTAGCTTAACAGATGTCCAGAGGCACACAGATGGAAACATCTCAATCTTTTTCAAGCTTGGTGCTCAAGAAAATAATCAGGACAGCGAGCTGGTAACAGTATGCCTTGTCTTCTTTGTAACTGAAACTATTGCAATGGTGATATGGGAAGAAAAAGAGTATTGTTTTTTAGAAAACGATGGATTTCGTGTTGGTTATCTAATACGCAACCTATATCATTCCCAGAAATCACTCCAGTTCAAAAGAAGTGGCTGTCCTACTCAACTCTGAGCATCATGCTCCTTCTGTTGAAATTAATGGTTCATCCAAACTGCAGGTGCTGTTAGACCCTGAGCCTGAGTGCAGGTGGTGGCTGCATTCTGTGGTGGAATAAGGTGAGCTGCAATTCTATATAATTTTCTCTCTTCCTCTATCTTTATTTCCTGTACTCCTGTTCACACTGGAAGACAAAACATCAGCAGGGAGGAAAGTCTGTGTGTGCTGTGCATTAGAGTAGCTGACCTGCAGGATCAGTTAAAAACTGCTTGAGACTGGTAGTCTAAATGCGGTCCGGGAAGAGATATTAATGAATATAAATTCAATAGGAGATAATTAACGAAGGTTACTTCAGCAATTTCATCTTACTTTTGTAAGGAGCGACAGGATTCAAAATAAATCTCTGATGGTGCTCCTTGGTTTGATGAGCAGCCACCTGTACTGCCAGATGTACAGATCCTCAGGCTTTTCTACCTTTCAAGTCAGTATTCTGCAATCTAGTCACTCCGACCAGCAGTCAGGTAGCAAATATTCAGCATGGCTCACTCAGGAATTTCAGCTGGGATTTGGACCCTACAGGACTTTCCTTGGGGAAACTTGTCACAGCGTGTTTGTGCTGACACAGGGTTTTAGAAACAGAGTAATTTATATTACTTTTTGCAAGGTAAAAAGCCTTTAGGAAAAGTAATAAATAAATAAATCTTCTTTGTGAGCAAATCCCACCACTGAAAAGAAAGCAAACATAAAACCCTCCTGTTGTTTTGAACTGATATCAATGGAATATTTTTGATAGCTTCTTCTTTCTTTTCAAGCTTCCACCTATTTGCAGGATTTTTGATATTTGTGGTTTCCTCGATGGGGAATTACTGACTTATACATGTTTTATTCCTGCCAAGCACCCTTATCCCAATCTACCCAATATTCAAACACTTTTCTCTACAGCTTTGAAGCGGTGGAGGGAATTTGTACCAGTATCATTATTGTACATTTCTATCTCACTTTTTAAAGTCTTCCTTTATTGCTTTCTTTTATCTAATGCCTTGCTGTTGAGCAGACAGGCAACAATACAAAGCCAAACACACTAGCCATTGAAAGTACCTCCCTCACCCTTCATCAGAATCTGTTTTGTTTCTTCTGCAGCTGTATCTTACACAAAGACACATTCATGAAATCAAACACAATTTTTGTTATTTTGAAGGCATGGAGAAAACAAGCAACAGGAGAAAAACGAGCAAAAAATCCAGAAGCAGAAATATCCTCTTTAATTGCTTTCATACTGAAATTAAATTATATTCTTCAAGCAAATGCTCGGGATGTCTAAATTAAATACTTGGGAAGTGATATGAGATGCAATGAAAACAAGGACTTTTTTTAATAGTTCTTATGAAAATACTTACGTGCAGTTTTACCTACTGTAACACCTACTGTGTTGGTAGATAAACTCAGAGGTTGAAATTAGTAGATATAAATCATTCTGACTTGTAAACACAATGGAAAATTGCAGGTTTAGTGTGTAAGTTGAGACCTGTTCTTAAATATAGACTCTTTTATTTTTCTAGAGGTGAAAAAGAAAGGTGGGAGAGAATAAGAAAAATTATTTATTTGCGTTGAACTGAAACAGCAATAATTCAGACTTGCTAGAAAAAATTGACATTTCCACATCTCTAAGTTTATTCTATGAAAGAAAATTCCTTCATTTGGGCATGGGTTAAGGTTTCCAACCTTGTAAGTACTTTAAAAAGCATTGCCATCTTTTTTTTTCTTTTTTTAATGTCAGCTGAAACGGTCAGAATTAATGCTCAGTGGATTTTCTGAAATAAGTGAATCTCGTACATAAATAAACTGCTTGGATCCAGCTCTACTCAAAATGGATATAAATTTGGTTTTTGCCTTGGTTTTATGCAGTACCATGCACAATGAATACAACACAATTCAGGCTCAGATTTTGAATGGAATCTCAGGCACATTTCCCATGTGTTAATTATTCCACTTGAAGCTATCCAGATTAAATAAATAGACATCAGTTTACATTCTGCCTAATAATTAATATGCAGATTTGAATTATCCTAAGAATCTGGGCCTTGAAAAGTCAGAATTAAATTGAACATCCTGCCTGAAATCTAACAGTTATACAATACCTTATATTCCTTAATACCCCATATTACAAATACAAACACAATTAACATCAATGCAGGTAATAACAATATCAAAACACAGTAGCAATGTATTGATATCCAGTTACCAAATTTCTTCTGAAGAGCTATTATTGATGTCTGGAAAACAGTAGAAAACAGAAGAGTTCCCAGGGAAACGTTGTTAAGGAATCATTGCTCTTACATGGTTATGTCACAAGCAAGCATATAGATAACAGCACTGATTTAAAAAACTATTAAGCAAGTCCTGAATCATAAGCACACTGCATGAACCCTGGTTAGGCAAAACCCTGTGTCTTGCCTGTTTTCTTTCATTCCATATTTTCATCCTGGACGGAAACAAAGACAATGTTCTCTCTCAGTTCTCCCAGTAAAACCTCCAGGAATCAAGTGTTTCAAGCTCAACAGAGACAATGAGAGTTTAGGGTTGTTGTAAGCAACCACAATAGGAAATTCATAGCTATGGTTTCAAGCACCACAGCAAGCATTTAAAAACTTCTCTAACAGTAAGCTAAGATTCACAAATCCATATCGCTTCAGTCTTAAGGGAAGTTCCGATGGCTCTGGTTCTGCAAGCAGCACTGTTATTAACAGCTGCTTGTTCACCTCAGTTTGTGAAGAAGGAAAGAGATCATTATTAATGTGTGAATTTATTTTATGTATGGTAACTAACTAGTTACAAAATAAAAAGTTAAAGAAATGAAGAGAGATAAAAGTCCTAAAATATAGTGTCTAGGTAATGTTATCCTCGTGGAACCAGGCTATGTGGTGGGAATGGCCTATAAATATTGATAGAAATAAATAAAACAATAGATAGTATTAAATAAATATAGTATAATGTCAATAAATTGGAAAGAGTAGGCTGGAAACAGCACACAAACTGTTTCCAAAATCAAGGAGAACTGATGTAAAGCTTGGAGGCAATGAAGTCGAAGAGAGGTTAATCTGATCATGCAGCAATCCTTATGACCTCTTTATGTTGATAGGATCATTCCTCTTAAGCCGAATTAAAACTTATGGAGGAATAAATATGCTAAATTGTGCCGTGATGAAAATGCTTATCAAATTATATATTGCTGAAAATAGCGATGCTGTGAAGGCTGCCCGTGAGCCAGCACTTGCCATCTCTGCAGCACTACGTGCTTCTGAAGGCAAGGTGCTGATTTTGAATAACCTGCTTCTGCAGGAATCTGTTGATTTGTGAGCATTGCTTCATTACTTCAGCAGTCTTCTCTCTTCTCCAGCATTTAGCAGACCACCATGAGGCACCTATTTTTTACATTTGATTTCAGTAAAGATAATGCTAATGAAGTATCAGCCAGCTTCCATTCATGACTGGTCTAATTTTAGCAGACTGAAATTAGTAAGATCTATTATATTTTTTGTATCACAATTCATACGCAGACCTGGATGTTTCAAGAAAAAATTAAACTAAGATGCCTATCATTTAACAGTTTGAAAGAAATCCGACAAATCCAGAATTTCTGATACAGATCATGGAAGCAGTATTTTGTGTAGTGTTTATAAACACCTAAATAAGGTTAAAAAGCTCAATCAATTTTCATACTTTGAATCATTTGAAAGTCTAAAGACATTTTTACAGGGACAGCAAATGAACTGAATAAAAGGGAAAATAGATTTAATGAAAATGCTTAAGAAAATAATTTTCTTTGATTTCAATGTATTACTGCTAACAACAGTCACTTCAAGCTTTTACCTCATTGCAATTGTGTCTTCCTTTGGATGCAAGTAATCAAATTGTCTCAGCATAATTTAATTCTTTTGGGCATAATAAGCTTAATGCTTTATATAGCAGTGCTAAACCTAACAACTGTACGGAGTCCTGTAAATGCGAAGAGCAATTCGTCATTGTATAAACCATCGTGCGCAATTACCCCAGTTTAGACAAAGCCATAAACTACTTCAGGCAAGATTTCAGAGGTGTCAGCACCTGGCATAACACAAAACTACTTGTGCAAGAGAACTTTCCACCCATATAAAAGTATATTTACAAAGCATGGATGCTTTTCTTTTCATTTTGAATGAGTCCGTATTATAGCTGACTATGTACCGCACTTTACACACACTAAATGCTCAGATGCAGTTTCAGAAATATTTTAATTAAAATGAATTATTAATTACTTGAAAATAATTGCCCTCAAATATTTCCTTACCCTCTTCCCAGCTGTGAAAATTTCTGAGTACTAAGGCTTTCTGGGAGCGAGATGGGGGAAGGAAGACACCTCATAGACTCTTTTTATTGTAATGCTGAAGGCTGTGTCTGTAGTTGATACGTGATATATAAAAATACAAAGCATCAGTAGGTCTGATTATCTTTCTTTTTAAAACCTGAGGTGATTTCTGAGCATATACAAAAATCTCCTATGGAAAAGAAGCCAACCTACTGTTTAAAATATACAAAAGTATTTTATATAAAATATATTTTTAAAGTCTTGCTTAACCATAAGGATCAATATTTGCATTGATATCATATCATTAAATAAGCTATTTCTTTTGGACTATAGCTACTATTATTAAGATACCTTCATAATATCTTTTATATCCAAATTTCTTTTCCTAAAAGGTTTTCCTAAATTTCCTTAAGTTGAGAGTCCCCTCTCCTCGACTACTATAAAAGATCAGTTCTGGCAGAACTATTTAAAATATCAGTTTAAAAAAACCCTTGCTTCTTGTGCTAGGTGTAGACATAGTATTCGGATTATTAGAAACAAAGGTACGATATGTATTCCAGTTCACCTTCTGTGGTATTTGCTGTTAGCTTTTTTTTTTTAATTAAAAAATGCCTTCAAAACCAAACCAAAACAAACCAAAAAAAACCAAAACAAACAAAACAAAGCTCATTTTCTTTGTCTTATGTAAGAGAAAATACCAGAGTCCTGAACAGACCTCAGCATTTCAGGACTTAGTGCCGTGATATATTCATATAATTTTGTGTGTGTGTGAATTATTCCGCACAAATGTGAAACTCATTTGTATGTTTGTCATGGTTATGCAACTTGCTGAACTGACATTTGAAAAATACTTGCAGCTCATACTGTCTCCAATTTTGGGGAAAACTTCTGGATTCCCACAAATCCCAAAAGAAGAAACCTATGGAGACCTTTTGATTTGCCTAGGTGGTGTGACCAACTTCAGCCACTTCTCTTCTCCAGACAAGACACCAGTCATCTCTCCTCTGTTGCTCTTGCAACAATTGGACACTAAATTTAATATACAGGGGAAACATTGAGCTTCAAGATGCTTCCAGGGAGAGAAGCAGAGAAACGGATCCGTCTTTTCATTATACACTTGGGGAGATACTGAATGAAGGCATGAACCAAAATATAGTCCCTAAGACCACTGTAAAGGTGTAAGGATAATGTAATGCATAAAAGTGTCAGCTTTCTTGAGGATTAAGGTAAAAGAAGCAAAGACTTGCGCCATAATGAAAAATTGCCACTTCATAGAGGCACTGTCGCACTTTAGTAGTCATGACAATACCTCTGTATTTCGTCTACATAGATTTTCATGTCATACAAGTGCTTCTGATTATTCTAAGACTTCAGTTTTCTTAACTGCCTAACTTAACAAAGAAGAGTGGAAATTTTTTTTTTAAATGGGACTATAAATAGTCATTCCTCTATTCAATTTGACACACGTGTTCACTCTATCATTTTTACAAAAACAAGGGAAACCAAACAAAGATTTGGGGGACAAAACGAAAAGAGGAAGAATAGTGAGGTAAAGTGCTCCCTGGACTTTGTCGGACTTCTTTATTCTCAGAATTTCTTTGTCTTTTTCACACAGAATCTACACAGAAACACACTTACAGTGCTGATGAGTCAACTCAGTTCAGGTTTACTTCCCTTTTGCCTTTAGCACAATAAAAATGGTAACAAGAATAGGAAAGATGTTGCAGTCTACTAGCTTCACAAGAAACTGAACCAATATTTAGTGTGTAAAAAATAAAAAGTTGACAGTGCACTTTTAAATTATAATTGTAGTTTTTTCTTAACTTTGAAAAGATCTGTACTATTTCTTCACAAGTGGTTCATGACAGCCTTTTTTTTTTTTAATTTTTTTGGTGCAGCAAGATGAAAAAGCTATTTAGAAAAAATGTGCAAAGATGGAAAATTAAGATCCAAAGCTGAGAATCAAACACTCTCTGGATTTGCACGCATTCAAATCCAGACATGAAAACATCTGTACATCTACTGTCTCTGACCTAAAAACTCACACCAAAAAACCTGGTGGGCTTTTTGGCTAAGGTCTGTCTGTATTTAATAATCTTTATTATAGGTTTGAGAATCTAAATAATTAACATTTTTTCTTTGCAGGAGATCTTCTTAAAGTTGTGAATGAAAACAGTACCTCCATTCAGGAATACTGACCATATACACACTTAGCTCTAAGAAAAAAAAAGAAACATTATAAAATAACCAAACACCTACATGTGGACTTACACTCCTAGATGGAGATGGATTTCAAAATACTCTCAGGAGTTTCTCCAGCAGATGAAATGTCTTGCTGAGCATGTCATTAACTTGTCCATCATGCCTGGGAATATGTAAAACGGAAAACATTATTTCTTTAGCCACCACCCAAGAGCATTCTGTATTTTCATAAGAAACAATACAAAGATCGGGTAAATTCTCTTCTTCTCATCTATGTCTAAAACAGTTAGATGTAGTTGACCGGCAGGACTGGCAGGGAGAATACTGGACAGCTGTAACCATCCCATTAGCACTGAGGAAGGTGGATCCTAGAGCAGAAGAGTCAGCATGTAAACTAAACAAACTTTATTTGATCATTTTATTTAGAAACAGAAAGGGCTGGTTATAGATTAGATTATGCAACTCTATGTTAATGCATTGCATCAGGTGAAAAATAAGATATCTATGATAACTCTACATAAATTTACAATAGGAAGAGTCTCCTATAAAATGAAAAATAGTAGTTTTGGCAACCTCTACCTTGATCCTTATTTTAGGGATTATTCAATGATTTACCCAACACAGGTGTGTAGGTACATCACCTATGGGATTTCTGTATGTGCTTTTCACTGAATGAATACTGTCAAATATGATATTCTGGCCTTTATTCCATCCTTCTTTGTTGTTCCTGTGACTGGAACAATGGGAGGGATGACCAGCTCCCCCACATCTTGCTGTAATCATCACTTCTCAAGAGAAAGCAGCTCCCTACAAATCAGACGTATTCACTCCTCAGGTGCTTTCCCACAAAATCCTTCAGATGGGAGGCTTAAAGTAAGCCCTTAAAGGGATCACACTGTGCTCCTGGGGAGTAGTTGCTTTTGTGTTCTCTTCTTTTTCTGAGAAAAGGATCAGCAAAACATCTGCTGTAGGATATGAAGTCGTTAGAAAAAAAGAGGCTTTTGAAAGGCCTAAAGAAGAATGAGGTAGAAGATCAATCCTAGAAAATTGATATGCAGTATTAATATTCTACTTGAATGTAGTTTTGTAAACTACCAAAGATACTTACGTCATATCTACCATTACTGCGTATAAAAATATAATAAGCTTACTGCAAAGAAGACAGTAAAAATTCTAGCATTTACAGTTGTTTGTGAAACCTTAAATCTTCCTTCTTATGTAATTCTTGAGAGATCAGAATAAACATGGAGTGCTATGGAATAAGGTCACCCATGGTCAAGTATTTGAAGGCAGTATCCTAATAATTATATACAAATGCAGCAAAATGCTACTGTTATCTTTTCCTGCACTATAGAGTTTGTCCTCTAAACTCAATAGTGTGTAGCATTTCACACTAAGCAGTCCTATCTTCATATTTTTCACTTGTATGACTTATAATGTGGAGGACAGCCCTCAAGATGTCGGCTGTAAGACACCTTGGCTGTGGAGAAAATTTGCAACTGTGCTGTAGTTTTATGCATTTTTCATCTTCTGACATAAAATGTCAAAGGCCCTGATAGGGTAGCCAAGAAAGTAATTTTCATGAACTGTATCTACATTATCATATATGTTTAAATAATATCTGGGGAAAAAAAACAATAAAGGTATCTTGTTTAGGATGTAAAAGCAGCTGTTGAAATGTAGGTCTCATATATTATGAAAGTAACACTCTGGCTCCGCAGCAAGTTCTGGGTCCCACAATTACCTTCTACTACTAAAGTCTGGTTGTTCAGCCTTAGAAATTCCAGGAAAAATATGAGAAAGGGATTGAGAAAGGGACTGAGAATTTTTTGACAGTTTTGTGACAGTAGTCACTGATGCCTGGACTGTTTCCAGTAACAACAGCCTTGAGGTAACAGCACAATCAGCAGCTATGAAGTCCAAAAATTAGAAATTAGTTTGGCGTACAAATCAGTTATTTTGAGGAAAGGAGCCAACCTAAGAGCACTTCATGCATCTGGCATCTGGTGAATAGCTGCTCTGTACAGCATGGAAGGATATCGTAGGAAAAGATTTGAAACAAACTGGAAACAAGTAGCCTAAAACAAGACTTCTGGGGACTGAGAAAAATTCTGTGTTGATAACAACACAGAAAAGATAAAATATGAGGCTCCTGGGAAAAGGGTGAACCACAAAATAGGCATGACTGAATATAATCCTAAGTATCATTTTCCAAAGCCTTAGTTTGCAGATAAGCCAAAAGCACATTTCTCTTAGAAATGAAAACAACTGAGATTATTAATATATTATTTATTACATGATGAGTAAAAAATGTGTTTTTTTCATTTTCTAGAAATACTAATATTAATCTGTCAGTTCTTATAATAGGCCATTTTCAATGTGAGTGAGAAACATGGAGCTGGGATCTACAATATTAAAGTGGCTCTGAATAATGATTTGATACAGGGCTTTGTCTAGTGTTAGATGAAAGAAGGCTGTGAATAAAGTAATATTCTTTAAGCCCTAATGGGACTAAGGCAGCAACATGATTCAATTTCATTATTCTTTCCAATAAGAAGCTGAAAGCGTTTGTTTTTCCCTGCCATAATAGAATCACTCTTTTCTAAGCATTTTTAATTTTGATGGTATATCCAATATAACATTGTGTGGATCATTTTAAAGGCAGTTATGTTTGATTATTGTCCTCTCTTTGTTTATTATGTTCCTACTGTTATTTTAAATAAAAGGATCTCTGCAATTCTAAGCCGAACGGATTCAAAAGCTGTAATTAACAAACTCTAGACATGGGCGACTCTAAATGTATACAAATACAAAAAAAGTCTTGAGCCAAATCTGAGCATGATGAGTAAATTATTTTAAGAACCATTACTTAAGTATCATCAGCAATGCCAGGAGCAAATTATAAATTGGAAACATGACTTTATATTTTCCGAGCTGCAGGCACTGAAAATTTGCACAGCCTGATCTGCTTGTGCGCTCTCAAATCTCTGTCAGAGAACCTTTGACCTCAGGCATGTGACTAGGCCTACAGTTCTGTTTTGTAAGTCCTGTGGCCACACTGGGTTTAGGTTGCTTCTGCCACCACACTCTAAGAGGGGATGCACCTAAAAGAGTCTGCAAGGCTCCCGTGACCTTTAGCAGGAGCAAGTTCTCTACCCTCTTTCATTCCAGGTCTTTCTTCAGCTCAGCCTCTGATTTTGGTATTAGTCTTTTAACCAAATCATCACCCATTTTCTTGACTGGTGAGCTCATCATGAAAATGTCTGCTTCACTCATCGGTGAGCTATGAGCATTAGCACATCAACATTGCTCTGCATTTTTGCACTGTTTAGGTGCTAATGTTCATCTCAGAAATCCACCTATCTGCCAAAAAGAGAAGGTGTTATTTCTATTTTGTCAGATCACAACTCAGTGGTTTCACATAAACAAGAAATAAAAAATCAAAACAGAATGGCAATGTGGGAGACAGTCTTGTTCAGGCATTTCCCAAATCCACAGCTTCTGTACAGGTTGAAGGAATTCAAAGATCTCTCTGAAGTGCAAACATTTTCTAGTGGCAAAGAAATAAGGAATTTTGCCTTGGGACATTGCAGTATAAAGGGCCAGGTCAAAAGATTCAAAGAGCAGAGCTTTTTGCTACTTTCAAGTTGTCAGGTTTTGTTTGTGCTAAAAGGCACTGTGGTCCCCGGTGAAAGGTAAGAGGCTGTTTAGACCTCACAGAGAAAAGAAACTACCCTTCACAAAGGTTTATGAGATGTTTCCTTCAGTCAGAATCCTTCATAGTCCAGAGACCTTGTTTACCTGCCCTAGCTCCCAGGGCAGCTCCTTGTGCTGGGGACTCCACTGGCTTCCTGAGGAGGAAAGTCAGACCTCTCCCTTCGTATGCCACAAACCCATCTAAGTGTTGAGAGAATTCTTCCTTCACCTCTCCAATTACTCCCAATTTTGCCAGACTTGATAAGTAAGAGCAGCATCTGTTTCTAAAGTTTCCTTCTTTAAAACAATGTTTAAAAAAAACAGTTTTGGGGGGCAGGGTGGTTATTATTGTTACGTAAAAATTTATACTTGAGTGGATGTATAGTGAGCAGAAATTGTTAATCTTTTAAGGCAGATTTGCATTCAGTGAGCGCATGTTTACACTGAGGTCTGCTGTATTGCAGCAAAGCACTTTTGTTTCGGTGTTGACATTTCAGTTTGACATCCTTGGTAGGCTCTAAAATGTCTCTAAAGGGGTGGCTGACACCACCTCCCCTCCTTTCCTTTTTATACACCCCTGCCACTGCACAGTGTACATTTGGCTGGATATATTTCAAACCAAAGCAGCCTAGTAATGCTTCAAGTGTTTACTCTTGTGTTCTGCTCATTTAGACAGGGTCGTTGTCTCTTTTTCTAATTTAGACAGGGGTTGTTCCCTTACCATTTTTGGCAGAGTTAAATACTCAGGTACATCAGCCAGGAAGTGAAAACTTCTGCCATTTCTTGACATTTATACTACAGAGATGTTAAACCACTTGATAGACAAGACCTTTCTATATTTGTTAATCAGATAAAATGACGGAAATCCAACCACAACTGAAGAGTCATATTTTTATTCTAATACCAGGTATTCACTGATACAACCAAATAGTGAAATATAGATCTGAAATTACATCAATTGCTTCTGAAGGTGACAAAATCTTCAGTGTAATTTCTCCTCCCACTATATTTTTCTGTAGTCCTCTATTTTAAGAGGCTTTTAGTCTCCGTATAGAGACACTAATGAATCATTTTCCTTCCCAACTAGCCCCATTTCTACAAAAAAAAAAAAGGAAAAATATTTTAAAATTGAAAAACTGGAGTGTTAGTTGTCATGTTGCCATGATTTAACCCCAGCCAGCAACTGAGTACCATGCAGCTGTTTGCTCACCAGCCCCCCACCCATGGTGGGATGGGAAGGAGAATCAGAAAAAAGGTGATACCTGTGGGTTGAGAACAGAACAGTTTAATAATTGAAATAGAAGAGAATAGAATAGAATAGAATAGAATAGAATAGAATAGAATAGAATAGAATAGAATAGAATAGTAATAATAGTCGTGGAACGGGAGACAACAATTAGAGAGAGAAATAAAACCCAAGGAAGATAAGTGATGCACAACACAATTGCTCACCACTTGCTGACCAATGCCCAGCTCATCCCTGAGCAGCTATCAGCCCCTCTGAGCCAACTCCCCCCAGTTTATGTACTGGGAATGATGTTCTGTGGTATAGGACATCCCTTTGGCTGGTTTGAGCCAGCTGTCCTGGCTATGGTCCCTCCCAGCTTCTTGTGCACATGCTTAACAGCAGGGCATGAGACACTGAAAGGCCTCGACTAAGGGCAAGCATTATTTAGCAACAGCTAAATATGAGTGTGTTATCAACATTATCCTCATACTGAATGAAAAAAGCATAACACAGTAGTACCAGTTACTCAGAAGAAAATTAACTCTATCCCAGCTAAAACCAGGACAAGTTTGTACAAAAATGAGAAGCAAACAAAAAACATGACTTCTCGAAATGTCACCAGTGACATAAGTTCCATAAAGGGCTTTGAATCAGGTCACAGTTGTATACAGACACAGGGTACGTTGTGCTGATCAGACTGTCAGTTCCCTGTCCAAGGAAGCCTCCCTCTTAAGAGCATCTGATCACTTCCATGCAAGAGCAATCCCATTGAGGTAAGAGGAATATATGATTGTCAAGCTTAGCTCAGCTTACTAAAATGTCAGAGAACAGGGGAACACCCACTTTCACTCCATGACTGCTTTCTTCAAGCATCTCAAATCAAAAGCATTCCTTTAGTGATGGCTAATATCAAGAAAACATATAGGATACGCCTACAAACTGTGCAAAATTGAGCTCCATTTCTAACTGAAAAAAAAAGAAACGCAAAGAATAGCAGTTAGAGAAAATTACGGTAAAACACCACTGAGGAAAGTAATAACCAATGATGAAATAGTATTTCTTAGAATCACAGCTGAGTACTTCAGTCTTTGAATACCATGCTGCTTATCAAACATAATGCATATTTCTGCTTTTCATAGTAGGAAGCAGCCAAAGGAAAAAAATTGGTCTAGAAGGAGATAAAACATCTGTTACGTTAACTACTTAGCTGTGGGAATACATTTTCACATGTTTTAAAGAACCAGCCAGGGTATATGAGCAGTTTAGTATGCCATATTCTCTACAATCTATAATGCAGTTTAATTTTAATAACTAAGAAATGAGGTTGAGCTCTTCTATGGAAAAGTGAGCATAATATATGTAACACTGATGTTAAAAACTTATTTAAATGAGTAAAGGACTATTTTCAGATACTTTATTTTTCTCTATCTTCTTGTTAAAGAAGTGTAACTTTTTCCCCTGTTGCAAAACATTATCATGATATTGCAGAAAAATTATTTTCAATTGTTTTTTATATGATATATTTAGCATGGAGAGCATGTACACCTGAGGCATTCAGGGTGGGAGGGATTGTGAAGATCTGTGAAATTTCTGTTAAGTGTGTGAGGCTGAAGAAACAAGAAAAAGAGAAGGCTGAGTATGAAATTACCTATATAAGCTCACTGGATGAGTACTTATTTATCTTTCAGTACATTTATCTTATTTATTATCTTATTTATCTAGAGTGATGTATGTGGCAAATATTGCAGCATTATCTCTCTGGTCTTGATAATTGCAGTGGATTTGCTTGGGATACCTAACAAAGCAGACGAAGTGCTGGTCTTAGTGTCTACCGAGCAATAGTTATACATAGAAAATTTTATAATGGGCTGGGAACTAGAACACTACTTTTTGTTCCTGAGAATTCACACAGGCTTGATCACATGAAGAGTTTGAAGGGGGCCACTTAAATAAGAGGATGGATTTCATAGAGATCTGCTTTTGTATTTTTTAAACTTAGAAAAGGTATAGCCACAGCAGAAGAGTGGATTTCTACATGACTGACTGTTACTGCCTGAGACTGTCACAATCTCCTGTAGACAGCTCATCTTGCTATTGTCTTTATTCAGGGCTGCAGAGAGGTATTTTATCCTTAGAGATGGCTAGGAAATGGTTAAGCATTTTCTAGTGCGGTTTTCTTGGCAGGAAGATGAAGGTCTTAAAAAAAAATTTAGTTTTTCCTGTCTTTCTTTTCACTTTCACTATGCAAGAAGATTTTTATATGCCGTTTGATTAAATAAGGTTTGATTAAATAAGATTTAATTAAACTGAACAGCTTAACAGCTCTTTAACAATTTAAATAGCTACAGCGAATAAAGGTATATAATTCCAGAAAAGTCAGATAGATTTTCTTAGACTATAACCACTTCAGAGAAGCAAATCTTTTCCTCCCCTCATTACCAGCCTGCATATCTGGTGCTTTCCCTACTGCAGGTAAACAGATCATCAAAGCCGCAACACTCAGGTTTCATTGGAACAAATTATAATCTGAAAGCAATTTATTATGCTTTCTACCCTCCCACGTGATACCCATTTATATCTGTGTCTTTAAAATAAATTATCAATTATTTAGAGGAAGCAATGGATGGCCCCAAGGACTGTATGTGTATGTAGAATCATAAAATACCAGGCTGGAAGGTGACCTCATGGGTCATCAGGTCCAACCTTTCTCGGCAAAAAGAAACCTGCGGGTAAGAAGTGCTACGGTCACACTGGAATTCTGTAATGGCTTTCTGGCTTTCTCTGTGCTACAGGAAAAACCCTCTGCAGCACCACTGCAGTCAGGACTTCCAGCAGGGTTAGTGTACTCCAGCAGTACCTCTTGACCATGATGAGAGCTGGAGGTCCATCTTTATCTATAAAAGAGGTGTTACAGAAAAGGGTGGTACACACTCCTACACCGTGTTTGCACATTTTGTGGATGAATGCAGTGCTCATTCTTCTCTGTTCATACACATATGACAGCTGACATGACAGCTAAAAAAACATAGAAGAAAACATTTTACCTGTGGGTCTGTCAGTGTTGTTCTGTACTGTTTATGCACTGAAAACAGAAGTAAATATAACCTGTTTCTTACTTTATAGCAAGTTTTAGACAAATTTTTTTCTGGCAACTCAAAATTAGTACTGAAGTAGAGAATAAAAGCATTCTGGAGTTATTTCTGATTCATCCAAAAGTCTGGCAAAGCCCTTAACTGAAAAAATAATAGAAGATTTTTGAGCAACTGATGAAATTAAATATTGTGACACAAAAAAGAAAGCCATAAGTTTTGTCTTTTTAGACTTCTTCCTCATCTAACTGCTAAAAATGCTAAACAGTGTATTAATGATTTCATTACATATGTTTCCCCTAAGTGCAAACATTTGAAGTGGCTGAAGATATGCAAATATCCAATGATCCAATTAAGGCAGCCAGAACTTCAAAAACCTCACAGGTTTCCTGACCATTACAAAATATTAGCTTTTATTAGAGACACAGTTTAGTGGTGGACTTGGTGGTGCTGGGTTAACAGCTGGGCACAATGATCTTAAAGATCTTTTTCAGTCTAAGTGATTCTTGGTTTATATGAGAATTCTCACAGCAAAACTTTCTAGAATTCCAGTTTCCTGCCATATTACAATACACAATGACAGCATCGTCTTGGCCACAGAGGGATTCCAGGAAGCCCATCTGTATTCGCCACTCTGTACTGTGAACATAATGGCGTTCTCCAGAAGGGGAGTATTGAACCTTAGTACCAATTGTAACTGTTTGCAAAGGAATGATTGATTTTTCTGTATGTACAGAGCAAGGAAGAGCTGTTTCTGTATCTTTCCAGGTGACTTGGGTGCACTTCCAGGCCATCTGCAAGTGGTGCAGACCTGAGCTGCTTTGAGATGGGAAATATGAGGTATGTCTCCAATTTGGTGAGATAGCGGTCTTATTTTTTTTCTGAGAGAATTGCTTAAGCCATCAAGTACAGGGGATGGTAAGGTGGCTACGTGATAGATATCATGGACATGTAACAGAAAGGCTGGGGGTCTTCTGCTCCTTCTGGGAGCTGTCCCCAGCTGAGAAAGGCAGCAGAGAAGCATAGGGATGCAAAAGTGTGGATTTGCAGTCTAGATATAGGAACTCTATCTGGAATCTTGAGAGATGCCACCAGCAGTAGGGAGCTCCTGTCAATGAGTACTCATGTTGTAACACGATAGACAGTTGCCACAGCAGCCTGATAAACTGCAACTGGATAAGAAAACCTCTCTGCTCTTAGGACTTAAAACTGAATTTCCAGTTGAAAAAGTGTTTCTTGGTATTGTAAGAAGGCTTTGCTCTGCATAATATGATGAAATGATTAGATTTTATGGAATATTAGTTTTTCATTATAAAATGTTAAATTATAGAAATAGTCTTCCCTGCAATGAGATTAATGTATGCATCTACAACCTGGAAATGATGCAAATCACATACATGTAAACATCACATAAGACCTTTCTTTCTAAATAGAAAAAATATTTGATTGTATTATTAGGGGATAATATGCCAAGAGTGCAACTGCGAGAATGGGGTTGTTGCTCGTCTTGTGACCAGTCTGTTCTTACTGGAGAAAGTTATAAAGAATACATATTTCAGTCACACACCACAAACTATCTACATTTCAGCAGATGTTTTCTCACAGCAGAAATTTTGGAAACAAAAACTCAGTCTTCCTAACCACAAGACATGAATCACACTACCGTAGCATGGAAACCAAGATGATGCATATTCAAAAATAACAAATAAAATCAAAGATAGCAGTCTATTATGATAGCTATAATTCTTAAGAATTTCTACTGGAAACCTTGTTTGCTTTATGAACAAATTAAATTCTATAGTTTGCTTATGAATGAGACAGATTAAATTCTTCTATCTCTGAATAGTTTTAGTTTATATTTAGTCTCTTACTTTAAATTATGTCTCACTGCTTTTTATGGACATGAGAGGCTACTTGCACTTAAATTTTACAAGAATTAAGCGTAGAATTGATTTTCATTTCTTGAATCCTTCCATCACTTTTTTTTTGCCATACCATGCTCTAGATTCTCATTCTTTCATTCCTGTAGAACTACAGTTTCATCATTCCAGGACTGAGAAGTCGTGACCTGCTTCTATTCTGACCATCAGGTGCCTGAGAATTAAAAAAATAATAATTAAAAAATCTGGGTTTCTGGGTATCTTTACTTTTACATAAGTAAAAGTTGCATCCCAGCTGCTACTTCTGCAAATGGATGTAACCTTGCAGGGAGATGCCTAACCCAGGTCTAACCCAGCTGTGTCTGCTCTGCACTATGACACGAACAGCAAAGGCAGCATCAGTATCAGTGCAGTGTGGTTTGCTGTGAGACGCAGGATCAGCCTTTGCTGTGCTGTGGCTTTCCCAGCAGATGCAGAGCTGGCTCCAGTACAGGACTCTGCTGGGGGCACTGCACCTCACTCTAAAAGTTCTCCACTTCCTTTGTTCTTGCACTGTGTTCAACATTTCCCTTTCTTCTCCTTCACTGATACGCTTATCCTGCTGCCCTTGAACACACAGTACTTTTTCACAATACTCCTAGTAGTTACTCAATATTAGTGTTGTTTTAATGTCGTCATACAGTCTGTGTTGTAAACGTGGCATAGATGGGTGAGGAGAGAGGAGAGAGACAAGGCGCTCAAGGGAGATGAGTCTCAAACATAAGCGTAAGTTTGGTGTGCCTTGTCTTCATGAAGGAGTTGTAAACCTGACCTACTTGAGGTTATCATATTGCCTCCCACAGGCAACTAAACCCTAACACGTCTGAATGTCCTACAGACATTTGTATAAGGCTGGAAAAGACAGATCAGCCTGTCACGGAAAGTAAATGTATAGACGTAAAAACGGCCCAAATATATGCATTTTGTTGGCAGTTAGACAAGATTCATGCAAATAAAATTCATTCACCCTATCAGAATTATTAGGAAAAGCTCTGCACTGGATCTATAGTTTGATCTCATCACAAATTTTGAGATTTTGGCCTATGAAATAAAGGGCAGTTTGGCAGAATGAAGAACATGTTTACCCCCCTTTTCCCAGCTCTTCTTAAGCAACTTTGAATTATCGTGCTTTTAAAGACTCTGAATGACATAATAAGTTTGTATGTATTTAACAAAATCCTAATTGAAATTTTAAAAATTACATTAATACTACTATCCATGATTGTTCTTCCATACTGCAGGGCAGAAACCAAGCAAATAAATAAAACTGAATGCAACAGAACTCTGCCTTCAGCTAAAGCTGAAATTATTAATGCATGCAGACAGGTCAAATACTGTTGTGGTTTCACATCAGTTTCTTCTGTTTTACTTCCAGATTTTTGAGAGCTTCCCTTAGGTAAGGAAGACATCTGTTTATGTCTGAAAACAATAGATATGCTCAAGCTGGAATGTGGAGGAGGTTTCTCTGCACAAAACAAGCACAGCACTCTCCTGGCAGGCTTGCCAGAGGGCACAACATAACTAAGAATATGAACTGCTCCACTTACCATCTCTATACAAACACAAGGTTTTTCTCCAAACATACCCTTGATGATACCAGAGAATGCATCTGAAGCTACCACTGGAATATTCACATTTATTTCCTGACACTGGGATAAACCTCTCCATCCAACTCACAAAAGTGGGTTACTTCCTGCCTAGTATCATTCAGATTATTACAGTGCAAAAAACCAATAATAATAAAGAGGCAATGTGCCGTATCAGCAATAAACTTATGCATGAACAGAGTAAAATACTGGCCAACCTACAGTAAGAGAGCTTTTGTCCTCATTTTCCATGAAATTAGTGTTTAGCCTTAAATGACTACAATTATTCATGCAATTAAAAATGTAGTCTATAGAAATGAAATCAGGTCTACATTACCTTTTTTTTTAAATTTGGCTAAATTTTAAGGAATCAATCATTAAAAAGTTAAATTTACACTATTAGTTTGAGTTCAGTTAGAGATAAGGCCTTGGCAATGATATCTCCTTCAAGCTATGGTGAGAATAGAAAAACACATTTCCAGTGCATTCGTTAAGTTAACATATTCTATAATTAATAAGGAATCATGAGTCACTTTCTGGGAACAGCATTAAAGGAGCTTCAGGATATAGTATTTGAAGAAAGAGAATTCAGGAAGTCCTGTGATAGTGTGGAACTGCATTTCTTAATCATCTAGAAAAGTGATTTTAAGGGGAGGGGAATTGGTGATTTCTTTTAGTAAAAATGAATCCCAGAAGTAAGTGCTGGAATCTGACAATCAAAATGAAACCTCACCAAATTATACAAGTAGCTAGCAATATAGTTCTGAGACATAAGGACACCACAGGTTTCTGGCAAGTGTTTTCTCAAGAAAACTTGGAGCAGTTAGACAAGATATAAAGCACAGAGCTATTAGACTGTTTCCTCTTTTTTACCATTGAAGACTTAACAGTTTAGCAGATGATTCTGGTAGGAAAATTACCACTTTTCTATTCATGCAGGTTTCAATGCATATTGGCATATGTTTGCATGCGTTTACATATGCTTTTCTTTAAGATTTCAAATAACACAGTTGTTGAGAAACCAACAGTGAATAGAATTCATTTCAATTCATATGCTTATTTCAGAGGCAGCTTCAGCAAAAGGTTGGGGTAGTGGTCTCTGCTTCCAGAAATGGTTTTGGTTTCTTTCAGTGATGATCTAATATGAATGCATATATCAACATGATCTAATATAAGTGCATCCATGGCATTTTAGTTGTATCCCTTAGCAGGTGTATTGGTTCTGGCTGGAATGGAGTTAATTTTCCCACAGTAGCCCTCACAGTGCTGTGCTCTGCATTGGCAGCTGGAAAGGTGTTGATAACACACCGGTGTTTGCACTACTGATGAGCAGGGCTCACACAGCATCAGCTCTGTCTTTCCAACATTTCCCCTTCACCAGCAGGTTTGTGGTGGGCAAGATCTTGGGAGACAGTACAGCCAGGACAGCTGACCCAAACTAATCAAAGGGATACTCTGTAATATTCCATACCATGTGTCTTCTCAGCAATAGAAGCTAAAAGAAAAGAGGAGGGGGGTGGGAGAGTTGGGTCAGGGGTGATTTGTTATTTACATAATTTTTCTTCCAGAGCAACTACTATGTGTACTGAAGCCCTGCTTCCTGCAAAGCGGCAAGACATCAACTTCTGATGGGAAGCAGAAAATAAAATATTTTTGTTTCCTGTGTTTCTGCATGCATGACCTTTGCTTTTGCTTTATTAAATTGCACTTATCTTGACCCATGAGTTTTTTCCAACTTATTTTCTCCCTTACCCTGTCCAAATGAGGAGGGGAGTGATAGAGCAGCTCGATGGGCAACTGGCATCCAGCCAAGATCAACCCACCACTGCAGGGTGCTCCAACCCCCAGAATAGGTTCTTTTTTGTCTGTTTTCCTTTCTACCCCATGACAACTCTGTTCTCAGCAGCACAGATGCATCAGCTTCCACTGCCAGAGCAGCATCTCATTCAGGCTTCTACTCAGACCTGTGGTTAGGACACAGGTACTGGAGAGCCCAGGTTCAATTGTCTCCAGTTTGAAGAGTCCAGTGCTACCCACTTCCTATGACAGTATCAACCTTCATCAGACTTAGCTTCGTATCGTACTTCTCAGATTTTCCTGCAAGACTTTGATAGAGCAGCTCTCTCCAGGACTACCACTGTGAGCAAATGTTCTCGGATGCTGAAAATGCTGGTCAGAGGGGGGAAGATCTGACAGTTCTGAAACATTTAATCTACAATGTCATATTCAGTCTGACAGTCCCTCAAATGGATGAAGTAAAATTAAAGTTATCAGATCTTCTTTTCAGCATCATTCAGACAGATTCTTCTCTACTTTATTATGAAATGATAAGAAGGCTAGTCCTGCTTGTATTGAGGAAGAGGAACCAGATCCTATGCCATAATTTCACGCTTCTCTAATTTACTTCAAAAGAAAGGAAAAGCCAAATACTATGTTCTGTTCCTTCTTCCCCTGCTAAATTACAATTCTTCCCTGAGACTTCATCTACCAGAAAGTTAATAGCAACAATAGTACATTTAATAAATAGTACTTTTTATAAATAAAAACTAAAGAATTTTATAAAATAAAGCAGAAACTTTAAAGGTAAATACAAAGGAGGCATAACTTATCTTCTCATCTTCCTTTTACATTCTGCTTTTTTTAAAAGTCTTTCTTCCTGAAATTGTTATCTGTCTCTGTCTCACATTCCAACTCTATTACACAAAAACTCTTACTAAGCCTTTTTTTTCCTCTAGTAATCTTTTTTCCACCCTCTAGCAGAAAGATGAAAGACAGGTAATTTGTCTGCAGAGTCTCCAGATTGATGAGAAGCAAGAGACTCCGTGCACAGAGGAAGTTCTAACACGACTAAAGAAAATATCCCTGAAATCTGTTTCTCAGTGACACAATTATTATTTGGAACAAGACATTGATCAGGGCATACGTTTTAGGTATTGCAATGAGAAAGTAACACTCTGTATTTCACATTGAAGGAGAATTCTTCCACTGAAGGCAAAAAAAAAATAAATAATTTACTTGGGAGTAAGAACCAAGAAACTATGATCAGATCTTTACAATCTTCCGGAATAGTGGTACTCAATCATCATCTTTAAGAGGAAGTTTATTAATGTTTTTTGTTTTCATTAGCTATTTTGTAATTACATTCTTTGTAATATTTGAAACATTTGTTCTTAAAGAGATAAGAATTTGCTTTCTGAAAGCTAGACACATCCACACAGTGCTTTGTTGAGCCTTTTACAAAGTTTGAGGTGGGAGTTGCAATAGACACATCTGTGCTTTTGTCTTTTGATAGTTTCAGCACAAAGTGTGGAAATAACTGAAGTCAGAATGCTCCTGCAGGTAAAGTAAATAGGTCCTGACATGACCAACAGAAACAGACAACCCAAATTACTTTCAGAATGATGCTTTTTGTCTAAAATAAGTAGTCCACCTGCTTCTTTTTTTTTTCTGTTGTTTTAAGACTGACTCTTCATTTGAAGAGAAGGTTTCTTTCCTGAAGGGGAAATATAAAGAATGGGAACTGATCTCAAAAGACAACAAGCTTTACAAATGTATCCAAGAGGCACAAGTACACATTGTCTTGGGGGGAAATTTAAAAAAAAAAAAAGTAAAAATAAGAATAAGTTATCTACAGATGCTTCTAAATTTTCATCAATGACAATCTCTCCGTAGGAGTTGACATTAATGCCCCCCATAACAAATCCCCAAACCCCTCAAACTTAAGAAAAATTCTTTCTTGTTCCTCCCCTTTCTTTCATATCTCAGAAAGGAACCTGAGGTATAACACAACAGGTAGTTAAAGAGAAAACTAGTAGAAACTAAAGTTCACCATTTCACTATGCAAACCAGTCTAAGACTTTCAGGGAAGCTCCTGGCAAAGCCCAGGATGTTTCCACTGGCAGTTGAGTGCAGGCACTGGCAGGCACCAGCTGCTGCCCACCATTTTTTGCCTTTGTGCTCTATTACTCCAGTGACAAACAGTCAGTGCAGGTAATTCTGTCCACACTAAACCCTTTTCACAGATTAATTTAAGGCCTAAATAACTCTGCTTATTCTGCTTCGCATGATTGCAGGAAATGTCATTCCTCCTTTTTTTTTTTTCAGTAATTTTTTTAATCTCTGCATTCCAGGCAACATAACATCTGAACAGTGTAATCAACAGATGAGTTCTTCGGGATCTCCTCTATGCCTTACCACAGCTGTCCTTCCAGCCAAATCTCCTTCTCCAGTCTCTATTCTTTCCCTCTAACCTCCCACTGCTGCCACTACGCTCTACAGTTGTTCAAAGGCGCAGTGGAGAGTTATGGAAGTGCAGCTCAAGGGCTATATTTACCACGTAATACTAATGTTTATTAGCTATAAGTCCCATGGCGGGTATATGAAATACAGTTGTGTCAGACACCACAACTTTTCAAAACATAAGCGTTCTTCAAAAAGTTTGGGCTGAACATATTTTCTTCATTCTTTCTCCAGTTAATACTAAAAAAATGAAGATAAGGCAGATTACCTCTTCTTTGCTTTACTACATGAGTGATATGAAACAGCCTTTGCCCGCCAAAATCTACTATCAAGCATTTAAAAGATGAGAGTAAATGCTCACAAGTGCAATATAACACTGACAGAATTGCACCGGGTTTCTCTTCTTTATGTATGTCACAGTCTAAAGGCTCTCCTGAAAATACCTCTATTGCCTCTGCTGCCTTGCAGTACTTTATCAATGCTGGTGTAAATACTATGTGTCTATCTCTCATCTGGTCATTAATCGCACTAATTAAAACAGCTTCAAAATGAGTATTTAAGGATCATTCTGTAAAATATGTAGCTCCGTGGATTCAGATGAAGACTCTTAGTTTAAAAGTTTGCACGTCGACCTTGAAGGAAAGTAGAAAGAATAAGAAGGAAGAAACTCTTCTGCAGGTGAGCTTCTCTATCATCAAGTCAGTATTTTTCAACCCAGAAGGACTCTCTGAATGCACTTCTTCAATAAGCCATAGATAATGCACAGCAAACAAGCTAACACCCCGTGCAGAGTTTTGTGAAAATTCATGCAATGAGATGATCATATGCATTATAACATGTTCCTGACTCATTGCTAGTACAGGAGAAAATAGTTTGCCCTCAGGGACAATAATAGCTTATCTCATTTGCAAAGAGAAAGAATAATAACCATGAAGTCATAGCAAATTATCTCCACCTGTGACACTGATGAAATTCTGAGATGGATCTGGCCAGGTGAAACTGTAAGGTTGAAACTGTAAAATAAAAACATCTGTCTGGAAAAGGTTGTGCATTGAGGCACAGGACTTTCTTTGAAGAAGATAAACAAATGGGTGATGTCCAGTTATGTTTCCTGTAGAGAAATATAATAAGTCAAATAAACACAGTATATTTTGTAGCTGGAGGGGAGGGTGGGGTTTTGTGTGGGGAGGTGAGAAGACAAGAAAGAGACATCTTCTGTCTGAGTCTGGCATCTATGAGAAACAAGAAGTTCCTTTCCAGAATAAGTTTCTCTTCTTAATAACTTCCTAAACTCCCAAGGTATATTTTTTATTTTGCTCCTTAACTAAGGAAGTAGAAGCCAAAAATTGAGAAAAATAATTGCTCAACATCACAAAGGAGAGACTATGTCTGGTTTAGAGAGAAGTTAGATCAGTCTGAGAAAGCAGAAACTTCATATTTGTGAAATTTAAATGTCAGTATAAGCACTTACTATATTTGAAAACATGTAGACGCTGAATACAGATGTTTGGGTTTGTTTATTGAAACGTACAGAATTTTTCTCACCATTGATCTGGAGTCAGAGCAACCTTACTTCGGTGTGGATCGAGGCAACCATGGGCTCCCCAGCTTGGTTCAGATGGACTACAAGCATGTTGAGATAGATGGTGCCAATCACTCCCGCTAACTCCGTGCAGTTTCAGGAGTTATCTTTATGAGAAATCACTCTTCTAACTCACAGCCAAAGTTTTGTGCTGTCTTGTTACAGTTTTACTTACCTGTGGTAAATTTATCTGTGGTGGTGGGGACTCCACCAACCCAGGTCCTCCATTTCCTCTACAGTCACTGGACAGAGGGAGAAATATTTGGAGACTAGGAAAGGAAAATCCAGTCCATTTACCATAGATTGTTTCCATCTCTTTGGATCCACAGGCAATTCATAAAATCTTCTGCAGTTAATTTTGGATAGAAATCTAGTTCTTCTACTGAGGGAATAAGGGACTGAAAAAAATGTTAGAAAAATCAATCTTTTCATGGGTCAACTGACCTAGCTTTCTTTTGACACAAGCCTAAGTCTATCTTCTAATATGACTCAGTAAATGTGAAATAGTTCTTAGACCTCAAATACTTTGGATCATCTGGGGTACTGCTACTGATAGAAATAAAGACAGAGGCTACAGCATAAACATGCATTATTTTTTTTACCAGGGTTCTGCTCTATGAAGATTTAGTAGATAACTGTAACACACGAAAGAATTACGTGCATTTGGGAGAACTAAGCTCAGCAGTCCATGAAAAGCACCCAGTGAAGCTGCATTGATGTAATCTCTGGAGTGGCTGAAGCCTATGAGAATTGTAAAGCTACACTGAATACCTGGTGGTATATATTAGGAACCAGGGAAAATATAATCAGTTGACCACAGCCTTTCTTTCTCAACCTTTGAGTCAACACAACTGCATTTACATCAGCAATTTCAAGCACAGAGGTGTCTGACCTTTTACCAATAATTATGGGCTTCAGTTTTCCAAATGGTTATGGAGGTTTTATTAGAAGTCTGATACTACAAAAATCAAACTGGACAAGAATCTTGCATCAAGTCAAGCTTGGAGTCAATCTTGGTCTAATTGGGCCACTAGTTTCTCATATTCTTATGTTAAAATTTCCTAATTGTTACTGACAACATCATGAACTGGCACGATGTGGATTACGTTGTGCTTTCAACGGTACAATCTCAACGTTCAAGTACATATTTACTGGTGGGAAAAATTTTGGCAGATTTGGGTATCAATTTTCACCTTTGCAGAGAGATTTATTGACCACTATTCAATGTGATAAGTACAGAAGAAGAAGCTACTTAGCTCCATTAAAGACATAAAAAACTTTGATTTACTTGAAAACATCGATTTCCAAGTTGGCAGGATGTATGTAAAATTTCATGAGACAGGAAGAGAGTAATAGTTAAGAATATTGTGTCCTTGCTTTGAATGCTTTTGCTGGAAGCTAAGCTTTGTGATTTAATTCAGCTTAGAAAGAAAAGGGTATGGAATGACCCAACAAGATCTTTCACAGTTGAATGTGTTTCTATAATTTAAAACATGCACCAGAAAATGCAAAAATTAAATAAAAAGTAGTGGTGGTGTTGTTCCCAAGATAATAGCCTACATATTAACTTAAACTCACTCTTTATTCTGCCCTAAAATGGCAGCCAGAATCAGTTTCAAATTTACTAATTTTCCTTTAACCAGAGACAAACACTGCACAAAGCGTTTATTAAAGCATACATGATAAAAAAAATACATGAACCAGTCCAACATGCAGTACAGTGCTTCTCTTCTGAAGAAATTTCTCTCAGAAATGCAAACATTAATGAAGAGCACATAATGTTGTGAATCTATAAAGCCACACTTCATTTTCATCATAGCCCCTACACTGCCACTTTGTCATAGTCCTGCACAATCCTAATGGTTTTTTTCCTTCGGCATTTTCTTATTGTAACTCCAGTGGATTATAAGCTCAGGAGTGTTGAAATGTATGCAACAATCATCACAGAGACCTGGCTAGATTATAACACTAGACCATTGCTAATTCAATTCAATCATTTAATAGCAGAAATCAAAACTACAACCAATACAGTTGTCAGTAAATATACAAACATCGCTGTACGTATTCGCATCTAGAAATGCCCAGATGGCAAACCTGCAGGATAAATTTCTTCACTTGCTTTACCAAAAGTTGCCCAGGCTCTCCCTGGTCCTGCCTGCTCAGCGCATGCAGTTTGTCATATAGAACAGAGTAAACAAAGCAAGTGGAGAGTAAAGCTTCCGACCCAGTGGAGCTGGTCTCTGTCTGGTTCCATCTGGTGTGACAAGGCACCAGAGCCTGGACCTAGTCCTATTCACTGACCTCCTACAGGAATTCAGAATCAATGCAGAGCAAACTTTATGTGTACCTTTATGGTAAATATTTCAATTCACATAATTCAGTCCATTCAAAACTGACAATCTGAACTCTGATATTGCTCTTGAAACTTCTGTTTAAAAGAATTTCGGTGCTAATACTGATGATAATGAACCCATGTATGTATATGTATACATACACATACTCTAACTAGACAATTTTATTGTTCCCTTTGACAGACTAGTATTTCTTACTTTCAGTTGTGGCATCATGTTTTAAACTTGAAGGAGCTCCCAGCTTCTGAGATTAGCATAGCTTATCACTTTATTTTTATTGGCTATCAAAATGCATATATTTATTAACAGTAAAAGCTACTGTAGTTCATTTTCCAGCACAATATGTAGTACAGTGTGTGCACTTAAAGAGCATGGGTATTCGTAAATTTTGGGAGAGAAATCCAGAACTCCCTGAACTCTGCTGAACTCAGTGGTTTTGCTGCTGGCCACGAAGAGGTTGTCCTCCTACCCTCATCTTCTCTTGTTCTACAAAGAACCTGTACAGTCGTTAACTCTGACGTTAGCCAAGAGAAACAATAAATGCCTGTTGTTAAAATTTCCTGTTTTCATGGTGTTAGGAAGTCTACTGGCAATCTGACCCTTACCACACACTTCTGAATGCTGTGAAGTGTTCACCTTCATTCATCATCTTAAAACTGTCATAATTTTAGAGTCTGGAAATAAAAGCCAAAGAAACAGAAGCAGAACTCTATTAGTGATTCATTGGTGATTCAGAGTGTCTCATTTATTCCCTATTTCTCACCAACGGAACTTGACACCCACTTCCTATCACATCATTGTTACAATCATGAGCGTCAAGCCACAATATTGTGTTGTTGCTGTTTATGATTGCTAAATGTCAGCTTCTAAAAAAAAAAAAAAAACTTGCATAAAATAGGTTTTCTTAATATCTTAATTAGTTTCTATGGCTTGAACCTATCAGTGGCCATCTAGAAATCACACAGGAATAGAAAGATAAGATCTGCAACTTCCAATCTGTCTTCTATGATACTTTTAAATTGGTTCATTTTGAACCTTGGTACACTCTGAATTTTGAATTGCGTAAGGAGGTTGATGGTGTTTTACTGAAATACTTTCTTGACTCCTGAAACCATCTCAACAAGAAATAAGCTACAGTTGGAAATACTTGAAGGTGTTTTTCTGGTTTGTAAAAAAATGTTCTTGGTTTTGTTTGGTTGACTTGCTTTTTGATTTTTTGTGTTTTTCATTTGGGTGTTTTTGTTTATCTTTGTATTTTTAATGTGTTTTATGTTCAAAATAGATTAAATCAATCTTTTTCAATATTTTCAGTGAACTGCAGACTTCTCTTATCTTACTCACTGGCAGTGAGACTGGCATTCTTGTCACCAGATGTGTCTGCTCTGAGGATAGGAAGATGAAGTGACATCCAATACATTTTAACCGAAAATTTTCAGGCTTGAAAAATACACCTCCAAAGAAAACAACTTGCTGAAGATTTTATGTCCTGGTATGCTAAAGGTAATTCATACTTTTCCTATATTTTCTGACTCTAAAACAGTTTACCTGAAATTATTTCCAAATACTTTACAGAGTCCCACATACACTTTAGACCCACCTGTGGAATCACTCAGTTGTCTCCTTTGCCTTCTTCAGACAGCTCTCTTTCTATCACTGTGGAAGAAGAAAAAAGTCTGAAGAACATCAGTTTCTTAATAAACAATAAAATAATGATATTAAATAATAAAATAAACAACAAAAATTTAAAAATATAATATCTTTATTTTAAGTATCATAGTATTTATCTTATCGTAGTATTGCAAGGTTTCTTTGGAAGTTTGCCTGTCAGAACTCCTGTTCTCACTGAGGCCTAAGCTTTAAAAATTGCTGGATAGATTTGCGTTGAGATGATTCCCCTGTCACACACAGAAAATTCATCTCTTTTGGTATTAACGTAGAATGAATCCAAGAAAAGCATGGAAGGGGGAGAAAGCTCCACACCCTGCTAGGAAGGGTACTTATTCCAAACTAAGAGTTTAGAAATTCTACACTGGAAGTCCATACTTTTCTTAATTCAGGGTGACCTGAGACAAAACATTTGTTTCAAGCCTATGAGAAAAGTAAGCAAAACCTGCGTCTTCTAGCAACAGAGTAAAGCCTACTTCCCGGGCTAATCTATGCCCTGTGGCATACTTTTACTAGAAATGCATCCTTTTCTCAATAATTTTTTAATTTCTCTCTGCGAAACCAAAAGTTTTTGGGTTTTACTATGCTGTGTTTTGGCAGAAAGAAGTCTTGGCAAACCTGGTTCAGTGTTAAGCATGGTGGCTTTGGTCCAGAAAAGCACTTATATTCTTGACTCTAAACAAAAACTTAAATCTTATTCTTTCAGCTACTTGAAAATATGTAGTGTTCCTTTAATATCAGGGATGTAATAAGATAGGAACCTAATAAGAATATGTTCTAAGGCAAACACCCCGCTATGATTCGAAATAACCATGTTCTTGGAAATCATTAAGGTTACAGTGTTTTGGTTTAATTTGTCAAAAACAATTAGAAAATAACTGGAAAAATATTTTTTGAACTTTCTGTTTATAGTTTGTCTAACTCTTTAAGAATTAAAAGTTAAAACTTCCTTAAATTACTATCAGAGCCTAGGGCCTTTGGAAAGAATAACTCTGTGGTACAAAAGTACGGAGATGGAATATAACACCATTTTATATGTTTTCTTTTTAATACCACATTGTACAGTATTGTATGTTTTTGCAATATGAAAACTAAATATATTTAACCATGCTGGTGTTTAGAAAACATATTTGTGTTCTAATAAGAAGCTGTATACATTTGTAACTGTTAGAGATATTAAAATACAAATATGAGGGCCATGTGAAGACCAGAGATGTTTATTTCTGTCTCACCAAAGCTGTGCAAATAAAAGTTATTTGTAATCATATACAAGTCTTTGTACACATCTATGCACAGAAATAGAAGAGATTTCAACAAAATGTTTCAAGGCTACTTTTGCTTCCAGTGTTTCTCACCTGAGAAAATAACTATCTCCTACATTTTTTGGTATTGAGTACACTTGAGATAAAAAGCCAAATATACCTAAATAATAAATAATAGATAAGCAGATAATAAGACAATAATCAAGAGCAGAGAGACAGCAAAAAAGAAAAATTCCTTGTAAGCCTAACACTTGTTGTTAGATGCTCTGCAATGTGAGAAAGAATTAGATGATCAGGTTATACTCTTCAGGATACAATATAGTCTATTTCTGGGGCCAGAAGATATTTTTTACTGACTTCTTCATGCAATAAATAGCTGGCTAGGGCCAGTGACTGAAGCTGGAGTCCACTTCCAAGGTGCTGATACAGGGCACCTCACTCTCCACAACTCGCATTTCCATGGCCTGCTGCGCACACTAGGGTATTCCTTTAACTTGTCAGGAAGCTGAGGCAAAGAGAGGCAATTTGCCCGTCCCCAGAGTAGATTAAAGAATCTGTGGTAAGAATGCAGAGCCAGTGGTTCTCAGCCAGCTTTTGGCTGCCACGTCCAGGAGCCTGGGGCCTCAGCTGGATGGGTGCTGACAGCCAGAGGAGAGTGTGTGGCACATTGGCAACGGCTTGGTGTGAGAGACCAGGTTGGAGCAGAGTCACAAGTATTTAGTGACTTGGGGAGAAACGCAGGAAGGAAATACAGACTTTAAAGGCCTATTATATTGCCCAACAAGCAAAAAGGAACCTAATTATAACTGAGAATGTGGCCAGCAGGGTCAGTGGTCCAGCTGGAAGCCAAGCTCTGTTTGCTTCATGTTACAGGTCCCTTGAAGTTCCTGTTGTGTCAAATGTCGAGCATATTTCTCAGCAAAATTTTAAGTTTTAACTAGTTCACATGAGATCAGCAATAAAAATCTTATTGACTTCAGTGAGACCGGAATTTGACTGTAATCCACGACCTGAGAACAATTCTCACATTAGATAAGGGTTCCAATTGATATCAGGTTACTTGCAAACTTTTCTCATCAATGTATTCTGAAGGAAGGTATTTGTACCCACAAAAAATAAAAGAAAATACTGGGTCTACTACTTTTAAGAGAGTAGACCGCACTCTTTTGAGTCTTCTCAATAATATTTTCATGCCCAGAAGGGAGGCTGAACAGCACATCCCGGTTGTGAAACTTTCCTTCAGTTACTGCTGGAAAGAATGCCTTGGGGTTTTTTCCACTTTCAAAGCATTGGGTTTTGTAAGCTCAATCTAAAACCATGAAAGAATGTACTTCCTTTAGGCTGACTAAGGAAAAAAATTTCTGGAGGAATTGTTGATACAATGTTATAATGTGACAGTTGTTTCAAAGCAGTAGGATGATAAAATGTTTAAGAGGTTTTAACCATTTGATTATTGTGTGTCGTCATATCCTTCTCCATATCTAAATTTTTTGGAGGTCAGGGTGGGTAAAAAATATTAAAATTTTGGTAACTTTTCTTTTCTATAGAAATACCTGGTGACTGCAGCGAGACATACCAGTCCTTCATCTGACCTTTTTCTTGAAAGACGAGATCTATCTTTGGTCCCTTGGCATCTTCTCAGATCCTCATTTTCAGGAACATTTACTTTTACATTCTTCTTATGTAGACCTATCAATTCAACGACAATCTGCACCACCCCTGAAACGAGGAGGACTGATGCTCTTCTGCATGCCAGCTGTAGTCTTCAGGTGGCTGGAACTAGATCAGGGATTCAGTCTGCCTGAAAAGTGATCTGGTGAAAGCAAAGACAAAACAAATCCAGCAACCTGCACTGTGGCTGGGTGAAAGCAGCTGTACAGCTCCAGTGGTAGCAGAGCTGGTATTCACTGAAAAGTAGAGTGGCCTTAGAACTTTCGTAGCATATTCTGAGGTCCAGGCTGCCACCCGGCCAGAAAACACCTCTGACTTCAGCAGGGGCCTGAATGAAACAGTTTGTCTGGGTTCCTGGGTGGACAGCCATCTATCTCAGCCCGAAACCAAATAATATTGTTGTTGAAGGCATTCATGTTTCTACCTGCTACAAATCCCCACTTTTACACGTATCAGAAATGTTTGCTGACTTTGAAATGTTTCAGACAAAGGTGAATAACACCATTTTATTTCCCTGATCTATTTTCACCCCAAAAGGAAAAGAAAACCAAAACAGTAGTCAGATAGTTTCAGGGTTTCCCAGGTAAAATTATGTTGTGTTGTTCATTGTTACGTAATCACAGTTGAATTTTTTTTTATTTGGTTACTAGGTTTGTGCTTTGAACTCCAAGTGTTGGTATGCACTTAAGTCAGAAAAATATCAAAAGTTCAGTGCTTGAAGGCATGTCTCCCTTTTTAGGCAGTGCTCAGGTCTTGAACTTTGGAAGAAAAGAATCTCTGTTTTTCTAATACTGCTGTGTCTACATCTGCAGTTGCCAGGAGATCTATATCCAATAGCCCAAAAGGCATTTTGAGATGAGTAAGATTCAATTTTTAATGTGCAAGAAATAGCTTACTGTGTTTTGTTAATTCCATTTAACCTCCATACACTTTCCCCTTTTCTCCTCCATTGCCAAAAAGAATGTCAGAACAAAATCATTTCTGACACAGCATATGAGCTCTTGCTATAGAACTTCGTGTAGAACACTTTTTTTTGTACTTCTTTACTGTCTTATGCCAGAGCTCACTAAAATGATTCAAAAACACCCATTAATGCAACACATACTGGAACAAAGAGATATTTATGGGCTGCTTTACTCAATACTAAATCATAGAAAAATGTAAAAAAACCTAATCAGTCTTTATAAGGTGCTGAATGTTTTGATTCAAGCCTTATTTTCTTCTGGATGTGGCTGAAATCACTGCTTTTGTAAAAATATATCGTGTTGTACACATAACATCTACTTTTTTCTGTATACTACACCTACTCATTATAGAAGACAGCGTAAGTAGCCACTGCTTTGCTTTTAAATCATGCTTTTCTCTATTTTTTCTGACTTTTTAAATAAAAAGACGAGTTATCAAGGATTGTTCAGTTGTCACAAAGGCTGAGTACATGAATGTTATAACTTATCTGGAAAAGGACTCCTCCAAGAATAAAAATTCTCAGCACTATAATAGTAAGGGAGCGGGTTAAATCGTTCTGGGATTAAAGTGCTGTTCGCAGAGGGTCACTGTCAAACATTTTGCAGTCATTTATGTTTTCCTGATGTCACCCTTCTTTACGTTAAACTAATAAAACGCTTATTTGGTGGTGATACATGATCTCAGTGTAATGTGGCTGCATACAGACCAGCTGCTTCGAGTGCTGACAGAATTGTGTGCATGTGGCTTGGCCACATGCAGTCGCCGTTGAATGACTGGATATTCTGATAGTGCTGGATCTGATTGATTCTTTTTAACTGAAAGCTTTAGTTGAAAAAATGAGGGATTGTCAGTAGTGAAGTTTCCCACCAGTAAGGTTACTATCTTTGCAGAAATATTTAGATTTTTTTATTTCGTATTTAATTTTTATATATCTTTAAGTGCACTATAAACTTACATTAATCTTTTAAAAATATGTGAAACTATACCTTAAGCTGATTTTTACATTTCAATCATCTTTGCAAAACAAAAAATTATTCTAACAGAAGTAAAACACAGAAGTGATTTCGTATGTAATCTTTATTTCTTAAAGATCTCAAAGAAATATTTTGTTTGTGTTGTGAGAACTAGAAGTAGAGATATAATCCCCCTTGAGTTGCAGCAAAAACCAAAAGGGAATTTTATCACCAGCTAACACAAAAGAGTCACAGCACTGCTTTTCTTAAATTAATGGATCTTTATTGAATCATAAAACCAAGAGAATAGGAAAGGTTGTTAAGGCCTGGTGGTGCTAAAGGGCTTCAAGAAAAAGCACCATCAAATACAGCTTTAAGCTGTGCTTTGTAAAAGAACACTTAACTTATTTCAGCTAACTCTTTAGTCAAAATAAATTTTCATACTGATAGGTCAGAGCTTTAAAAAACCTCACTGAAGGGTGCAGGAATATCCTTTTGATCATTGGTGCTGGTTATGACCATGGATGTTGGAGTTAGCTTGAATAGCACTAGTCAGAGAATGACTTTGCCCTCTCCATTCTAAAGCTGCACCCACCAGGCAGCACAGCAGCCCCAGAAATCACAGCCCACTGAAGATCTCTAATACTTTCTTTGTACGACGCTTTCAAGAACAAGCTGAAGGTGCATAACTGCAATTGTAGTGAAATCCTCTTTGGTGCACGCTGGAATAGTTTCTTCCCACATGGCAGACCATTTTCACTCTTGTATCCATATCATGAACACATTCTTTTTTGTTCTTAAAAGACTGGCTTCCCTAAAAAAAGGTAAATGAGCAAATTGTTCTGCAATGACTGACCTACATCAGGCAATACGAGTAAGATCTTTTAACTTCAAAGACCTAAAGTATTTTTTAAATTGCTATGGTAAAGAAATTAGATTTATACCTATCTCATGTTCCTCAGTCTTCTAACTGAATTAGTAATTGAGAACAATCTTCCCATTTCACTCAAGTGAAACTATCTTGGGTAACACTGCCCTAGTGTATGGCTGTATTTAGGTTAGGTAGTGGCTGAATATTTTTTCATGGTAACTAAATCCCTATAGCCAGCAGACATTACTGTGGGATTTAAGAAAGATTAAACTTCTAGGATCCTGCCAAAAGCAATAATTAAAGTAACTAGGATCTGCTTATATAAACAACTGTCATTTTATTTTAACTGGGACTTTTGGCTTTTAGTAGTGTCAAACAGAACAATCTTCCAGAGGACTTGACTTTCAAGATGTTCCCTTTACTAACTGTACCTTTTATGAAAGAAAAGATGTCTTTTTAATACAACACATCATTTGCATACTCTACCTCTACTAAGAGAAAAATATAAACTCTTGAGAATTAATTACCGAATTAATGATAAATCGAGATCTGAACAAAAACAATCCTGAATTTGCCATGAAGTAAAAGATTTTTGATGTAATGAAAACATCAGAAACATAAGTAAAAGGAGTAGTTATAATGACAACGAAAATAGCAAGCTGGTGGAGAGCAAGAAAAAGCAGTAAGTCTAACCTGTGCTGCAACTGTCTGGGTCCAGAGCGCTCAGGGCACCAAAACTCTTGCCCTGTAAGAAGTTGTAAGTCATCCAGTCACTGTTGCTTATAACCTTCAGTGACAATTGCTCATTTTTCCAGGATGAAGCCTGGGCGGAGCAGATTCCTGGGCAGCAGAAGGTCTAGTCTGTTCTAGGAGAAGAGAATAGGACAGTGGACTCCCGGGAAGCGCTCGCTCCTCGCTCCACTCCTCTCCCCTTGATCTCCCAACCATGCCACACATGTAGAAGCATGGCCTGGGGCTGCCCCAAGCCAGCCCTGAGAGCAGATGGGCAGCTGGGGACACTGTCCCCAACTTCCCTCAGAATACAGGCACGGCAACAAGGCTCCCGAAACTCAGAGCGTGTCCGTGCATCAGGGGCTCCTCAGCTACTACACCGTGACAGTAGACACGGCTCGAATCTCTTTCTGGCTTCTCTAGAGACCTGTATTATGGGGTTGCTGATGGTGGGCCCCTTGTGCTTCTTCTTTTCCAATCTGGAGCCCCGAATCATGTCTGTGTCTTCTTGAAGGTTGCAATGAGCTCCTATCCAAGTGCTCCACGGCCAGGGCTCCCAGTTTCATGAACTTATTGGGTACTAATAGGAATTCTAGGATGTGGCCCACGACCTGTAACTTTTAACATGTGTTTCATTTATGTATTTATTTTTTATTGCATTATTTTGGCAGAAAAAGAAGGAAAAATTTGGGTCAGTCTGCTGAAAATCCATTCTTAGCCAGTGGCAAACCCAGCACTTATTTTTCATTCTCCTCCAAGTCCTGCTTGAAGGACAATGGTTTTAACTCTATTTTCCTATCCTTTAAGTAAATTAAAAACATTGTATTAAAAACAATGCCAGCAATGTTTTCCCTAATAGACAGATAGCCCTACAGAGTTTATTGGTATAATTAAAGGCAGACTGGTCTTTAAAAGCTAACAATTTCCACAGAGTCTGAGAGTCTCTCATTGAATTAAGATGAAGAAGTAGATGCATTTCATGCCCTCTTTGCTGAGGACCTGCCCTTAAAACTCAGCGCCATGTTTCTAGGTAAGCCTAAAAGAGTCTTAAAAGTCCCTCCAATTCTCAGGATGCACATTATCCCAAGCCACTTTAAATCTGATTGATTTAGTTAAAATTCTGGCTGCTGAAAATCACACTCTGAGGAACAAGAAGAGAAAGGTGTATGGGAAGAACTACCAGCAGAAGGGCGTAAGAAATTTAAAATTAAAGCGACCACCAACTACTTTTATGCAGATTATATTCTGGTGCCTTGCCAGTGAAATTAGCAACATTTTAGAAAACCACATCACAAATGTTTTTACAGCCTTAGAGAGATTTACAAATGCAAAACACGGAGCACAAAGAATTTAAGAAACTGTTTTGTATATCTTTTTATAGAGCTGATTGCCCTTTTTTTTTTTTACAATCAGTTATCTAAAGAATAATGGCTGCTAGTTGACCACAGATATAGTGGTCATGAGTATTGTCTCCGTCTGAAAACTGCATCCAATCTGACACAAGTGTGTCCCCCTGTCAGAAATGGAGACTTGAAGGCTGATCTCTCATCAGAGAGGGTATGAGGATTGGGCTATACTTGGAGTTTTGTTGATTCTGGCATGCAGTGACCACATCTGTCTGTTACCAGTTCTCACAACTCTACAAGTATACAGAATTGGGCGGAGCAGATAAGTTTATTTGAGAAGTGTCGGCATTTCTGTGGCTTAGGCTGACAGCTCTGCAGTGTTGATGTAGTGCAGCATTAACGATGCTTTCATCTTCTTTCAGTACTTCTCTGTGCCTAGAGCTTCTGACTCTGCTAGTCCCACTCTTATTTGTCTATGCTTCAAAAGTTTTATATCACTAAACTCAATGTTTAATCTTTATTTTCCATGCACACCATTACAGACAGCTTGTGCACAGTTAGTGTGGGCTATGTCTTACTCAAACCAATTCTCCAAAAATCAGGCAGCTAGGGAAAAAGGGTCATCAAACCCAGGGTGCAGTTAACCAGGACCAGGACGCTGAATGATTTGTGACAGACAGAACTCTGAGAAGTTTTCTGGAGAAAAGTCAGGGTAGAGAATCCACTATCAGCTGTTAAGTTCTTTCTACTATATTTGCTACTGGCATAGAAGAAAGAGGATTATACACAGGGAAGAATTTTCTGGGTTACAGACAGAACTGTTACTGTAACCGAATTTTGTTGTTCCCTGGAGCATGTTTAGATTCTCTTGGGACCAAGGAGAAACAGTGCATTTCTATAGCTCCTTGCCCCACCTTCTTTTGAAAATATTGAAAAAAATTTAAATCTGCAGACATTGACTGCCTCTTAGGACTGCCTTTACAGATTTAAAGACAACTGAAGGCCCACCCTCCTTGCAAGCACAAGCAGATACTTTCAGATATATGCTCTCTGTAAAGGGATTGCAGTACACAATAGTGTTCATTTAGGCCTCACTAGATAGCAAATCTTGGGTAAAGCATGGATAATTTCTTCAGTGTGCAGAAGTTCTGGGGCAGTCAACGCACACGACTGAGGTTGTACTGCTTCTGTAACACAGGCATGCGATAGTACTGCCACTGTGACCTCATTAAATAACTTCTTAGGGAGTTGTGCTGTGCAGCTAGAGACCCAGTGCAAGGAGAAGTTCTCCTTGATGACAAGTGGAAATGACCACAGTTCTATCCAGAACCTTACTTAGCAAAACTGGAAAAAACCCACAATAGTGTCCCAGCATGAGGCATTGGGTACTGGGGATCATGTCACTGTAGGAATGTTAAAGGAACTTACACAGACCAGCAAAATATCACAACTGCAGAATATAACAAATATTCTGGGATCAAGAAGAATCATCAAGCCGGTGGTCTACTGATCTGAGAATTTTGTTGCCAACATCCCAGCAGACTGACTGCAGGAGAAGACTGACAAAATTCTACCATTTCAGCCTCAGCAGGTGAACATTTATTTCTATATTCCCTGAACCTGGAGGTGTTACATTCCTAAGGGAAATTCATATTTTGATTTATGAAAATATCATGTTATTTTATAAAGACAAGAGTGTAGCTGTACGGATAGCAATGCTGCTGGTTTGCACAGTTCTCACCCTCCCTTGCAGGGATCACACAGATTAACAGCTGCAGTAATTTCTCAGAAAATTACCAAGCTGAGCAGGACTGTGAACTAAAATCA
Organism: Cnemophilus loriae; assembly: GCA_013397755.1. Classification (NCBI taxonomy): domain Eukaryota; kingdom Metazoa; phylum Chordata; class Aves; order Passeriformes; family Corvidae; genus Cnemophilus; species Cnemophilus loriae. Next base: position 1,296,948 of record VZTF01003389.1, read on the forward strand.
TCAGAGGATTCAAAACACAGGCGAAGCCCGGTGAGTGAGCCAAAGGAGGGGCAGGTTAAAATTACAGAAAGCACCAGAGGGACATATTTCCATTTCATGTTGAACAGTCTTTGTATCAGGAACTCGTGGTATTTCTTTATCCAGAAGATTTTCTAACTGTGGAAACTGTCAGCCTAGTTTAGTGCAGGCTTCTCTTTGCTTGATGTTATTCGTCCTAAATTCTTGCAGGATGTGTTAAGCACCTTGTGGCATGATGGATCTCTCTCTACAGCATGTTTTAGCTGTAGAATTCTTACAGTACATGTAGACTACTACCAGCAAAATGTAATGTAGAAGTCACCTAGCTTGCCTACCTCGAGTTACACTTCAGTAAAGCTGGCTGGGAACCAGCTTGCCCATCTCATCAACAACCTCCTCTGTTTTGTAGATTTCTGAAAGAGAATTGAAATAAACTGAAAGTGCTGGAATGGCCTATGGAAAAAAAACCAAAAACACAAAAAACCCATATAACTTTAGAATATTCAGTTTAAAATAGAAATAAATAAACCCCGTGCTCCAGTTCCGAACCTTTCAAGTTTTTCCAGTTTCAGTATTAAAAAATGGGGATTTGAGTTTTGTTAGTTGTAATACTAATGGAAAATAAGGATCATTCCATCAAGGTGTCGAAGGAGCTTTTTTTATATATAGCTTAGAAAAACTATTTTTTCACTTTCAGATTACCCAATTTATGTTTTTTTTAAAACAAACTTCATTTTCATTCAAATCAGTACACTTTTCCAGCCTTTTTATTTTCCTTGATTTAAACAGCAGTTCTCCTTAAACCTTACTATACTTGCAGAAGGCAAATGGGAAAGTGTGTAAAATCCCACACAAAGATTGAAAAGTTTACCTCTAAGTGCCCTTCGGTCTTTCATGTAATCACCACACTCTGGGTAGACATGTCTAGAGGAACTGACATCATCTAAACTTGAAATAAACTTAAAATAATTACAGTAATTTAATCACTTAAGAAGTATACCTTATTTATCAGCACCATTTAGAATTTGATAAAATTATGGAAATTGAATGAATGCTGACCCCACTCACTTTCTTATGATCAATGTAGTAAAAAGAAATTCTGGTAAGAGAAAACACGGGGGACTTGTTGAGTGACAGAGAGTCTTTGTTGGCCGCTACAGGCTGTAGCTGTCTATATGATGGCACTATGAGGGAAAACAAAAGCTTTCTAAAGTAAAATTGCAAGTTATTTTGCAACCTGGAGCCATTTTGTACTTGCATTTGATGGAAGATAATCAGTCCTGGGTATGTAAATATGCCCCAATTTATTTTAATGTTAAAGTACAGTAATATGTTTATATGCTGAATGTAAGGAGTATATTTCAGGATTAGGAACTTTGTTTTTGCAGCAGTTTCAGAGCACTTTTTAATAATTTGGAAGAATATTTCTAATGCTAGCTATGTCTCGCACCATGGTACTGCCAGGTCTCATATTTCAAGTATTTCATGGTTGCCAAATACATGTGAAAGCTAAGGATGCCAGCAATGCATCTAAGGGTAATTTCTTCTTTTTTCACTTTTGTGGTGGTTTTATTTTTCCCTCCACCTGATCCCCAGGATCCAAACATTATCATTTTTAATTTTGATTTTTTTATATGTTTGCATTGATTTGGAATATGTAATACTTTCTTTTAAATGCTCAACCTATTTTCACTAATGTAATAAAGTCCATTCTTTATGCATAGAGAATGCACAATTTACACAAGCTAAACCAGAAGTTTGCATAAATGTCATGAAAATTTATTCTTGTATTGCAAATATGTAATGTAAGGACAGTTTATATTGTACTTAAGGTGCTCTGAAAAGTAACCCAGTCATTTTATTTGAACCAATGTGGGGAGGAGAGAAAGGAGTGTTAACAGAGCATTTGCAGAAAGATTTTCATCAGGAGCAATTTGTTTAGCAGAATGAGTAGTAGCAAAATACCCACAGAGAACCAAGCCCAGGGTTCCTTTCCTTGTCTTAACTGGGGGAACTAATATAGCAGCCAAGGGTGCCTTGAGCTTTCCTAAATGTGTGACAGCTGCAACGAAAAGAAGTTTGAAAGAAAACAGCCCACCAAATATTGGCTGCACCAGTTTCAGTGGAAGTTTCACCAAGATTTAAGCTTGTAAGAATGCTCCAGTTTGGGCTCTGAAGAAAGAGATGTAGCGGGAAAAAAAATGAGGAAATTTAAACAACTGTAAGCTCAGTATCCTGGACTGGAACTAATATTTAATGAAGAGGTGAAGTATGAAGATTATGAAACACAGAAGAGAAAATTATGCCATTTAAATACCAAAACCTTAGGGATATACTAGCTATTAAATGAAGATGAACAGCTCTACATCTGTGCTGGACTTGAAACAAACCAGGGTTTATGGGAATCTGTTTAAAACCTCGTGTTTAACTGCTGATCCACAGCTTACCTCACAACACAGATGCCTAATGAGCAGATAGCTATGCTGGACAACTATATAACTGAACATATTTAAATAATTTGCTAATAAAAATAAAATTTTATGAAAGAGGTGCAGAGATAGCTGAAGGGACAAATTCTGTTCTTAGTTACATGTAAGTAATTTCAAATTAATACACTTGCATATGAGCTGAGAGCAGATGCAGGGAGAAAAACAGATTTAGGCAGAATTTGATCAATCTGCCTCAGCAGACAGTTGGATTTCTAAAATCTGGTTTTGTGTTTCTTTCACTGAGATCCACCTGCACATTCAATGTGTTATGGATCAAACATGAATGTAATTAATTAATTTTAGCTTCATTAAGTACTACCTTTATTGCTGAATAATCCTGGATCAAATGGAGAGGGATTAAAGGATCCCTAAATCATAGTGGGTCTGCTGTGATCTATACTAGCAGAAATAAAATTATTTATCCAGATATGCACGGTGTAAAACATATTGTTACAAACTATGGGCCAAGTAAGCAATATGTTGGCCCTTTCTTAAGAGACACTTTCAATCTCAAGTGCTACCAGTAGAATATTTCAACATCTAGTTAGAGAAAACAATGTGAGGATTTTACCCTGATATCTCTTCATCAAGCTTGGTACTAAATATTTTGGGCGAGTGCTTCCCATTATCTTTGATAAAGTTTACAATATTCTCGTCTTTGATAGCACTGGGAGTTCAACAATTTTGTGGGTGCTGCATTGTGCAGGTTATAGCTCAAGGATAAATGATACTTTCCACAGATAAGAAAGGAGACACCCTGGTGATGATATAAAGACTCATCCATGTGCATTGGTCCTTAAATGAGAAGCAATCCACTTAGTTAAAGAACTTCATGTATTACAGCAAGAGGATTGATCACTAGACTATCAACGCTGTTGTGCTTGCTTTCCCCTACAGGATTCTGTAGCCATGGTGTTTATGAATGTTCACATCAAAATTAATTTTGCAAGAAATTATTTCCCTTCCTTGTATGTAGGGGAAGTTTAGTTTACCCTTGGAAGCATCAAGTTTTAAGCTGTTTGCTCAAAAATGCTGATGTATTTTACAAGCTAGATTATCATTTCTTCACGTACATCAAAAATAAAATTTTTGCACTTCATGCCTACCTTTATTCTTAACAAAAGAGGAATATTTTCAAAGAATACAAGGTAGTTGTGGAAGGGAGTGTTCTCTTTTCTTAGTTTTAAATTATTTTGGCCTGAGTCAGATGTTTTAAAAGATGTGTGTCAAAGGGAAAACACATGGAAGGATGCACCTTCAATAAATTTATATCATGCCTGACTGTTCATTATCTTCTCCTTTCTTAATATTATGACCAGGTTAACAGTCCTTCAGTGAGAAAAAAAATTAACCATATATTAGAATAAGGTTGCTGGAAATTCAAAGCTCTGAGTACAGTTTTCAGTGGATTAGCATTCCTGTGGCAGGTTCAAAAATAATTAAGGAGGGAAAAAACCCACTAAATGTATACCTAAACTTATGACCGAAATCCAGGACAGACATACTTTTTTGGTATGCAGATCTGGCATGCCATACTGAGATTCTATCTCTTTCAACCACTGCTGAAGACACCACATGTTCCTACACGATCTGGATTAGACAGATTTTTATAGAGAATATGTCATTCAGTTTTGCTTATCACAGTACAGGACAATGCCCACCAGATCTTTGAATCTGAGGCTTTTCCCTTTCATACTCTCCTGAGAAACATCGTTTGCTATTGATCACAACAAGAAAGAGCATGCTGAGCTGCAAAAGCCTTGGATCTGACCTCCTATGGTTGTTCTCATTTTCCAATACAACATTCATTTATATTGCCATGAACTATTTTTAAAGATAAAATCACAGCACTTAACTGGCTTGTAGATACACTTCAGCTTGTAAATATTAATTAATTTATCTTCCTATTATCCTCAGACACCACTGAAAAGTCCCTTAAAGAGACCATTCTTTCAGACTCTTTGTTCCATGAGAGTGCTGACCACAGGGTAAATACCTCCGTAACACAGAATAAACACCCAAAAGCATTCTCAGTATTAGCAAGTTGCCAGCAAAAGACAGAAACAATTATGCAGGGGGTTATTATTCAGAGCCACTGACTCCATTTTAACAATGTCTCCTTTATCATTTCAACATAGATCATAGTCCCATGCCAAGATAAATTGCCAAAAACAATCAGAAAAATATCCAAGCAGACATTAGGAGCAACAGCATTAAAGCATATTCAGAGGGTGTGTAATGCTTACTCGCACCCATTTGCTGTGTCGTATGGGACTCAGTGACCTTTTTTTAGGACATTTCAAGTCCTCCTGACTGGGCTGAGCCTATTTGCTGTAGTTTAGTATCTTGTAGTTCTGACCAGTTATGTTTGTTTTGGGAGAAAAAAAGCATTTACTCCCATAGATGTCTGTGCGATATAAGCAGTACTCTTTCTTCCTGTACTTACCAAGATTCTGAGTATGAATTTGACATTTTTGGTCATTGTGACAACTTCAGATCAGCGATGTGCTCAGAAGCCACAATCTCTCAGCAGTGTAGGACTTTGGCAGTGAATAGCTGCAGACAAAATGCAAGTGCAATCATGTGAAAAATGAAGAGCTCTTTCAGCAGGGTACATGTCTTCAGAAGAAGGAATTACTCCTTTCTTCATCCTTTTCAGCTCCTAAGCAGAGCTTCTTGCAGAACTCGCTGTATCCCCACCATTAAGAAGATATGAATGCAATTTACTGTAATTAGTCATGAGGTTTCCTCCTTATCTGCCTTCTCCATTGAATGTAATTAGCCAGTAATAATTTCTGAATAATAACTGCTTACTAATATAATAAGAAATACCAGGGATGGAATTTTCAAAGGAGGGCAAGGAAGTCAACTCCCATTGAGGGCTGTGTTTTTAAAGGAAAGAGTTCACACGCAATTGCTTTTATGGAGTATTACTTACTAATTAGCAGCAAACTGCATAGCAGATCCCACAATTTATGGAACTGGCTGGTAGCTGAAGCACAATTTTCATCAGAGTAATAGATTATTGATCTTAAGGGAGAAAATTACTTGCTTTTCTCTATTTTCATTAACAAATAATCAGATGATTGGAGAAAAAAATAAATTTCTAACCACAATTGGAGTTTGTATTCTGCTCTACTCAAAACTTTAGTTGATCAGGGGACTTGTTAGACTCTCCCTGGTGAATTCCTTCCATAGGGTTTTAAAAGTGGGCTTTCAACATGTTAAATATTGATGCAGAGACAGACTCCTCAGTTTCACAGACCCGGTAGGATCAGACATCTAAGCTCATTCACACCCTCCTACTAGTCCTAGGTCCCCAAACACATCAAGGCTTCAAGGCCTTAAGCATAGACATAGGGTGTCATTTTAGACATCCCTGAGTGTCTAATACATCAGCCCAGGGTTCACAATATGACAAAAGACAACTTGGGAGACCTTCCAGACTTCAGGAATAAATGGGATATACTGAACATTTTCAGATGGCAGACATCCACTAATCTCATCTGAAAAAATAGCAAGAGAAAATAGCTTCTCATTTTAGTCAAAGTGAGAAGGTAGACTTTGCTTAGGACCCTGAAACCTCAAGTCAGAAAACAAAAAGAGTTTGCTGGCCTGTGCTACTTTTGGTTTAGTCACTTCTGTATATTTTCTGAAGGTGCCTGAATATTCTGTCCTCCCAAAAAGTCCAAAATATCTGTGTAAGTTTCATTGGAGTAATCAAATTATTCAACTGAAATTCTCCTCAATTCCTCTTATGTTTGATCTAAAATGGCTTGCAAGGACTCAGACACCTTCAAGCCAATGATTTCAGTTGGAGTAAAATCTGCAACACTTTGAATTATATTCTGCTTCTCAAAGGTTTCAGATAGCACAAGAGAAATGGAAAATGACTATGTCACCTCCTTGTCCATCTCAGCCATGCCATTTCATCTGGTAAGAATACATCTTCATGCCTTTTTAAACACTGGTGTTTCCAAAGATGGTCTTTTCTGTGTTTCCATAAAGTTATTTATTACACAGATTGATGATCAAGCTATTTAATTTCATTTTTAAGAAAAAATTAAAATGCTTTTTATAAGATAGCCACCCTAATTACTCCAGATATCTTCAGTCTACTAATATAGAACTGTTCATAAAAAAATAGCTGAGTACTGCTGTGGTTAAAGAAGTGTGGAAAATATGCCTCAATTCTCGCATCTTGAGAATTCCCTTCAGAACAACTCAAATTTGGGAGCTGGGCCCTCCAACTAAGATTGCTTAAAAAAGCACAAGAAGTTTTTGCAAGAAGTCAATAATTATAGAAATAATAGGAAAACATTTTTTTTTTAATCCAAGCAGTAAATAAATGCCTTGAAAACGTAGTAGTGGGTACTTTGTAGAAGGTTTTATCCAAAAGCCTTACCTCCCTCCAAAGAGACAGGCTTTTGCAAGAAACATCTGCTCTGAATTGTCTGTGCTTAAACTGTGGACTGCTAACTGAAACTCTTGACTCTTTTCTTCTGCCAACAGCAGAGTCCTTGGATATAGATAATTGCTGTATTGCATGATCTACAGTCGTGCTTACACACCTGCACACCTTCGTATGAGCAATGCTCTGAAGACATGATTTAAAAATGCTTCCATGACAACGGAACTTCTGCGTTTGTTTACTGTCTGCTTGCTCTCTCCGTCATTTGAAGTTTCCCAACAAGCCTGGCCTGAAAGGGACTTTATTCCAGAGAGAAGAGTGGGAAAAAGTTAATGATGAATAACTACATTGTTTAGAATCTGACATTCCCAAACAAATAAAGTCTTTAGGAAAAGAAGTAGCAAATATTCAAGTTTTCAGTGTCTTTACAACATCACTGAAGTGATATGTAATATCAAAAGAAATTGCTTTCGGTAAATTGGCAATGGCACCCAGTGAAACTTATATAACTGTCTGGGTTCAGAAGAATACTTGTTTGAATGCCAGTGCTTTCCCAGATTGTGTCAGACACTCCTTTCATAGCTGTAAAAAAAAAACCCAGAGCCTTTCCCATCAACTGAAAATAAGCTGATATTCTTAATCTTTTCATTAATGCTAGATAACAGGGAGCTACAGAGAAGACTAGCTGAACTTAGTGTTATCTGTTGAAAGAGTCTGCTGTTCCAGTTCCAGAGCTTAACAAGATCACAAAGTAGAATCTGAAACAATGAGGAGCCCGGCATGTCAAGAGCCATCTATGGTACAATTAATTTCATGCAATCCTTTCAACAGCTATGCTGCTAAAGACAGGCCAGCCATGCTGCATTTTAAAAGGGCTATTTTTGTGGAACAATGTTGCCCAAAGCATTTCCTGTACTTATCACTCCTACAGCAATGTCTGGAGTTCATTACCGGTAGCTCCTACTTTCAATAGTCAATCTTTTGCAAAAGATGCTCATTCATGTTTTCTCCCTTTCCCCACCAATTTGCCTTTGGAATTATCTGATAATATATCACTGTTGCACTGATTCACTTAGGAAACAGAGATCTATTCACATCTCAAGAAAAACTGTTGAAGAAAAAGCAAATTCTTAGACCACCCACTCACCAAAATCTTCTGCACCTTGTATCTCTATAAAAATTCAAAATCTTGAAAGAATTCATTTGCATTTTATTATTCAATGTTTGTCAAGTAAGTAATTAAGTAGTCATGTTGAGAAGTCAGACTATTCATGCTTTTTGTTTCTCTTTTATTGAAAAGTATATACTAAGAACATTTGGTAACAATTTTGTGTGTATTTGTTCTATGCTGATGGTCCTTATGTCATGGTTGTTATAAGCTTGTGGAATTTTCTTGCTTAAATATAGTATCAAAAGAATAAAACAATAAAAGTGTAGCACATTTTGGAAACTTCAAGGATAAAACTAAATTTATAGAAAATGTCTTGAATGTGTAGATGAGGGTAAACTAAAGGAAGGGACTCTATGATGTGGTAGGAGAAGTGAATTTATAAACCGGGATGACTCTTTCAGGACCAAATTTCTAGAGTACTTTTGATGGGACGTGATAAACTGAAGTCCTGAAGCAGTTATGGGAACCCTGGAGAAAAATGAGAAAAAAAATGTTTATCACTGAAACTGAAGTTCAGCAAGCAGTGCAAGCACACGCCTATCTTTAAGCACAGAACAAGTCCTTTAGAGAGAAATCCTGCCTTTCCTGGAGTTACATTTCATATTTCTCAGAGATTTACCAAGGCTCAAATCTCTGCTCTTGTCCATTAACTTCAGATACCTTCATAAACTGCACCCATGTCTCAGCCAGCAGACTTTGCCAGCAAGATTTTTCAAGGACAAATTTCACAGAGGAGTTTTGCAACCTGGTGGGAGTTACATGCCTGCTTCCCTACTCCTCTGGTGGCATAGATGTTAGACACAAGGAAGTGGTATTCACACAGAATCTATGAGGTATATAATTTTCATGATAAAACCAAGGGAAAGGGAGAGTTTTCTTAGTTACTTGATCAAAATTAACAGCCAAGGGGGAATCTGTATCTCTGCATTGGCTTACAAATTTCTAGTTCATGCAGTGACCCTGATAGCTTCACCTCCACTGACAGGCCACCACACATCCACCCCATGCTAGCACCTGGAGAAGCAATTGCACCAGACCATGTGCCACACCATTCCAGCAAGCTAAAGTAGGAGCAAGCAAATCACATTTTTTTCTTTTGGCGGAAGAGATTTCTGATGGTTTAATGAGATTAAACTAATTGGAGTGCAAAGGCTGCTAGGGACAAGCAGAAATGTCTTGATCTAGGTAGAGTGGCACCAAAGCAACCGTCATTGACTTGGTCATGCAATTCAAGCCCTGAGTTAATAACTTAGATGCTGAAAAAAAAAATGAATGCAGCATGCAATTCAAGTCTGATACGTGGAAACTTGATCTAAGATTTTACATATATTATTGGGAGAAGAAAATGCAAAAAACCCAACACTGTAAAAATTATGGCTTGTAAGACCTCAGCGGCGCAAAGACTTACACACAGGCTTATGTGTCTCTATGCATTGTAAGCAAAACTTCCGGGAGTGTATTGCATGATAAGAGAAATCCTGCCTTACAAGTCAGATATACCACATAAGAACATGTGAGTTAGTAGGATATATTTCTAAGTGATGATCAAAGAGCGGGTAAAAATATCACGTTATCTAATTTTGAGGATTTAAATTTTATACTGAAAGACTTTTTAAATGTTACCAATAATTAAAAACAAAGGAAAAGCTCGTAAATGAATGGAAGTCGTGTACGCATGAAATGCACACTGTTCAGAAGTGAGTGGTCTCGTGTATCAGTTACTGCAGGGTTAAGAACACAGTAATTACTTCCTAAAATAATTAAGCTAAATGCATGTTTTTCCAGTAATGGGCAAGCTGTTACTGGAAGTAGGCATAAATGTACCACTATTTGTATGCATTATAAAATCTGGAGAAGTGCTACATTCAGGAATTCCCCAACACAGCCTCTGCGATCTGAACCTCTGAGTCAGATTTTGACTTCTTTTGTATTCATTCAGCACTTGATTAAACCGAGTCAACTTAACTGAAAGACATGATTTTTACTGTGCAGGATTGCAAGGAGGCTTTATTCTTTCTGTTTTCAAGGCAGTGAGGTCAGTGCACTGTAAACCAGAGGGCTGACACACAGCCCAGGAGCCGCTGCTGCTCTCAGCTACTCCAGCTTCACCGTGACTATCTGAAAGCTGAGTGGTCTGCCACACCTTCAGCACACATGGACAGGAGCCTGGGAGAAACAAAAGGCAAGACAAGATGCCCAGGCTAAGAAGCTGTTTGCACAAGACTCTGTATATTATTAAAGGGTAAAGCCTAAGGGCAGAGCCCTCCCCTTCTCTCCTCATACATCACAACCTAACACTCACAGTGCCAGCCAAAAATAAATGAACCTCCCTCCTCCGTGCCAGTTCAGTTTCAGTCTGCTCCTGGATCTACTTCAGCATGTGGCCATACACGTTGATGTTGACACAAGGCGGAGAGAGGTGCGGAGGAGCAGGAGGGCATGATTGCCTTTTCCGGGGGCATTTTATTGTACGTCCAAGTTTTAATCACACTGATTTTCCTGTGTGAACAAGTCTTGGCCCAGAATTTCCTCTCCTCCTGGCTATTGTCACTGAACAACCCAGTCACACAAATGAGAAAAGGATTAGGTGTACCTAATCTGTGTCCACTCAAAGCAGTGGAAAAATCCATAATAATTTTTGTTATTAGAGAATTATGAATATTTATATTCCTGTAGACTAACGTAGTTAAACCACAATACAAAAATCCTATTTTTCATGCCAACACATTAGCATATGTCACACTTGCACCCAAGTTAGGATATGTCAAGAAATTGGGGGTTTTGTGCTATTTTTACTTCAAAAGAGTGGTTGCCAAATATCTTACAAGAAAAATTATTTCTTAGCAAAAGGAGTTTGACATTTTTTCAGAGCTTATTCCAAAACAAATTCTTAGGACTGAGACCACTGAAAAACTGAAAAAAAAATTAAAAAACCCGGACTTAGACACTTCAAAGTAATCTAGACTTAAATTACAATAGCCTGAAACAACTCTGCTGCTCTCAATGTGACAAGAATTATGTCCTGCATATTCAGACATGTTGCAGGACATATACATTATGAGACAGTATTTAAACCACTGCTTTTGTGTTCTTAAGGATGCGTGACCTAAAATGTATGCTTTAACTTTTGCCCAAACTGCTGGGTTTTTTCACACAGTTTGTATCCCATACCTCTAATGAACTAAGGATCGTGAAAATCTTCCAGGTTTTGAACCTCAACAATTTGTCACGAATGAGGCAGTAGTTATGGGTTTGTAACAGAAGACCAAACAGGGAAAATTTGGGCTTTCTTTCTCTCCACAATTTTTGATCCCTGCCTAGTTGAAAACGTATTTTCGGTCAAACTCCTATTTCTACTTGCTTGTCACTTTCTCTGGATTATTAATACATAGCCATGAACACACATACTGGGCTCATCATATTGGTGATTTTTTGAATGCCAGTCTGTTTTGAAAACCTTGAAAGAAAACCAGTCTGCAATCAAATTTAGGCGTGAATTCATCTTTTGCTGCATTTCATCATTCCTATTTGCAACATTGTGAGAATTACTGAGAGGATATGTTACACAGTATAAAGAAATTTCTTCTATTTAATTAGTTCCTATTGAATATGTTTTTCCCCTATGAACCATTCCATTTGTTCATTTAGAGCCCAGACTACTGACCATGTGAGGTGACTGATACAAAAGGCAAACTTGAGTTTAAGTAAACCAACATACTAAGAAAGTACAGAGGAAAAATACCTACTGGCAAAGGTCTTGTATTTGGAAGCTGATTTTCCCATTTTTGTTTGGAATAGTGTTGGAAATGAGCTTCAAAGTAGCAAGACAAGCACAAAATTTTGAAAAGCATTGGTTGATACAGCAAGTCTTACTGGGCTTTGCCCTTCAGTCGTGCCTCTGAGAAAACAAATTGAATTTCCTGATTTCAAATGGCAAACTCTGCTATTACATACTTTGTGATTTCAAAGAGCATCTGTCATCACACAAAGACAAATACATTTCTTAGAGAAACATCTGGTGCTTTTTTAAACAAGCCTCAGGCCAGGTCTGCGCAATGAATGAAATATGTACTATAGATAGAGTGTTATTTGGTGTTGCTTTTCATTTAATCAACTGTATGTGGAATGTTTGTATTGTCTTAACTATCTCTAAAATATTGGCTCTCCTACCACTTTAGGCAACCATTGCCTTTTAAGAACTAAATGCAAAATTATGCTTTGAGTCTAACAACAAAGAGCAGTAAATCTGCTCCAAGTGCTTTCCTAGTTCCTTGCAGGATATCTGTGGGAAAAACAGTAGATGTTCACACAACTCTAAGAAGGCACGTGTTTAGCCTTTGTACTTTGAAAACAAAAGGAAAAAATAAGGTCTATTCTTTAGGCTGTCTGAATTTACAATAGAGAAATTATTATACGTTCAACCCCACCCCTCCAACTGAGCTAATATCAAAAATCTGTAGTGTAGCTCAGAAAAGAATACAAGAATACAGAAGAACTAATCAGTATAATAGTACCCTTGAAGCCCCATTTCTCAGATTTTGATTGCTTTCTTGGGCACTTTTTGCCGTGATACCACTAAATCACCTAGTATCAGATTCCTTGCCTTCTTATGAGGTATCACAAACTCATTTGTAACATTGCTCTTATGCTGAAATTCAGAGCAGTGATGGCTGCACAGAGTTCCTTGATTTCTCTCTGTGGTTAGGTTTTGTTGTGTCTTGTGACTGACCACGTCTTTCACAGGTAATGTACAACTGGAGTGAGTGGTTGGGGACAATGCCATACATATAAGAAGGCTGATGGGAAAGTGATCTTAAAGTTAGTATGAAAGCCAGCAAAAGAGAAGGGAAGCACAAGGATGGAAAGGAGGCAAAGTAATTTGTCCAGATCATGCAGAAGAACCATAATGATTTGTACGTCGGACAACATTTCTCACATTTCTTGAAGTGAAGGGGCTGTGCTCTGATTTTGATTCACTATATTGCCCCTGCTGCTGTGTTATTCAACATTGCTTCAAACATTTTTAAAGACTAATTTCTAAATTCACACCTTCCCGCTGTGTGTCTCTGGACTCACACTACCCTGGAATGGCACACATTCATGAGCAGATTTGGCCAGTCCTTTCACCTTGCCCTTCCTTCTTTCAACGTAGGGAAAAGGACAGCATTTCATCTGTATCCTCTACATTCGCATCCTGCTCTTAGGTGAATGGTTCAGCAGTCAAAAATGCAACCAGTACACTAATGTAAATATACTGCATACACTTGGAGGACGAGGAACCAAAATAGCAAGTACGCATAAATAGATAAGTCATAAAGCTCTAAAAAAACACTGAATGGCAGAATAAAGCTTAGTATATGTCTACACTCAAAACAAAACAAAACAAAAAGGACAAACAAGACCTCAGAATGCGTAAACAAATAATTGGAACTCAGCTACAAAGATCTATTGCTAGGCAATGTAACGTCCTTCCCAGTGAAATGTCTTTTGCAATACTGTCTGCAAATTAAATCTTCTAAGCCAATCCTTGTTCTTATTAAGGATGGGTATCAAATAAAAACATAGTTTTGGAGTGCATTAGAACTATCATGCTTAAAGGCATAAAATATTCTCAGACTAACAGGACTCAGTAAGAAATTTTCATGGATAGAAAATTATTCCATACAAGCTCCTGTACAATTTTGTCCTTATTCTTCTGAGGCAAGTGAAAAGTGTAACTGTTGGGCTGAAGATAGGCTGTACAGAATAGTTATCTGATTTGTGAAGCTTGAGAGCTTTTTTATCCCCTACAAGCAGGAAAAAAAATGTAGTAGACATCACATATTTCTTTTGAGCTAAATTCTTTGTGTTAGTGTAGCATTTTTGAAAGCAAAATAATCCTTTAGAAGGATGACGGCAGCCTGGCCAGCAGTATTGTATAGCACACACATTCAACAGGCAGCTCAAATTACAAAGGGCTTTTCCATTGTCTAAGCCAATGATCACGAAGTGTTTGTACCAATGCCAAGTTCTGCATTGACAGATTTGGGTGGGCATTACCGGCAGTGAGCCACAGCACTTTTTAAAGAAAATTCGGCAACAGATGCTGAAAACGTTTGCCATCACTGATCGAAGCTGGTCCATTTCAAATCTAATGGTCATCAGTCCAAGAACATGTTCTAACATGTCTAATATGAAACAATAATGTTTGCTTTCTAGACCATGTGAATATTTGAAGATCATAGAATCATAAAATCATTTAGGCTGCAAAGGATCTCTAATACCATTGAGTCCAACTATCAACCCAGCACTGCCAGTGTGCCACATCTACATATCTTTAAATATTTCCAGAGACGGCAACTCAACCACTCCCATTGGGCAGTCTGTTCCAGTGCCTGACAACCCTTCCTGCTAAGAAATTTTTCCTGATACCCAATCTAAATCACCCCTGGTGCAACTCAAGACCACTTGCTCTTGTCCCATCGCTTTCTACCTGGAAGAAGAGACTGACCCCCGCGTCTTTGCAACCTCCTTTCAGGCAGCTGTAGAAGGTGAAAAGGTCTCCCCTGAGCCTAAGCTGCTTTCTGTCAGACTTGTGCTCCAGAGCCTTCACCAGCTTCGTTGCCTTTCTCTGGACATGCTGCAGCACCTCAAAGAGCCATGAAAGAAAAAATCATGGAAACTTGGGGCTGCTGCCCGGAGGATGGTGGGTGAAGCAGTGCAGGAGAGCGGCACTGAGTCAATCACAGTCAGTTGGCTGAGAGGAAGGGCCAGATACTCCTTGCTCAGAGGGATAAGGAACATCATTTTACCCAGTAGTCTTCGTATAAAATTAATCTATGGTCCAAAAATCACTCTGTCTAGCACTAAATCCGCAAGCATAGATTAGTCCTCCCTACTCAAGTTTGGATTCTGGTTCAGCAATAGTACAGACAAATTCAATTATAAAAATGAAATAACAAAATTACTTAATTTCCTTGATATTGTCCCTATAATGTAAAGTTACAGAGCTGAAACTAAAGGTTAAATAGCCTGAATTATCAGCCAGAATTGTGATGGCTACATCATATGAATGCAAACAAAAGTGATGGGGAATGATATAAAATACACAGAACAACAATTATTTTGCATTTAACTAATGTAAAGGTGAGAAATACCAGAAAGCAGAGAAAATAACCCCAGTCTTGTTATGAAGTAAATGTATGAAATGTCCCACATATGTGTAGTTCTAAGCATAAAAACCGCAGATGTATATTTGTATGTATGCATGTAGTTCTTTGAACACAGAATATCGTCTGATTTCTCTACTATTTCCACAGGTATCGGATTACACTGAGGGACAGAACAGACAAAGTAACATCCCAAGGTGGGCAGATATGTACTTTTATGTAACGAGGGAGATTGCATCAGTCTGAATAAGACTTTCCGTTTGTAACGGATTCATACTGATTTAAAACTGATTAAACCCCATTCTTCTCAAACACCTTCCTTTCGTGGTGTGTTCCCACGTGTCAGAAACGGAGTATAGCTACTGCACGCTGATGTCCATGAAGCCCCCGATTGTAGGAGCCAGCAGCTTCTCTTGGGTGGTTCAGTGTGGGGGGTTTGGGCCACGGACACTGTGCTGTGTGTCAGGGGATGACACCAGAGGCTTGGAGCAGGGCTTTAAGAGGGCATCATTGCCCCTCTCACCCTCTGCAGAGTTCAGGCTTGCTGTGCTCCTCTCTGCAAACAGCCTGGGCCACTTTATTAACGCTGACTTGTTCATTGATACCTTATTTGCTCTGGCTTACCCTTGGCAGGTTACAATGTTTTGTTCACAGTAGAAGAAAGATGACAAAAGATGGAAAAGTAGGAAATCAGGGCAATTAGACCTTTCCTAAAGCCAAACAAGTTGGGAAAGGAGCTTCATGTGGTAAAAGCTGGTAAGTCAATGGGGTGGTCCTCAGAGGTAGATGTAGTGCCAAAGCAGCTGGAGAATAAGAAAACTTGCGGTGTGATTTTCTGCAAAGAAGGGAGACGTGGGGAGATTGCACGAATCAAACTAAGACATGAATGTTTTCTTATACTAAGGTTTGGGAATTTTTTTAAAATTTAATTTCCTCATTCTTTACCACTGTCAGAGCGTGGGCTTGCACAGTTTTATGCAGCTCAATGACTAATACTTGGTAGGTATGTTGAAAGATATTTCTTTTGTCATTTTAACCGGAAATTGACCTCATGAGAGTGTTCCCCACAATGCCTATCCATAAAAACAAGAAGTTATGGACGTGTTGCAACAAAACGTGATGGATACTGAAAAAAATTACTAACGTGAGAAAATAAAAAAACATGCTTATAGACATTTTATGTTTAATTATAAATCCAACAACTTAAATAAATTTAAAATTATCAACCGCACTTTCCTCTGGGTCCAAGTCTCTATTCTGAAAAAACTGTTTCATTATTTAAACTAGTTAGGTTGCTGCTTGCCCTTGAGAATATTTCCTATAAGACAATTTTATCCCATAAAATGCATTTCCATCAAGCATTAAAGAAAACTTAATATTTTTGTCAGAAAGTCTTTCTGGTAAAAAAATAATTTTTCAGCAAGTCTTAGGATTCAGTGAAAAGCAAATCTATAATAAAAAAAAGATTAACCTCTCTCAGTTTATAACTGCGTGAATATTCAAAGAAACTATCAGTGCTTTTCTGAAAGAAAGATATTAAAAAGTCACTTATAAAGAATGATTTATTAATTGAAATAAGACCTAAGGCTAAGCAAGGGTGACAAAATACCTCAAACTTGAAATTTACATTAAATTAATCAACTTTTGAAATCTGCTGTTTGACTATTTATGTTAATTTGTTTTAGCTTGATAAGATCAACCATTTAAAATTAATATAATTACAGAAAGAGACATACAGCACACAGAGATGATGTAATAAAACAAGTTAACTCTAAAAAGCAAATTACTTTATTGCTTCTTTCATGAACATATACTTCCAGATGGAAAAACAAGTGTTTTTTGGAAAGAAAGGCAAAGCAAATTAAGGAACATACCTGAAACACATTAATAAAGGAAATATAGATAAATTACTATAAGCTTAAGTTCTATCATTAGTCAAAAAGTAGAAAATAAAGGGTGTATAACAAAATCCTCAAATGTTCTTGCAAACCAAGACAGAAACCACACATATAATACAAAGCCAAATGCTTCTTTGTGGGCTTTTTACTGTATACTGTGGCAGAGACACTCAACAAGTACCATTTCTGTCCTTTTATTTATGCTGCTATGCAAACATCATTATCCTCACTGTAAACCTGGAGAAATGAAGCACAGTGCAGTGGGGATGGGAAGATCAGTGAGCTAAATTTTCCTTTCTTTGGATTGCAGCTTTGGAACTCTTTTCCTGCTGGGTTAGACTCAGACTCCACACGAGCTGGAGGCAGCCCCAGTGCTGCCAGAGGGACTGCACAGTAACTGAGGCACACTGGGTCCCAAGCTCCGTGCTGGTATCACTCCTGTGGTTAACTGTGCTCCTGAGCATCTGCTGTCCTCCTAGAAGCTCGGTTTCAAAACAGAGTGCATGACTACTTACATCTGTCTTTTTTCTCCATCCCACATAAACTTCCTTTGATCTCAAATGGTCTAACTGTCAAATGTGCCTTCTGCCATGTAAGCATGCCCTTTAATTCTCCTTCTAGTCCATCAGTTTTTATTCTTGCAAAAGATTTAAATCCTTTTATCCTTTTTAAAATTGACTGACTTAGTCAGTTTGTGACCTTTTGATCTAGTCATAAATTTCCAATTCTCCTTTTTTTTCTGTTAATATATGTATGTGGTTGAAGGAATTATTTATCCCGACTTTATTTTGCTAACCATTCATGACTGGGAATTCCTCTTGCTTTAGCAAATATCTTGCAAAGTCCTGATCAACTCACAGATGTCTCTCGGCACACTGCAAAAGTTCACAATTTTATCATGAAATCTTTCACAAAGAAACTTCCATGAAATCTCAATGAAGAAAAGAAAAATAATTTACAGC
This sequence comes from Cnemophilus loriae, assembly GCA_013397755.1. Classification (NCBI taxonomy): domain Eukaryota; kingdom Metazoa; phylum Chordata; class Aves; order Passeriformes; family Corvidae; genus Cnemophilus; species Cnemophilus loriae. The sequence goes on from VZTF01003389.1 coordinate 1,315,045, forward strand.
ATATATACTCTTATCTCATACTTACTACTGCTGTTATTTAACATGGAGAGTAATTGTTCCCTGCACATAAGTATTATTAAGTGGTGCATCAGATACTATATTTATAGATAATATATATCATGGAACCAAAAAAACCAAAAAAAATTCATTTTTAGATGACAGTTTGGGAACTTGTAAATTCTTGTGTAAAAGATTAAAGCTTGACTTTTTTTACTCCGTTGTATCAGGTAGATCTGATTTTCCATACTTGGTTCTCTTAACACAAACATGTTAAAGACATCAAACTATATAAGAAATCTCAGTTCTCTTTATTTAAGTTCAGTTTTAGCACAAAGCTGTGCCTGGGAAACTTCAGGTTTTTTGTTATTTAAAAGTTAACTATGCATTTCATTAATAAACCAAAAAAAAAAAAAAAAGGTGTAAATCAAACCTCAGAACACTTTAGAGATGTAAAAAGTATCAGATACTTTTTCAGCAATAGTGTTTATATAGTACCAACCTGTTTGTAAAATTGAAGTTTACCACCATTATCTGGACATCTGGTTCAAAGAAAACAGAGGAAATAGACTTACTTAGCAGAATTGTTTTCTCCTCTGTATTCTACCCAAAAAACCCCTTTCCATCAGGTCAGAATATGCCATCACGATCATCAAGCCTTACCTCTTCCACAGCCCTGTTACCACGTTTTAGCTTTGCTCCTTCAAAAAGCCCAGAACTACTGGTCGGAACTACCTAGGAAGATGCTGGTTACAAAGTTTATTCCAAAGATCTATATCACAGAATCACAGAACCAAAGAATGCTTTGGATTTAAATTGGACCTTGAAGATCATCTACTTCCAAGCCCCCTGGCATAGTCAGGGACACCTTCAAGCAGACCAGGTTGCTCAGAGCCCTGTCCAGCCTGGCCTAGAACACTGCCAGGGATACGGCATCCACAGCTTCTCTGGGCAACCTGTTCCAGTGCCTCACAACCCTCACAATAAAGAATTTTTTCTTAGCGTTGAACTAAACCTACTCTCAGTTTGAAGCCATTCCCCCTTTTCCTGTGACTACATGCCTTAGTAAATAGCCTTATGCAATCTTTACTGTAAGTTTCTTTCAGATACTGGAAGGCCACAATTAGGTCACCCCAAAGTGTTCTCTTTCCCAGGCTGAACAATCTCAATTCTCTCAGCCTTTCTCCACAGGAGAGGTGCTCCACCCCTTCCAACTTGGTGTCCCTCCTCTGGACTCACTCTAACAGATCAATGTCCTTCCTGTGCTGGGACCCCAGAGCTGATGCAGCACCGCAGGTGGGTCTCACCAGAGCAGAACAGAGGGGTAGAATCCCCTCTCTCACCCTGCTGTCCACACTGCTTTGGATGCAGCTCAGGACACATTCGGCTTTCTGGGCTGCCAGTGCCCACTCCTGGATCAAGTCCAGTCTCTCATCCACCAGCACCCCCAAGTCCTTCTCATCAGGGCTGCTCTTTATCCATTCATCCCCCAGCCTGTGTTAGTACCAGAGGTTACCCCAACCCACATGTGACACACATTTGGTCTTGTTAGACCACATAAGATCCCTGTGTGCCCACTTCTTGAGCCTGTCTAGGTCCTTTCAGATGGCATTCCATACTTCAGGAGTGTCAACAGCACCACTCAGCTTGGTGTCATCTGAAAATTTGCTGAGGATGTGCTCGATACCTCTATGTCATTATTGAAGATAACGCTGGTCCCAGTACAGATCTTTGAGGACCCCACTCATCACTGATGCCCACTGACACTCTGAGCCTTTGACCACTACTCTCTGGATGTGACCATCAAACAAATTCCTAATCCACCTCGTGTATATAAATAAGCTTGAGGAGAAGGCAGAATGCAGATATTCATTTAAAAATGTGAATAACTAATAATTACCACTTCTGCTGTCTTCTTTGTGAAGCTGGACTCCAGAGGCTCTGCTGATCTAAGGAGAAGGAACAGCAAAGAGGAAACCAAAGTCTGTGAACAAAGGGGTCATCAGCTGGTCATTGATGATAAGATCTCTTAATTCACATGGCAGAAGAAATCTAACAAAACTTCCTGGGACTAAATGAAAAAGGAACTTTCTGTAACAGCAGATGAAGTCTTGGCAGGATATCAGATAAATAATTCTGTATGAAATCGTGTGTTTAAGGTATTTCAACCAGTGGATTTATAGAAAGATAAAGTTCCAACCCACACAAAGCATGACACAGAGACAATCTTGGCAATATCAGTATGTTAACAATTTTATCAGCTGCTACTGCTACTGCCATGCATGTCATCCTGCTGTTCCATCACATAGGGACAGGCAACAATTTAGACTTCCATGACAATAAAGTCTATGTTGTAGTGCTTCATTTTTAACGCAGACAACATCACAGGCGTAAGGAAGACAAGATATTTTGTTATTGCTAACCATTTGTTCTTGCTGGTATCTGCTTTAAAGTCTGGTGCATATTGCAATAACAGCTCTGTCAAAGATGTTCACTAAACACTTTCTCCATGTAGAGGTATTCACATGCATTCCTTCTTATACACCTTCTTAGTTTACATAAAATTTAACCAATGCGACCAAGTATGTTTTTGATTAAGAAGACGTAGATCCCTGACTCTCTATCACTACATTCCTTGCTGGCTTAAGCACTTGTCTTTCTAATAAAGATATAGCTCATTTTAGTGGGAAATTGAGAAGGACTTGTTCCTCCTCCTTTGCGAAGCCCTGAATACCAATACACTCTGTAGAAATATGTATCACTACTTTCAGTTCTAAGGACTATTGCCAAAATGATCAATCTTCCTAAAAAGCATAATTAAGCTGTAAAATATCAGTCTCAACAAAGAGTTGTTGTCAAGAGTTGACATATGTCAAATGGCTCAGTCCTAAAAGGTTCTGAAAGCTGCACCTCAGTGCTCAAAATTTCATTTAGAAACCCAAAGTATATATCCCATGCAATTTCATGATCTTTCTTGATTTTGAATGTTAACTTAGCTGAATTTTGGCTCATACAGTCAGAAATAAATTATGATTTCTGGTCTTAGATACGTGCGTGCATGTGTATGTGTGTGTATATATATATATACACACATATATATTAAACATATATATGTAAAAATATCTATATGTTAAAATATGTGTGTGTGAGAGTGGACAACAATACCTTATTTCTGTTTTCGATAACATTACAGATGTAAGGATGGGAAATGTTTTCATATGAGGTCTGTACAAACAAATAGAATTGGCAAAATTAAGTTTAATAAAATGTCATAGGCGTTTTAGTCACAGAACTGTGTTGAGGAGGAATCACCCCTATCCATCGGATGTTCCAAGACTAAAAATTAATATCAGAATCCTACAAAAATTAACACTGAAGAAAGAACCAGGTTTCTTTTAACTTTTTCTCAGAATCAAGATCTAAATTTTCCTGAAGTCTGGATTTGATGCTCTCATACTATTATTTAGCAAGATAATTTTATGGGAAGTATGATATTCTACGGAGTAGTACATCCTGAACTGATAAACAGGAATATCAGTATGATAAAACCAAACACATGGCAATTACATCTTTTATCCGCACGGTTTGAGGTTTAGCATCTTGGAAGCTTCATATTTGGTTTTAAGTTTAGAACCAATATCACTACAAACTGAAAAAAATAGCATTTTCTAACCTCTTCAGAAAACCCAGTTGAGTCCCTAAATGTAATGAATTAATCAACTTTAAAAGTGGTTTATGTGAAACTGTGGACTCCAGAGGTAGAGATTTAAGCATCACTCGATACGTTGTCCAGCTACTCCTGCACATTGCAATGATATTTTGTGCAGTTACTGATTTTTTCTAAGCCATGACCCCCTGTTCTCAGCCATAATTTATGGCAGTCACAAGGATTTTACACAGTAAGTCGCTACCCAAAGGACTGGAAAATACAAAGGAGAAGAAAGGACAGAAATTTCAGGGAAAGTTCACATTCCTTGTTACAGTTAGCACTGAATATTAAAGATAATGTCAATGTGCAGGACTTTAGAAATACCATCTAGGATATGCCTCATGTTTTGTAGCATAGGCTAAACTAATGCCACAGGACAAAACTGATAAGGTCTTATGAAATGTCACTTCACACTGAATTTTATTTACTGTTGTTGACAATTATGCATGTAAAAATAAGCTATTTAGACAATAAGGATTTCTAAAGATGTGTCATATGTTCATGGTTAAATATGCTAAATGTCACGTTAAAGCTGACATGGCCATGGCTCAAGGCAAAAGCACTGTCAAGTTGCCTATGATCCAGATGTGGTATATGTCATCAGACCGATTATTTCTGTTTGACTGTGGTTTATAGTGCATAATATTGCATATCAACTGTCCTGGAAAAGTGCTGCTTGCCGTGAGAAAATCTTTCATCCCTTTTTGGTATTCAGTTGTAGTTATCTCTTGTTTCAGTTGCTGCCAGGCGTTGCAGATGTGTTTCAGTTAGTGCTAGCTCCTCTTTCATTCAATATGTGTAGATTTACACATATTTATATATGTGTGTGAGAAAGCTAGAAGCAAATAAACCAGAATAAAATTAAATTCCTGTGGAGGCATGCTCCCAGTAGGAAATGATAGCTCTACACTATAGTAGGCAGCCTTGTGAATGTGTGAGTAAGTTAAGATTTCTCCATTTAAGTCATATTAGGCTGTTTATGGATTTGCTGCAAGTGCTCTTTTGATGACATTTTCACTCCAGGTATTGGCTTTGTCCTTTTATTGGGAGAGAAAATCAGTGTGTTTAAGAAATAAGTTTAAAGGAGATTCAGTAGCAGTTGACTCAGAAGGCTACCTCTGGAGCAAACAGTTTTGAGTGGTAATTTATAATATTTTAATTCTCTTTAATATATGGATTTCTAACACAGTTGGACACACATTGCAGTTGTACTGAGAATCTGTACTTGCTGGCAGATAGCATATTTTTTTTTTTTTTTGCCAGACAAATTCCTATCATCACTCATAACTTTTTTTTACATTAAGTGGGATATTTATAAACACTGTTTCAAGCATGAGTTTGCAGCATAAGTCATCACCAATTAAACCCTCTAGGAGTCATTCCAGTTCATCTTGAAAATAAGCATCTTTCATGTTTTTATTGTAACTCTAAAAATTAATAATAAAAATATTAAAAAGCCTTGATTTGGACTAGAGAGAGCCTTTGAGTAATGGTTGGTGTTACTTCCAGAGAAAACCGATGAAGTATTTTAAATATGTCATGAAATGCTTTTCTGATTTCCACAGAAAGAAGCTGATATGATTTTTTTACTAGATTCAGAACACTTGTTTTCTTGTTTCAGATCATTTCTAATTATGACACTTCAAAGAGAGAGCACAACCAGGTGTCTGCCTCTTTCTTCTCAAAATAGGGAGGCCTTTTCACTCTTTTGGGTAAAGAGCAGAGGCTTTATTCTGTTTTCTGTTACTGTTGAAATGGCTCTGAAGGAGCTTTATGGGGATTTTGTACCCTTTCATTTTTGTGTTAGACCCAGCCACAGTTTACTCCCTGCTGCCTAGGGCAAAAACAAGACTAAGTGACATAAGCAGCAGTCATTGAGAAAGCTTTGAAGGAGCCATTTGGCAAAAGAGAACTGCTTCCTGTTATCATGACCGCTCCAACCATAATTTCTTTCACTAAAACAGAAATGGGTCCTGAAAAATGTCAAAATGAATGCTCTACAGTTTCAAGATTAAATGTTTGACATTAAACACCTTTTTCCTAACTAGGAGGTAATTACCCATATTGCACATTGTAATGGAAACTATCTTTTATTTATTTATTTATTTGCTTCCTTTGCCTCCACCACTTGAGGAATTTCAAATTTTGGAGCATCTGTTCCAAACTGGAACCAAAAAAAAATGTTGAAATCCAATGGCCTTTCATAAAACAGATTTTCCATCCTCAATACATCACGTGTCTGGCAGGGAACTGTAAGCAGTAGCTTAGTTCAGGTTTCTCTCTTCAACTGACAAAGTGGAAAGAGGAAGAATGCTCTGTTTAGTCCCCTGGGGAGTGTATTTAGAGCTCAGGGATTGCCCAGAGGGCCTGTGAGCAGAGAAGAAGGAGATGGCTATCAGCTTGAGGCACTCGAAGAGGTGGTGTCACAAGCCTCACAGCTTTCAGTGCTAGGTAAGCATTAAGACCAGTAGAGAGACTAATCTCTCCATATGGATATGAGGGAATGGAGGTAACACTTGCGTATTTTTGTGCCATTAGGATCAGACTCAATTTGACAGCATGCAGAAGAGAAGTGGGTTTATTAATATCTTGGATACTTTTGACACAAATAATTTCTCATTGAAGAATAAAAAAAAAGAATAACTGCTCAAGTTAGTATCTGGGCGTCACTTGCAACTCTACGGCCAAAACCCAAAAATCTTCAGCATATTCCCTGCCAGATCTGTAATGAGTAACGCATTTGTTCCATACAGTTTAGGCCCCTCAGCAGCTCCGTATCCCTGGAGAACCGTAAAATAGGTGGGAGGAAGCTTCTCCACTTCTGACCCCATCCTACCATTAGCACCCTCCAAACATATACAGAGACCGGCAAAAGAGGCACAGTCCCACACATTTTTAGCACATTACCAAGTTTTACTACACAGAGCATGCAAGTCCAAACTTGCTAAACACGTTTTGTAATTGCCTGTGAAGAAGTGTCTTGTACTTTCTCCATGACCTTTTTACATTTTCAGAGACAGTGGAAGACAGAGTCATTCTCACATTACATTTCTTCTTTGAAGTGCAACCTGAGACACAAATCTAATGGCATAGGAAGGCACTGAATTAAGGCACTGGAATAAGGCAGCTATGTAAATCATAAGTCTGGAAACTGGTTTTCTGACAAAATGAGCAGGGCTTTAAGTTTAGGCTATTACTATTGACTTCATGTGAATTATATGGTTCTAGATGAGGTTAGGATTTGGCACTTCTGGGGCTGAAATTCATGAGTAAAGCTAACAGAGGATTGTATAATAAAAACGAAATGTGATGATTTACTTTTGTACAGTTTCCCAACTCTGCAAAATTGGTTCAGCTGCCATCTTTGTATGACTTTTTGCACTGTGCAAAAATTACAGAAAATGTTAGCTGGTTTTGATAAAATAGAGTCCGCCTCCTAGGGGGAAATTAAATTATACTTGACAGCTAAGAAGTATTCACATGACAAAAAAAACAAGAATCAAAGCAAGTTGTAGGATTCCAGATCTCTTCCGACAGCATTTTTGTGTGATTCATACCAAGCAGAAGCTGAAATCTTAGCTTTTCTTCTGAACAGCTACTGTAAAACATCTCCACATAGACTGCTTCAACCCATGGTGCCCCTTCTCTCTTGATCCAAGCATCTGAGCCTGTTCCTATGCCAAGAGGCAGATTCTTTACCTACTTTTGATCTCTGAGCATGGTCAAGCTCAGGCCAGCTATGTGGGTTCAGTCCTTGATGGGTCCTTGTTTCTCGTGACTTGGTGCTCTCTGTCGTTTTTCCTGACACAGACAAAATCAATATGTCTTCACAAGTCTCTGTCAGATTTTAATCACAAAGTCACCAATATTTACTGTGATGATAACTAAGAAGTCTTAGAAGAGGAGGTAGAGCATTGGCAGAGAATAGAACTAATGGTGAGCTACAAGGGCAAGAAGCAGCAAATGTGTACAGCCAAGATCCATCCTTACGGTGTCTGCCCAGACAGAGCATTGCCAAGACATCCACATGTATTTCTTATTTGTTGCTAGTGATGAAATCTGGGTTACTGAGTTAAGCACTGCATAAATGGAGTAACAAAGTTCTCATTAAAAAAAGATCATTCTCTAGACAGAAGCCGTAGACAGAAGAGTAAAACAAGAAACAGAGAAACCAAGGGACAAAGCTGAAGAGATGTGCTCAAAGGAAAACATCAGTATGAAAGCTGATGGAAACCAAAGGGGTTTTTTCTGTCTATTGGGGGTTTTTTTCGACAGAATGAAACTGTTCAGTTCTGCAGATCTAATCTGAAATGAGCCGATATCTGTTGAATTACACCCATTAAGTTTGTTCTTGGAAAGAGACATTTTGATTTTGGTTCTTCTGATAAGATCATTTCTTGTTCCATTTTCACAGACTGTGTTGTGTTTGAAACAAAGCTGGCTGAGAGGTCTTCTATAAAATATTCTAGCTAGAAAATGCCATTTCTTCTAAATCAGCTCTTTTTATGAGAATGAACAAGCTTCAACTTGACACTAGGCTCTTGGCTATACTACTCTTGAAGGCATTTCATGTTTTATTAATAGTAATTCATACAGACTGGGAAGAGAACGCCGATTGGAGCAATTGCCTTATATTCACCTCCCTGATCTGCTGCTGTCAGCGCTGAGGTGAATGCTGTGACTGGCAATACCGGGAAGCGCTCCCTCCATCTCTGCCATGGAATAAATATCCTCTCACTGCTTTTCTAAAAATCTTTGAGAAGTCTTGTTGATAGCCCAAAGTTTGTATGCCTCTCATTCTAGTTATGGTCTCTCTCAGATAAAAACCAAAACATTCTTTCCATGCCATCTGTAATCTCCCTTGCTGGTAGTGTGCTGTCTATGGCACATTCTGCAAGATTTGCTTCTATCCCTTCAAGTTCCCATTGCTTTCAATAAGCTGGTTGTGAGGTTGCCGTATTTTTATGCTTTTAAAAGTCTCTATGTGAGGCTTCAAGTCCAAATCTTGCTCTTGATATACATTTTCAGATGAGTTATTTTACATACAAATAAATGACAGTACATAAAACACGCCTAATAATATGAACAAGTGATTAATTGCGTACTTTCTGTGTTTCAGTCATTACCATGCTAATGTAATATTTTGGCTAACCAATTTGATTTTGGGATCATACCCAACACAATTTAAGCATAAATAGGGAGTTTACTATGGGATAGAAATTCAAAAGATTTCTCCTTAAAGCTTATGTGTAATAAAACTAAATAAAAATAAATTTTAAAATTAAAATTAAATTTAAAAACAAAACTAATACACCACATTAAATTTACAAAAGTTAATATATACAAGCTGAAATTCTCATGGCACTTCCTCAATTGTTTTCTTACACATGCTCAGGATTCTGCACCTGTTGAACGGCTTCCAGTATGAAGTATAAAACAGGAAAAATAATTACAGGTTTGAACAAGAACTGTTAGGCAACCCTCTACACTGTCTTCATCTTGCTGCTAAACAAGGATCTCAGCTTCGTCTGAGTGCAGCTGACATGTATTGTAAAAAACCCGGCTTATGTCAGTTCAAGTTCCATTCAGTTTTTATTCAGCCCTTTTTTGCCATGAGAATATATAGGCAGGGTATTTGAACCTCTTCTGATAGCACCAGGGCATCTGTCGGGGTCTCATTAATGCTTTTAGATTTTATGTAGAAGTTTTTACCCATTTATTCTATTTGTGATACTACAAAGACTAGACGGTGTTTTACGGCTTGGAACATATACCACAGTAGTTCATTTTTTTGACTGTATGATATTTTTCACCCTTTTTGAACTAGCTGTAAGAGCAAGAACTTATAGAGTTCAGGAATAATGGCTTTGAAAACTTTACACCAAACAGCTCTTGCTTGAGTCTAGTATTTCATCTCCATTCATGCATTTATGTCCTCTTAATCTTACAGACTCTCAAGAAAATGGTTTTTGTGGAGAAGGTTTCCTAGCAGTGAGTATGAGCTACATAACAAGACCGTTTTTTGAACTGTCTTGAGGGGAAAAAAAAGTAAGAGAAACATGTTCTTTTGCATAATTACACATAATAAAATCAAGTAATTTGAAGGTAGGGGTTCAAATGTGGATTTTGACTCTTTGATTGTTACATATATGTAAATAGGTCTTTATATTTCTTGCTGGCTGCTAAATATAATTTAAATGCACGGGTGTTTTCCTTTTTCTCTTTTTATTATTTTTTTTTCATTCTTAAGAGAAATGAACCGGTAAAAACCACAATAAAACGTACAAAACCCCAGTAGGGAGGCCAGGTCTTCAAAAACAACAGTAATTGCAGAGCAGATAGCAAAATATGCAACTAATTCTGAAAATTTCAGCAACTCACCCACCTGCGGGACCCTTCCAGGAGGAATCAGCAATCCTTCAAACTGCAGACAAGGCTTTGCTCCTCAAGTAGTAACAAGGGTTCTTTCCTTCTAATTGACCCTGGTGAATGACCTCATCATCCCCTGGTTTCTTATTCAGGATTTCTCCCTTTTTCTAAAAATACATGATAGCTATCAGGTTGTACACCACAACAGCCTCAAGCAAGTGCTGCTTATAAATCAGAAATGCAACAAATACAAATGAAAAGAAATGCTGGTTCTGCAGTCAGTTTTTGGTAAGCGATTCAGAAGTCTGCAGCATGAAAGAAAGCCATGATTTCCTTCTCTTCTCCTCTTCCCCAACATTTGTTCTAGACACAAAAGATTTTCAGAGGTCGAGCGGCCTTGTTTCTTTTATAACATCTCTGTGGAGCCCAGGCAGCTAGAGTCTGGAGGGTGCAGAATTACCATGAGATTCAAGTGGGATAGAGAGGTGCAAGAAAATTTTTGGATTAGATGTGAGGAGTGGAATTTTACCTATCAGTTCTGGAAGTAGAAATAAAGCTGAAATTGAATACCAGAGGAACGGGAGATGATAGCCAAAACAATGGAGGGTGGTGTCACCATCTTTAGCCTGGAAGGCAGGCCAGCAGGCTAAATTGTAAAGATTATTGTATCCTCCATCAGTCATAGAGCTTTCCTTGGGACGAGCTGTTAATTGCCGGGTTTATGGCACAGCAGACTGTGTGTCATTTACTGATAAAGGGAAATAGAAGTTCTCTGTGCAACTGCAGGCTGCAATGCGACCTTTAGAACAGCTGTGCCAATGTCTTATCAAGTTGGTGGCTATTGTGAATAACAGGAAGTCCGAACGATGAGTGTATGAAACACCGGCCTTTGGGAAACCTTGCAGCAGATCCTCTGTGTGTAGAACTGAGATTCCAACTCATGGTTCCAGCTCGTTGTTGTCTGCTCATCAACATGAGTGACTGCCACCAGTGTCAATCGCATTTGTATGCATTTAACTGCAGAAAAGCCTGTCCCCTCCCCGCTGTGCTATAGCCCTGGGCTCTGCAGGAGACGCAGTTATAAGGAAAGGCTGCCTGATATCCACAGCCTAACTTCAGGACTAGTGTTAAAACTAGTATCCATCTTTGGTGAGAAATAGCTATCCAGCCATTTTTATTGAGAAATCAGTCAGTAAAGCAATCTGTCTGATCCTGAAAGATGTGTATTGACCCCACCTCCTTCCTCCTACCTATTCTTTATTCGTCTCATAGCCACTGTCATGTTATATTTTCCAGGTACCTGTCCCAGATTACAGGTATGCTTCAGTGACTCTGGACCAGCCTACAAGGACTGGCAGTGCTGTATACAACCAGCTCCCCCCTGGCTACTCACCAGCTCTCTGCAGCTTCTCTGATCACCAGCCAGCAGCCTTGAGATGTTTGGCCTTGCAGCCAGGCTAAGCCAAAAGCACGCTCCATATTCCTACCTGCTGAAAACTTTAAGCTTGGCTGCAGGCATCCACAACCGTAGGAAGATTTTCTCTGTCATAATATTTAGACAACAGTAAAAACAACAAAATATGGACCCATCAGACACCAGGCAGAGTGTGCCCGCTCTGACAACTACAGATCAAGGTCACTGCTAAATGAAGCATGGTCTGTGTTTTGAACGTGGTGCAGAGTCAGCCAAGGAGGCAGGAAAAGCCACGGAGAGAAAACAAAGCCTTGTTGAACGAACTCAAATCAAAACAGAAAGGCAGACTGTGAGGTCTGTGTCTTTCTCATTACTCCCCAATATACATCAGAACGATAGAAAGGAAATACCAGATTGGATATGTTAAGAGAAGGAGACTAAATTGTAAATTGGTCATTGCACAGCCTATTCAAAGCAAGGAGGTCATGCTTTTTACCTCCTCTGAAGTATACAGAATTCCAAGCAGGTAAATTTAACTAAGCTGGCTCAAAGCAGAGTGGAAAACAGGTTTTAGTTTTAGGTTTTAATATCTTTTTTCCTGATTCTATGACTTCATTTTCTCTCTGTGCTTTTTTGTTTTGTGTTTATTGGTTGGAAAGGGGAAACTGACAGATAAAGAAGCTGTGGAGTCGTTGTATTTTAATTTTACAGAGTTTCCAATACATACAAAACCCCAAAATGTTATTTCAGGAAAGGCATTTGCTGTGAATTTCCATAACTTAATTTTATGGTGTTATATACTTTTGTGTGTCTGATTTTTCTATAGAAAAAATCCCAAGCAAAATAAGAGTTTGGGTCCCTGAGTGAATTCCAAGGGAAAGGATTCCATTTATTTACTACATATTATACTGATGAATGCAAAACTGACTGGTTTTCAAAAATAGCTCTCTCTTCTCAATTCCATTGCAAACTCCAACTTATGATTTCTTTCATTTTGAAAGAAAAAAATGTAACTTTTGTTACTGCTTATTGTTGTTTTGGACTGGACTACTATTGGTTTATCTGGATCTTATAAGCCAACAGGACAGGAACTGAGAAGACTGAGCAGAGCTGACATTTTTTTCCTTCTCCTTTTTCTAAAGGTATGAGGTTGTCGAGACATTACAATGTTAATGACTTCATTTTCCCAACACTCTATGGAGTATAAGCGTCTCTTTATATTGCAAAACAGGACAGTGGATTTTAAAGATGTCACATGAATTTTGGAGCCAAATCAACGCACAACGTGATTTATAAAATTACTGACAAAGGTTGTTTGGGTTAGGGAGCAGCACTGATGATCTATTCTATGTTGTTTCAAGGGAGTACTCGAAATAAAAATACACGTTTAAAAGCTGAGACCATTTGGGCTACAATCTGTAAGTACCTTGGCCTGTCTTTCAGACTTGTGTTATAACTGTAATACCTTCACTTGTTTTTTTTTATTTCAAATGCATATTTCTAATAGACAGTTACCAGGCACCTCACTCCAAAACAGTGTAACAAATACTGACCTAATTTTACTTACGAACGTTAATTGTGTGTGACAGCGGCAGAGGAAAGAGACAATCCTGAAGAAGCTACAGTTGCTTAACTATGGCTGCTTCAGCTCTTTTTTCCCCCTTAATTCACTCTTCCCTCTTTAAAGTTGGAAAGAGGGCTGCATGAACATGGTAGAAGTACCTGTAAAACTGATTTCTGGCAATGAAAGAGAGTGACTATAGCGTTAATAGAAAGATACTTTTAAAGTTTCCAAGCTTTGATACTTTTTTTTTCTGCTGTTAGATTTTTATCTGAAACCTATATGCTCAGAGTAGCCCGACTGGCCCTTCAGCCTGAAGAATGGTAGGGAAGGTTTGGATGCCTATATAACATCGGCTCTTTAGTACCTTTGAAGTCCCTAACACAGCACATCATTCCTCAGATTTCCCCCTGCACGACTCAGTGGATCTAAATGATGGCAAGTGATTATCAAAAGCAAAATTCACAAGCTGCAGCAGCAGCAGATTGGGTAGCCCTTGGCATCATCAGCCTGCTCCTGGGAAATACAATATACGTGTATCTCTTTGACGTCTGAACAGATCCAGGGTGAAAAACAACCCTCCCCAGAATCAGTGTTTGGTCTGGTCCTGTCTGAGTGTCAAGGTTTGGTCCAGGGTGGGAGCCTGCACTGAGAGATCCATGCGCCAGGGGCTTACACTGGAGAGTCTCACATAGATAAATACCAAACAAGTGCTTGCTCACAGCAAGTCAGGATCATTCCAAAACTCTCACATTGCCAGTGCAGACTGCACAGTGTGTGGCATCCTCAGGAGGTGTCTGGAGGAGCATTTTGCACTGTGCTCATCATGCCACCGCAGCGCTCGGTGCCGGCAGCGGCTCCGGCACTGCAGAGAGCCTGCGCTGCAGAAGCCACAGGAGTAAAGGTGAAGGGATAACGTGAGGAACACAGTGAGATGGCTGGAGAGCAAGAGGGGAGAATAGTTCAGCTCAGTAGCAAGAGGCAATTGTATCTATGAAATGATACATGAATTGAGAGAGAGTTAAGATACAACTAGAATAAAATGGTTGTGCTTTAGCATTCTTTGATTCACCTGTTACAGTGGTGATAATGATAATAACTATTTAATGGAATTACTAGAGTTTTGCTTCTTGTTTACATTTTATTAAAGGCTCAAAAACATTAAAATACAGAAATTGCTTAGAAGAAAAATAGTATGCTAAATTTATGCTTTCCGTAATCTTCTGTCTTAACTAAGGTAAAAAAAACCCTATGAAGGAGTACATAGATGAAAACAGATTCAGGACAATGCCACCAAAAGTAGACCAAATGAACTCCTCCAACGCAAAAAACTACACCTGCTAATCCAAATCTCCCTTCTTGCCCCCTTTCTATTTTAACTTGCTGCACTCTGAAGCCCTGTGAGGCAGCTGTGTCCTGAAGATAGATGCCTCAGCACATGCACAGTTGGTTTAGAGTGTGTCCCAGTCTTTTCTTGTTCTGTAGCTCTGTGAATTTCTATCTATATTTGGATGAAATGTAAACCCTTCAGAAACACTCTCCAGCTGAGCTGAAAACTAAGCAGAGTGTGGACACTCCTGTTCTGCCTAATAAAATCCTTGAAGTGCTGAGTACTTTCTTTGCAACTATTTATTTGGCTCTACCACGTCTGACTCCCCAGAGTCAAAGTTTCATTAGCCATTAAGATCTGGACTGCTGAACAGCCCAACATGGGCACTTGCTGTGTCTGCTGCACCAATAAAATATTCAAATATATTCATTCCGGTAAGGACCATTATTTATGATCTCCTCACAATGACAAAAGAGAAAGGACGTGATTTGTCCCAAAGTTTGATGACAAATATGAGATGAAATATTTTTTAAACTAGTGACAGATATGAAAGGACAGCACAGTCCAGGTGAATGAGGAGTAGGCAAAATGTCTCCTCCTTTCAGATATGTTTCTACAAGTTCTTTCTCTTTTTTTAATTCATGCTGACAAGCATACACTGAACCTAGCAGATAAATATTTTACTCAGATTTTATGCTGTCACTGACAAGTTTGCACAGCAAGAATCAAGTCTGCTCCTCATTTTCAGGGGCATGCCAAAGCAAGTGCCAGCCTACAGAGCTCTGCTCTACAGAGGGCAGAATTCTCTCTGATGGTTATCCCTGCAGCAGGGCAGAGCTTCAGCAAATAGCAAACAACGTCAGTTCTGTAGTCCAACAAGTCAAAGGCATGCAGTACAAAGGGGCTGCTTCCTATATGATAGCAACATTTTTGTACTCAACGGTGAGAAAATGGCTTTGACTACAGGAACTGGGTAAGTAGGTTCCTCCTGCTTAGAGCCATTCCTGTTTTAGCAGGGCTGAGAACAGTCAGCACTGGCTCTGGTTCACAGGCTTTTTACCAATCTCGTTATTAATCATAGCTGCATTTTACCAAGTCCAAAAGGGGATTTGCATTAATTATCACTCAGTGCTAAATTATTTTCTGAATCAATCAGAAATTTCAAGGTTTGGTATACCAGTTGCTAGTTACTGGGTAACATTATAAAACATGTACTAGGCTGCTATTCAGATGAGATTTTATAACTATTTGATTTAGAAATGCAATACTGCAAGTTTAATACCAAACATAAAAATAGCAGGCTATGGTACGGGAGCTCGTCAGTTATGTAAAGTTACTCTTTCCCATTTTAGCATTGTAAGATATAAACTAGTAACCTACAGTGGTTTTATTCAGATGACTAGCTAATTCAACAACAGTCAAAAAAGACATTTCATAAGCACTACCAGGCATTGCTGCCAGCAGAACTTTTGTGCTTTTACCTTTAGAATAGCAGCACCTCCAGCTGTTAGTGCCAGGTACTTTTTATCCTCTTATTTGCTGTTCTTGCTTCTCCTCATCTTCTTTCACACACTCTTGGAAACTGAACACAAGGAGTGCAGTTCCCAAGAGACCAGTGGCACAATAATTATCAGCTCTTTAGTAAGATGAAACAAAGCTAGAAGATGTAGTCAGTTACTGGCTCTGAGCTGTTACTACAAGGCACTGCTAAACCACATCTTCTTAATCCAGAGAGCTTCCAGTCAAACAAAAAGCAGGTTCATAAGCTGACGATGCAGAGACATGAATCACAAACTCTGCTGGCAAGCTTTCCTTTATCTTGTCTTGGCCCAAGAAACGTCCAAATTGTGAAATAATTGGAAGCTAGTTTTCTTTGAAGGAAAGAAAATAATCGGTGAGAGTGTCGTGCTGGAGAATGGAAAGAAACATGGTGCTGTGCTTCAGGTGTTACTTGCAGTCAGTGCTGCACTTTCCTTGGAGCTCTGGGAAACGACAGACTGACTAGGCAGTCATGAGCAGGGCAGTAGCATCTGGTGTGCCGAGTGGATGGGGCCAGTGCAAAGGCCAATCGCTCCGCGGTAGCGGGCATGGGGAACACGACAGTAATGACAGGAATGCACTGCCCAGTCTATCGATACTCTGCTGTCAGTTTACTGAGAGACCAAGCCCTACACAGGATTAGCATATGCAATATAAACTAGCTATGCACAGATAAATATGACTATAGCTGAGCTGCCTTGCAATGGTAATACTGTTTTTTTCTACTTTCAATGATCTGCTTCCTCAAATTTGTTTTGATTCTAGCTTGACATTTGGATCTTTCAAAATATTCTTTTAGATCCTTGGTATGGAAGGTTTTTTCAAAGGATTTTGCATTTAAAACTTTAAATCAATGGGAAACAAATGTTTGTGGTGCCACCCAGACATACATTCAAATATTTCTATATAGTGCTACAAATTCCAAAGAGCAGCTGCATTTTGTCAAAGCATTTTGAGAGAGTTTTTTAAACCGATTTTGAGGAATAAAAAAACTCTGCCATTTACTTTAAGTGTCACTTTCAACATCTATACATGTGTTGATGTTTTCCATGAAGAAATGTTTTGGGGTTTTTTTGAGTGACACAAACTGCCAGCTAGCCATCATACAGTTTGTATGCATTTCTAACGCTGACATTTAAATTTTTGTGTATGCACTTAAATGCAAATTTACATTTATGTGGGCAAAGAGCTACATTAAAATAGCAGTCACAAGCAGAATAGTAGACACTTTGGCAATGTTTATGAGTCATTATGGCATATTGAGGAAATTGTTCAAAAGAAGTGGATGTAGCCTAATAAGGCAAAAGACTCATTCTCTCTTGATCAATATGTGTACAAATACATTTAACATGTGATTTTTTTTCTGGTTTGTGTTTTCATGACACATCTTCCCCCTCCTCTTCGGAATTATCATTTTTCCAATTCAGGATCCTAAGCAGCTCTTCCTAAGCAGCAAAAATCACTTCTAAAATAGAATTTTACTTACTTTATTTGCTCACTTTATGTAACAGATTCTGCAGAATTTCAAGGAACATATTTACCTGTGAATTGCTCAGTAAACTGTGTCCACACAGAAAATCTTTCCTTTGATTCCTTTCATCGTATATCTGTATCAAACACAATGATAACAGGAGCTATGGAGGGAGCTCAGGAAGATGTATTGGTAATAGGTGAAGTAAATTAATGAAAAAGCAGCCCTTGGCGACATTTGCAATGCATTCATTCTGATTGCTGCCAGAATAGCAGGAGCTGTGCTTCTGTTTGAGAATTCTTTCCCGCCTTGCTTGGCCAGGGAGAGACCATTCGCAACTGATATCAGAGGACCCCAAAGCTCCCTTCTTCTCACCTCAGTAACCCCTGGGAGGCTGTCATGATGCAGCTCTAGTAAACTTAGCTCTAGAAAGTACTTGCATGTGAAGACCTGACTCATTATGCGCCAGTTGTCAGTTAAAATGCTTAACAAAGGTAGCACCTTTTCAATATAAGTATTTCATTCTGGAAAATGTTGAGGGTCAAATAAACCTTTAGTAACTCTAAATAAAGCTAAAGTCTAGAGCTGACATGAAAATATGTTTCCAGTATGCTTACATTTTCATGTTAGCTGTTGATTTGAAGGCATGAGGAGAAACATGCTATGCAGTGAAGCATTTCAGATGTGGTTTTCTTCCTCGTTTTTTTAGACTTTTAGACAGAACACGCATCTCTTTGCTGCAGAACTTAATTCCCTCCCACAATGCAGAGACTTTCAGGAACTCTTTATGAGATCAGGTTGCTGATAAAAGCATGTCAATACCACAGCCCCCAGGGCTCTGCAAGGGTGCAGTCTGCTCTTTCACTGTCATTCTCACCTACGCCTAACAGGTGATGAGGAGATATGGAGAAAGTGAGTCAAGTTTTCAGAAGGACCTAGATTGTTATTACATCAAAGAGTCAGTAATGTAGGATGGGGTGAAGACAATGATAAGCTAATTCAGGAGCCTTAGTCTCTGAACATGGCCTGGATGCAGATCTCAATGCAGATAATCTTTCTTCATGGTTGTATTCCAGCAGTTTTTCTTACCGTAAATTACATAATAGCTGTGTTGGCCATAGAGTCACAGTCATCTCTGACCAGTCACAATTCTTTCCCTTGACCTCTGAAGAAAATCTTGAAGGCTCAACCTCTCTGTTCCCAAATTCTGTTGGCACCAACGCTTTGCTCATTGGTGATTCAGTCACCACACTACGACCTCCAGCCAACCTCCAGCCGACCTCCAGCCAACCTCCAAAGATCAGCGTACTCGGAGAGAACCACTAGAACCACACACTACAGAAAAGATTGCATAGTCCTTTTTCAGTGGTTCCACTCCCTCCACACACCAAGGGAATTTTAAAAAAAGACATTGCCATACAGTTCTGTCAACTACAGTAAGAGAATAAAAGCTAGTCCTTTCCTCCTCACTGAAAATAAAGGTCAGCAATCTGAACAAAAATCCACTAAACAGTCAAAAAGACAAATACAAAAAACCAAAATTCTGAATTCTAAGCCACGTGTCCTGTGTGATAAAGCTTAAGAGACTGTTTCAGCGTATGTCAGACATTGCTGATCTTCTGAAGAGGTGAACCTCATGGTACAGTACGGTACATTCCATCCCTCATCTCTCTGTCTTAACCACTCCTGCAAGAAAAGACCACTTTTTCTTCTTGAGATTTTTTATGCCAGCTACTAATGACAGCTGGAATCTCCCCAGGGCAATTATGATTTCTCCTTTATATCACCTGTAGCAGTAGGGCATATAGGTAGAACTCGGCAGAGGACTCTCAGACCCCATTCCCGCCAAGTATTCAATATTAAAGTAAACTTTTGACTTCTGTCAGGGAAGTTAAACAAGTAGTGGCTTTCAGTGAGTGAAAATTCCTCCACTAGCCTTTATCAAAACAACACTAACATCAGTACATCAAAAATGGAAACATTTCTGCCTTATCAATTGTGCCAAGATGTTTCAAAACAGCTGTGCAGAAAATTGCCACAATAACAACAGGAAACAGAAGCCTGCTGCCTACCCTCCAGTGAATTCTTAAGACTCCAATATATCTGTGATGAAACAAACTGGTCACTCAGTCCTCTTTGCCAGACACCCCAAATACAAAGCATTTTCAAATACATACACTGTTTAGTTTACTGGCACAAGAACTGTGAGGTAATCTACTGTGGGACCTCAAACTGCCAGCATGAAACAAGTAGTAAAAAAGCGTGATTCAAAACACCATGAATCTAACCCAGATTTTAATTGAAACAGCGTCTTTGGTAGTTTTCAGTAAAGTTGTGCAGACTGTGTATTCCCTTTTTTTTTGTTATCCTGTAATGCAAGCTGCCATAGCACCGCACCTTTGATTTTCCTTCTACTTCTGTTGTTAGCAGTGCTATGCACAATAGGTGGCCAGGTTGTGATCCATCAGCCTTGGAGGTAACTAGTAAATCCACTTAATCCAATATCTCTCAAGTCAGATCCTTAATGAACAAACACAGCAGAGACATGGCTTAGAAACCCGAAACAATTGTATAAAATATACCATGCAAGCACTTTTTTCTGCCTTTCTTTTCTTCTGCTTGGGCAGAGGCTGATCCATGTGCCAAAGGCCACTTTCTCTGCAGAAGCCTCAGGATGATCTGGCTGCAAGCTAACAAGCTGATTGCAAGGGAAAGTTTTAGATTCCTCTTTTGACTAAATGGAAAGGCCGCACACATTTTCCACCATGGTTTGTTTATGATGTAAATGATGGCTTAAGCGTTGCTCTTCACTGGAATTAGTGCAGCTGCCCATAATCTGGCATTGATTTTCAGTTCATCCTTTTTAGTTTTAAAATACATTCTTGGCAGGAAAGTTAGAAATTTTAGCCTCTGATATTAAAATTTGCAACTGGACAAGAGTGTGGAAACATTTTTCCACATCTTCAGTCTGCTCCATTTTAGGAAGGCACATTTTGGTACTGGATGCATGAGAATGTTGCATTCAAGCCACTGGCACGTGTAAAGTGCACATGGATTCAGCAGCATCATTCTTCTGAAGTCATCTCAGAATGTCAGGAAAGCCTGTGGCTTGCTCTGGCAATGTGCATCTTTGTGATTGATCTACCAGTCTATGAGCAAGTTATCACATCATGCAGTTTGGAATACTGTATGGTTCCTTGTTAACATATCATAAATATTTTCAATTCTTAAAATATTTAAACCTTAATTTCATGATTCAGTACAATTTCTTCATAGTTTTGCCTAATCAATAAAATTAAAATGCAAAAGCAAAAACAAAATTACTTCTCTCATGCTAATGATGACAAAAGTTGCTAATACTCTGAATGTAAGTGTAAAATTGAAAATCTTCTGAAAGACAACCATTAAGATTTGAAGTGGCAGATTTATCTCCTCACCAGTGTTGGAGTTCATATGTATTTCAGACATTCAGTGTAAATTATTACTTTTTTAAACAGTATCTTTCATTTATAGCAGTGAACAATAAAGTTCCGGACACATGCACACCACTACACCAAATTACACTGCTGTGAGGAAAACAGACTAAAAATATATCTGGAAATCATTGTGCTATAATACTATCCCATTTCCCTCCCTCAAGACACTTATAAAGCCAGGCTGAATTGGAGTAAAATGAATTTGTTTACACAAAGTTTGGACATAATATATTTCAAAGATCCAGCGACAGAGTCCTGAAAAATCTCAGAGAAGATATTATATTTCTGGTTCAAACAAAATGGTGGTATGATGTGTCAGTCTTCTTATAAAATACTCTGTGTATATCTTATTGAAAAGCCACTACGCTGCCACACCAAAGAGTAGCTATTAAAACTGAAGCCTTTATGAGTGTTGTATGGCAGTTATGATGGAAATAGCCATTAATTTCTGGCCCAATATCTATACTATTATTACACTTTTTAAACACCAAATAAAGTAGCTGCTAAAGGCAGCCTGCCCTGACAGCAGTGAAAGGGGAAGAGGTAAGGTTTACCCATAACTAGATCATTATTTTGGATTTTTCTTGAGTCTGTAAATGAACATATGGGTAGTTTTCTGATCCAGAGCTGATTGATGCTTACTGAGATTTCTGTTGGCTTCATTAAGCTCTACATTTAGCCCCTAAGACAGAGCAAGTTTTGTCAGAAGTTGAGAACCTTGTTGGTTTTTTTCTCCTCTCTCTTGCTTACTCTCCAAGGCAGCTCTGCAGTAGCTGACTGAAATAGACTGAAAGCCTGAGTTCAGTTTCTAGTTGATGCAAGTTTTGGTTTGGGTGGATTTCCACCAGCGGGGGACTTTGTTCCACTACCCTGTTCAATAGCTTTGACACAGTATTGCCTCCTTCAATCTCACAAATTGTGCAAATGACTTTGTCCAATAAATATAAACAGGGTAAAGAACAAATTTCAATACCTACTGGCGTCAAACCAGAGCAGGGCTCAGGCTCAGGTTGTCTGGTCATAAGCCCTACCTGCATGTGGACTTACTCACTGGAATGGACCTGGAGTGGGGCAGCTGGCTTGTGAGGCAACGAGCTCAGACATGGGAAAGCTCAGGAGCTCACTCCACTCCTGCTCTCACAGACACTGAGGAAGCCTGTGCAGCCTGGCCATGGGATTTTGCCCCCATGCTTGAGCACTGCTGCCAGAAAAGTGTTTTGCCATGAAAAGGACTGAAATTTATGCTGAGTGGGTGATACTGATAATGCAGGCTTCCCCACCACAGACTAACGTCAAGAAATACCTCACCCTTAAACAGAGATTACCTCAAAAATTTGTAGCTTGATTTTACTTCATCATGAGATGGACTGGAAATTTAGTTTATGAAATGTTCAAGATGTAAAATGAGGTTTCAGACTGGGTTAGCCACTTAATGGGAAAACAAGGATAATTTAGCATTTACAAAAAAGCTTGTCAAGTTTTGTTTCCTTCTACCAACATCAGCCAGGGAGGTTTGAATCTTGCTTGCACGCAGAGTCTGGAGTGAAAATAGGATGGAAAAGTTCCACATTTGGCCACTCTTTCTCACCATGCAGAAAACCAGTAAAGGATCATTCAATTTCCTTCTCCTTGAAACCACTGTACTCTGTCAGGCAGATATACTATACTAGTGTATGCACCAAGACATACAATACGAACCCTATGGGATACTATACATTCCATGATCTTTATGGTTGCTTTCCAATAAATACCAGATAGGCAGTTGAATTCTATGCTGATTATGTGCCTTGGTTTTAATTTACTCCCTCCTACTTCACTCCATTCTTGTCCTGCTCCTGTTACTCTCTAAAGTCTGTCTGACGACTTCTGTTCCATCTCTGTTTTTCTTCTCCACACTTTTTGTGCCTAATTGGATTACTGTTTTTTCAAGCATTTGAGTATTTTTGCTGTTCTCTTTTCTCATCCTGTAATAATTCCCTAGGTTTGGTTTCATTCTCATAGTTCATCAGCATTTGATTTCTTAGTTGGCATTTTTTCCTTGCATCTCTCTCTGTTTCTTGTCATCATCCCACTTATCCAATGCTACATTCTCCTCCGAAGGCTAATCCTCATTGTGGGTTTTAGTCCAATATTTTTCTCCTACATCCCCACCCTATCACAGTGTGTGAGACACTCAGAAGTTAAGAGGCGCCTTTCTTTCAAAATTACATCACATCTGTACTTAAAATTCCACGGGGTACGACCTCTTCTAATAACAAAGGAAAGAAAAAAAGGATAAAAGTTTATTTTTAATGGAAACAATGCTATTTTAACTGCACTAGATTCCTTGGAAAGTATAACCAGCTAATATTTGTGAAATGCTTCCAGCATGAAGAAAGCATGCCAACACTGAAAAGCGTGGGTTGAACATGAACATATTTGGAGAAGCCCTGTAATAATTACAAATGCTGAATGCTGACCTGCTTATCGGAATAGTTACTGCAAGAGAGATTTGTTTTGTTTATTAGTTGTAAGAAACAGGTAGGATGGGAGAAAATAGGGACAGATAAGTCTTTTTTCTCTTGAAAAGGGGAGATAACGATAAGAAAAAGACTGGTTAGCAAGGGAGAGTAGGGGTTTTAACAGCAGCAGGTTCTCAAATAAGAGAACTATCCTGGGAACAAGACTGAGGCAAAGGCACCCCTCCTTTGGCTGTCTGAAGAAGACAAGGCTGGACTGCCAGCCTGGTTCTGGTCAAGACCCCACTTTAGTTACTCAGAGCTAAAACTTTTGTCAAGCAGTAGCCATTGAGTCAAAGCTAAGAGCACGTGTCTCACAGGACCAGAGGGTTATTTTGCAGTGACTTTTATGGTTTTCATCTAAGGCAATTCAAGAGCAAAATCTCATAACTTCAGTTGATATATTCCCCTGAATATTTCAAATATTCCAAAGTTCCTTAAAGTAGTTTTAACATTGTTTTGAAGCTTTCTTATTAGTGTAGAGTGGCCAGTGTCTTTCCCACATGAAATTTCCCTTAAACTCAGGCAAAGAATTTCTGTGTTCATGCCAGTGTTTCCTCTCCATGGACAGAGCATTAAGACAAAACCAAAAAGAAATCAGCCTTTGAAAAAAAGACCTCTTGCAAAATTTTTGCTAAAGAATAGTTAACAGAGTACAGAAAAGTCATGTGACCATACTCCAGCCAGAGTTATGCATATTTTTCAGGTTTATAATGCCTTCTCTGATGAACCTTGAAAATCTTGGTTCTCCATTAGTATCTAGCCTTTGAGTCAGCAATCAAGAGGGAATAATTCAGAACTGACATCACAGGCAACTTCACAGTTTAATGTCAGCGCATGACAGGGAAAGGAGAGGCTTGCATCAGGTTTTCATCAAACTGTGTTTAGAACTTATCATGGGTTTCTAAACATAGGTCTGACCAGTCTCACATTTGGCACCAAGTGCAGCTTTTCACAGTCTGCTCTGGAAAGGATTTTTGTGACTTGATTTCTTCCTTGTCAGATGCTGTAACCATTTTTAGGCAACTAATGAATATTTTTATCTGACCTTCTAATCTCCAAGTATGTTACTTGCCAAAAAATAGTAAGATAGGGGAGAGCACATTGCATGATTTCACTGAAAATCAGAATCCCTTGCCAAACTTCACTGCAGATAAAGTTCTGCAATATGCCAAAAGATCAGGTAGACAGGCACCAGTATGATTAATTTCCCTGCTATTGCCTTTTCTCCATCAAATTGACCACTGAGGCCACTAAACTGGAGTGTGTAAGCACACACTTTGCATGTGTTAGCTGAAGGATTTGTCAACGAATCACATTCCTTTTTCCATTAGCTGGTGTTTGGTCGGCCATCTTGAGCTATTCTACAAGAATTAGTATCAGATGAAAGGCTTGCTTTTACATCTCCATCCATGCCAAACTGAAATGGGTAGTGAAGATTCCCAGTAGAAAGGGAGTTTTGTTTACCAGATCTAGTGTACAGATTTTAGTTCATTGGGTCAAAACTCCCTTGAGTATATCTTGGATCCAGAACCAGTTTGAGTACTTCTAGGTTTTGGATCTATTTTCATCTAGGATCTTACTTGTAGATTATAACTAATGAAAGACATTCATACCCAGTGCCTGCCTGAGTATATACTGCAGTATATACTGAGGTATACTGAGGTCAATGTCACTGGTGGGAGCTGAAATTTCATCCACATTTCAAAGAATGAAGTGTAAGCTCTGTCCATCGAAATCGCTCGGCAATTTTAAGTAACAACATTAAACTGGTGGACAGCTCAGGTCCAGAATAAAGGTTTGAAGCGCGCATGAACTTCTTTTTATTCCACAGTACAAAGAACATTTTTTTTTTCCACAGCAGTAAGTATAATCCTATCTTCTATTTAAAGCATGCAGGTTATTATCCCACTTTTTCACTTACGTTTTTCTATAAGGTCTCTTAATCCATTTCACCAAAAAGGAGATTTAGCAAGTGTAGCACATATCAGATTTCCTGACAGACAGATGGATTTTCTGTTTTTGTCTTTCATTAGTGAATGCAAAGCTATTTATTTTTGAAACCTTTCATAAGTGGGAGCTGAATGAAGAGATTTTCTTCTTTTTTTTCAGCTACTGTACAAGAACCCTGTGTCTACAAGTGTATTGGAAAAAGATCAGAGGAATATTCATGTAGTGTCATGCATATGTACAAAATTTCTAATTGATTAATCACACATTATGCAAACCTGTCAAACATCATGTTAAAATGTATCTCAGAGTTTCAAAAATGATGAATTATTATTAATCCTTCTGAGATTCCCAAAGCAGGTAAAAAATGACTAAATTAATCTTCATGGTGATTGTATAAAACAGGCTGTATCTCACTTTGAAAGACAAGAATCATTGTTTTCTTCAAAGACTTCTCAGTTAGAATCCTCAGGTATAAACTTCCTAATATGGATTTTAAGAGGTATTGAGAAGCTAGAGATTGCAGCGTGTCAGATAGAGCTGTACATGTTTTCCCTTGGCAAGGAAAGAAACAGCCTCTGTGACTACCTGAACAGGCATTCCAAAAAACTGACAGAATTGAAGTATTGACCTAGGTGGGTTTTCCGGCATCAGGCAAGGACCCCGACACAGTTTAGCTGAGAGGTCTGGCCGTTCAACTCCACAACCTAAACCGTGAAAACATCATTTAGACTATCATACACTATATTCTAGGGCTCGGAACATCCATATCGGTCACACCTTCCTTGCAATAGTTCCTTCAAATATTACATAGTGTTTTATTGCAAACTATTGTTTACCATATACCTGCATTCTCCTCTTTCTTTACACATGGTCTCCTTGATTCTTAAAAAAGTTGCACTGTAACTTCATTAACTTGTCACTCACAGAAAACTTTTCAGATCCATACCCTAAGAAACAGAGGACTGAAAATTGCTTTTCTTGGGCCTCAGGGTGCTGCCTCTGTACATGCTGAGGTAGGGAATGGAAACACCACTCTCCAGAGGAGTCTTGCCAATCTAATTCTGCCTCCTTTGGCAGTTTCAGCTGTCAGGTTGCTAAGCTAGAGGGAAGACAAGAGAAGGCAGAAGAATTTATTTCAACTCTCCTTGAAAATTTCCTGTGATTCAGGAAAGTTTTCTCAGCTACAAATCTAGAGTTCATAAATCCTCCACACTTGCAACTGACTCCTGTAATTCTGACAACTTCAGAATCACCAACAAACAGCAGTACATCTGACAGCTTTGGTAGGAGAAACCAATCCTTCAGTCTTTTCACATTATAATTTCAGTCAGTGAGACCAGACCTAAATTCTGTACAGAACCACAGCAAATCTCCCATTTGGCCACAGTTGGGAAGCATCTGCATAGGAGATCTCTAACACCAGGATGGTCTGCTGTCCCAGGGCCACAACTCATAACAAAAATATTCACAAGGCTGAAAGGCTGAAAGGCCCTGGAGGCATACTGCATATCTTAAAAAGCTCAAAATGAGGGAACTCTGGGGGAAATTAATTGGCAAGAAGTGAGAGTGGTTCTCCAGGTGTTCTCTGCAGCTCGCTGAGCAAACGTCTGTGTCCCAGCACGGGCAGGGAACTTTGTTTCAGATGCCTTAGGCTTCCTTCCTCCCCATAGCCCCTCTTCCAGAAACACAAGACAGTTCCCATGAGGAACCGCTCAGGAGCAGCTCGAATGCAACACGAGTTTCGAAAGCTGTAATTTAGCTACATCCGGGCTCATAGGCCGCGCACAAAAATGGGGTCTGATGATACAAATGGAATGACCGAGTGCAAATTATTTTTTTTTGTTTCTTCATCCGGGGGTGTCACATCCCATCCCCCAGATGACCCAAGCAGAGGGTCCTCCCCACAAGCAGCTCAAGTTTTGCAACATCTTCTAGGAGAAGGGCTGCTGCACCTCAGGATGTGGGCAGCTCCCCTGTGCGCTACTCACCAGAGGGAGAATTTCCACCTTCAGCTCGAGTCAGCACAGCAGCTGAGCTGGAAGGGAGCCACACACCTACAGATGTGCAGGGGAAAAAAATTCGAAAAGCAAAAGAAAAGCCAAAAGCGACTTATAATTCTGATAATATTGTGCTCGTGGAGTGTCTGATTAATGACCTTAGAAGTTTCAGAGCAGACAGAGTTCGGGACAAGCTTAATTTAAGTCTAGTTCACAGTTCAACATAATTAGCAGTAAATAATGAAGAGACTCCTGGCCTGAAATTCAGGGACTTGGACTGCTTTTGAATCACATCACTGAATCACCTGTTTATAATTTGAAGTCTAACAACTTGATGACATTTTGATGTCTATGTAGTTATTTGGGGACTTTTTATAGCTCTCAGGAATTCTGCCTAACCTTTTCCTCTAGCTTTCTTTTAGCTCTGCTATGTTTCTCTAGCAGAAAGATATTCTGCTAGAATGTATTCTTGATCCTCTCCTTCAGCAAAAGCTTTAACACTTGCTTTGAAACAAGCTAATACTGAAAGGTTTTGCATTACAACTTGCACGTTATCTTCAGTTGAGCATCAAAACTAATTTTCAGGTGAATTTTCAGATTACTTCAGATAATACACATTGTCCAATGGTAGTTTACACTAAAAATCCCTAAGCATTTTTTTTCTGGAAGAGATTTTCTACTTGAGAAGGAGAATTTGAGGTTGTTGAGCCTATTTCCTTTTCTTTTTCTTTTTCTTTTTCTTTTAATCTTTACTCTTTGATGACTTGTAAAGCCGCTAACTGGAATTTTTTCCATAGCTTTTGGGGAAGGAAATAAGAAGAAACCCACACTGGATTGGAGCCTATATGACTCAGGTCTAAGTTTTAGCATGCAGCATATGCATTATCAAATTACAAATCCCATAAAGCACAGTTTGAGACTGCCATGGCAGACTAGAATTTAACAGAATGGGGCAAAGGGAATGGCTAAATAAAAACCACTGAAGCAAAGCTGTATGGGAAACTGGACTGCACAAAGATTTCTTACACAGTTTGTTTGTTTTAACTCTAGGGTTACTAACTTAGCTTTGGCTTCCAAACAATTAAAATGTATTTTAATTATCCTTATTTACTATACCCTCTAATTTTAAAAATGTCCAGCTTCAAAGATGCTGATATAGTGAGGGTAGAGTGTGATGGACATGTCCTACTTTGCTTCCAGGTACCTTGGAGGAATTAATGTGTGTTTACACTCATTTTTGCCCTGTTTGGTTCTTATTCCACTTCCTCTGTGGTTGACTTGCTCTGTGCCTGTGACAACAACCAATGATAAAGACAGACTGCATACAATTCAGCTGGAGACTTAGGGAGTAAAAAGCAGAGAGTAGGAATGCACACCATAAAACAGGTTTCTGGGAAGGGTGTTCACGTAACCCCATCCCTGTCTTTTTCTCCTCTCCTCATTTCCCTGGGAAACAATTACATTTAAGAATAATCCCCTGTCTCAGCATATTTGATCAGTGAAAATTAAATTAGCTGCTTCCCTGGCTACAGTTTCTAACATTATTGTGAAATTCTTAATGAAGGCTCCTCAGAATCTCTTCACACATCTTGTTAACTAAAAGTCCATGGTTTATAACCGCTAACCACAAGAGCGAAGAAATGCCAATTAACAAAAATGCCTTATCCAGAGAATATACACAACTGATATATTAGACACAGATAATTACATACAAATGGGGTAGTATTTCTTCTCATGGCTTTTTGCCTTGGCACAACTCTGGTTTCTGAGGGAATGGGATGGGTAGACAGAGGCTTACAAAAGGCCCTAGCAATTAAGCCAGTGGTCTGGACAGAAGAAAATAATGTGATGAAATAGCCTTTCGAGAGTCCTGATCCCTACTACACAAAAAGAGACCTCAGGCAAAAAAAAAAAAAA